>CM042148.1:109448577-109504753 GCA_023376005.1 Doryteuthis pealeii
CCGGGAAAATGATGTAGTAGGAAAAATCTACCTTAAACCACGTGATGTAGTATGTCAGCCACGTAATAGCACATATATATAAGTTCTGAGGGTACCTCCCGTGGTGTAATGGTTAGCGAGCTAGATAAACAGACCATTGATAGTGAGTTCGATTCTCACAGGGTGCCCATACTTCTGGCCTTGTGCCACATCTAAGCTAAGCTTAGGGAATAGCTATATATCCGTTCTGAGCCTTGCCTTCCAAATCAAGCCGCCTACAGCTTGGCGAATTTGCAAGTTTTAATCAAAGTAAATGTTTAATATTATCAAATTATATAACCAATATTTAGTGCAACTTCATTTAGTTTTAGTACTATTTTGATTAGATAAGACAATGTATTATGTAGAAGCCTGGTCTTTGTTTTATTGTTTTAAAATGAGATATGAATGCTGATTCAATAATTGTCCCAGTGCATTTATTATATACACATCTCTCTCTCTCTCTCTCTCTCTCTCTCTCTCTCTCATCTCTCTCTCTCTCTCTCTCTATATATATATATATATATATTATATATATTATATATTGTCGTTGTAAAGTCCACGTATGCTTCTTTGTTGGTATATCTGGTGAGTCTAGTTCTCAGTGTGAATATATCATATTGTATATGGACATGCTAACGTAGGACACCCACTAAGGACCTACATTGACTAACTATGCGAGGATTCTGGATGCTGCGCAGGGGACTTCCCAGGGGCAATGAGTGATAGGGAAGGTTGGCGAGAGATTGTCATGGATATCCGTGCTGTTTGCGCGACATGATGATGATGATAATATATATATATATGTGTGTGTGTGTGGTGTGTGTGTGTGTGTATGTAATATATATTTTGGGGGATTTTATGTGAAGCATGGGTGGGAAATACATGAGAAACTCCGTTAAATGTTAAGTGCTAAGCTTCATTTTATTTCATTCAATATTTCAGAAGCATGGCCTTCCCTTATCATGAAAATCTAGACTGACTGTTTTATGTTGCTCTTGGCGCCTTTATAGCTGGGATTGCTAGAACTCCAGTCATCTCTCTCTCTCTCTCTCTCTCTCTCTCTCTCTCTCTCTCTCTCTCTCTCTCTCTCTCTGTGTGTGTGTGCGTGGTGTGTGTATGTGTGTGTGTGTGTGTGTGTATTCTCGCAGAATGATACATCCCTTATTAGATTAAATTATAGTCTGAATTCCCATTAAACAACACGAAAATATCCCTATCAACATTAGATCTATGATAGCAAATAACATTCGTATCTTATGCAATATTACATTGAATAAATATACTTAACGTCTTAATCATGCAAACAGGAAAACGCTCAATGATATATCGGGATGTGATAGTTATTTTAATAATTAATGTATACGCCAAACTTTATCAGATATCTTTCAAAACCATTTAAAATGAAAACCTCCCTAAGATGTTTTAGTACATACAATTTAATAAACTAGCAGGACCTGTGGATATATTACAGTATGATGATTCAATAATTAAAACGTTTGATATGTTTATTTAAGAGCTATTGCTAAATAGTTCAATATGTAAAAAGTATAATAATCTTGATTTAACTCTCTCACATTTTTCTTTCTTTCCTTCTTTTCATCCTTATGATCGATGGAAAAAGATTAGCGTTATCGATTCTACATTCTCACCGCCTTGCTTATCTTTCCCATACTCTCTTTCTTTCTTTCTTTTTTTTAAATATATTTTTCTATGTAGCATGTCCTTTTTCTTCCCTTTCTTTCTTTATGATAAAAAGAAATAGTCTACTGTTTAGCTGAGGTGAAAACCATCATAAGATGTATGACTAATATCAAATAAAAATAATCATTTGAAAACTATACAATTATTAGTCAGTACGAACCAATAAAACCATGAACAGATACTAAATCTAGTTAAATTAGCCGTTAGAAATTTTTAAAAGTGCGCATTATACACAAAATATTTGCACCAGAATTTAGAGGTGCGTATTATGTACAAATACTTACGGTATATCTAATTTTCTCTCGTTTTACCAATTTGATTGAATGCATTATTTTATCTATTTTTTCTATTTCTTATCTTCCATGTTTCCCCGAAAAAAAGACCCAGCTGCAAAATAAGACCTAGCATAATTTTTCAGGATGATTTTAGTATAAGCCCTCCCCTTAAAATAAGCCCTAGTTGAGAGCGGCAAACAGACAAAAGAAATAAGCATTCTTACCGATTACCATATAATCATTAGTATTAGAGAGGAATACTTGAAACCATTATCATCATCATCATCTTCATCATGTCGCACTATTGGCACAGATATCAATGACAATCTCTCTCCAAACGTCCCTATCACTCATTGTTCTCAGGAGGTCTTCTGCCCAGCATCCAGTATCCGCGCAGGGCTGTTCAATGTACGTCCTTGTTTCTCCAGCAGTGTCCTGCGTGTCGTGTTCGACTTATTCGGATGGTTTGGGTGATATGGGACAGGTGACCGTATAACTGTTTTTTTGTGTGGTGTTGTTTCCACGTTTTATTTGGGATCACACGCAGCATTCTTGTTCAGCTCCCATCTAGTTTATTCTCTAGGCGCTTCGTTAGGGTCCAAGTGGTGCAGCCATATAGCATCACTGATATGACTATGAATTTTCTCTTAATCTTGTCTGTGAGTTCGGATTTCTATATGACTGATAATCTTTTTATAGCGGACCATGCCTTTCCTATGCGTGCACTAACATCGCTTTCTGTTGATGAGATATTATTGCCTAAGTACTTAAATGGTTCTATCGAGTTTGGTGATGGTGATGGCTCCTTTGTTTTTAAAAGACATGCAAAGAGAGTTCTTGAAACCATACAAGTATGCAAATTATTTGTATTAGATAAGAATACTTGATATCATATAACTAAAAAAGAAACTCTTTAGATACAACTACACAAAACTGTAAATATAAACGTACAATGAACGCGATTCCCTAACTTCTAGGCCTAAAGATTAATCCTTATTTTTTTCTTTTTTACTTGATGGCATAATGAAATTGATTATGGTTATTTCCTAGTTGAGTAACATGATATTACAGGGTGACACAGAAAAAACAGAAACCAAATTATTCATTTTCCCATCAAACTAACCCTAAACCCTAATCTTAACCCTAAACCCTAACCCTAATTTTAACCCTAACCCAACCTAGTTGAGTAACATAATATTAAAGGGTGACCCAGCAAAATCAGAACCCACAAATTTTGTAATAAAACTGTTAATTTTTTTTTTTTTAAGTTTAAGTCAAACAAGAGTTAGGGTTAGGGTTAGACTTAGGGTTAGGGTTAGGGTTAGGGTTGGGGTTTAGGGTTAGTTTAATGGGAAAATAATATGGGTTCTGTTTTTTCTGGGTCACTCATGTTACTCAACTAGGAAATAACTTTGATTATGTTCTGGAAACCAAAATTACTTTTTTTTTATTAGAGAATTTGATCAATTCATCGAAAATTATCAAATTTATGTAAACCTTTTTTAAAGGCGTAAAAATTAATTTCACTCTTTTTGTTCATTTTTCTAAAGACAATGTAACGACCATCGAAAAATTCAATTATAAAATCAGTCTTTTCCTATGAGGTGATGTAAACCAATCATGTTTTTTTAATTGATTAAATTATAATAATTTTAATTTTAAGCCAATCACTGTATTACACTAAAATGGCTCCCGTGAATTGGCCAATACGTTCATTATATTTCACTTTTTTTTTGTTTCTTTAATATATTTTCTTTTATTTTTAGTTCGTCGGAGATTTGTTGGTTTTTGTGAGGTACAGACATTCCCGCACCTCCAATCGAGCAAAGAATTGCAAGAGACAGAGACGTCATGTATGGATCGTGTTAAATTACCCCAGGGGAAACAAGTGAAGGATTCTCACACCTTTTGGAAGACACGAAATGTCGTTGGTTTTATTTTTTGAAATTTTAAATCGACAATTTTTTCAACTAGAATTTGTAACCTTTCAAAAGGTGACAAAATTGTCACAAAGTGGTGTTTTTTTTCTTTTTTTTTTTCTTTTTTGTTCTTGTTTATTTATTTAATTTTTTTTAGGGGGGGGTAGTTTTTCTTTTTTTTTTTCGTGGTGTTGGTCTTGTTTTATCTTTTCTTTTTTGTTTGTTTTTTTTTTCTTTTCTATGAACACACACAAATCTAATTTTGTTAAAATCACAGTCCTGTTAAATTGTATGTTTCCGTTTTAACGATATTTTTTTATATGTATTTGTATGTGTATTTATGAGATGAGGTTTGATATCAATAATTATGATATTTCGGACTGTTGTCCTCATCTTTATTGTGTATAAACACAACGTTCTGGCCAATGTAACCTCGGACTCTGTTTTAAAACGTTGTGTTTATACACAATAAGGATGAGGACAACAGTCCGAAATATAAATTTTTTTATTTAGTTTTTTCTTGTTTCCTTATAGTTCTATCTATTCAGTATCATTCTGTATTGAATTTTTTTTTATTTATCTCTCATTTTTCTTTTATTTCCATTTTCATTTAATATTAGGTATGGCCAAAATTGTTACGCGTTGTCCATGAATTACATTTCAACAAAAACTCAAAACTCAAAAATTTAATTAAAATTATCGTAATTTTTACGCATAGGAAAGGCATGATCTACTATAAATAGTCAGATGGAAGTCTGATCTCACTGACAAGCTAAAGTGACAATTCTTCCAGTGCGTAGTTGTATCAGTGCTACTGTACGGCTGTACCACCTGGACCCTAACGAAGCGACAAGAGAATAAACTAGACAGTAGCTACACAAGAATGCTGTGTGCAGTCTTAAACAAGACGTGGAAACAGCACCCCACGAGAAACCAGTTGTACGGCCACCTGCCCCATATCACACAAACCATCCGTGTAAGACGAACAAGACAAGCTGGACACTGCTGGAGAAGCAGGAACGAACTCATAAGTGACGTTCTTCTGTGGAAGCCATCACATGGACACACCAGCGTGGGCCGACCAGCAAATACATACATTGACTATCATTGCGCGAATACTGGATGCCGCGTAGAGGACCTCCCAGGAGCAATGAATGATAGGGAAGTTTGGCGAGAGATTGTCAAGGATATCCGTGCTGCCGGCGCGACATGATGATGATGAAGGGGAAGGGTTAAATAATTATACATAAAAATTATTTGCTTTAAAGTTTTTTGTTTTTTTCAACGTCACCCATTCAGCTCTGGGTAGATAATTGACATTAGGGAAAAGTGAGTTTGCAAAGCGAATTAATTTTTTTCAAAATAAATACTGCCGGACAAAACATTAAAATCATTTTGTACAATTTCTAAGGGAATATTTGACCTAATTCAAGCAAGGGTCGCTGCTTATGAAATCTAACATAGAAATACATTTCAAATTCTCCCATCTCTCTCTCTCTCTCCCCCCCCCAGACAAACTAACACATATAACGAGGAAGTTAACCAAGAGATACATAGAGAGTAAGAAAGTTACCGGCAGAGTGTAAAGTAAGAGATTGGTCAGTTTTTTATTTAATTACAAATTACGACTAATTAGAACCAATTAAAATGGATTTTTTTCAAACATAACTCAATCCTAAAAGTAAGGAATAATTTAGTATAGTTCAGTCGGTAGAGTGTTCGGCTGGATACCCCAAGTTCCTGGTTCGATACCGACCCTCGCCAACTCAGCGTATGAGTAGCACACGGATCTGTGCGGTAAAGTGAGGAGCTGATGGTAGGTGTCGCGCTCCACCTCAGACGCTAAAAAAAAAACTATTTCCTTGGTCTAGCGCTAGTGAAAAAGGATAGACTCCCTCGCTGATACCGACTTTAGGCCGATGACTTTACTTTTTATTTACTTCGTGCCATTAAACTAAACAGTAAAAAAAACCTTTGGGAGACAAGAGTTGATTCGCACAACTTTCGTATAATAATATATATATGCATTATTTAAAACGGCACATTTTTGCCGGGTTTTTTTTCTTATGAAGTTAGGCTCTTTTTAACGTTATTCATTTTATTGTTATCATTATGGAATTCAGATAACAAAATATCAAATTTAAGTTTAGGTTCTGTTCTTATGGGAAAAATGAAAATAAATGAAATTGGGGGTGTAATGGTCAGCATGCTAGTGTCGCAGATCCATTACTAAAGAATAGCGAGTTCGATCCTCGCTGGGTATTCTATAATTGCAACTTATGTAACATCCTACCCGTGGCAAATGGGTCGGGTATTAAAGGCATTCCATCGTGGTATAAAGGTTAGCAAGCTAGTATCACAGATCTATTACTCGTGAATAACGAGTTCAGTCCTCATTAGATGCCACATTGGGTGGGGGGTCTTACTCATCCGTAGAGGTAAAGTCGGTGTATTCTAAAGTCAATAGGGCTTTTGTTTTTTGTGAGGTAGGGGGTCCAGATTCTCATTTGAAAATAAGCAAATAATCCTCTGATATTATTTTACAACTCCAGCTTGAAAAACTATTTGTAAACCTAATTAATAAAGTTTAATTAGATGTAAATAATTATTTTAAGGAAACATTTCTTTTTCTTTTGATGTTTGCAAGTTAGTCAAAAAGTAATGCCATTTTCTTTATTTCATGTGAAGGTTTTTTTTATAAAACCAAGACCTACATTGAGACCCTAACGAGGCCCAGAGCAAGAATCTGACGAATAAGACCCAACTTGCCAATCGACAATCTCCTCGTTCAGCATGCATCAGTTCAAAGGAGAAAATCGCCTCATTCGGGTGGCCAACTTTACTGCATCCTCTATACTCACCAGATTTAGCGCCTTCAGACTATCGTCTCTTCGGTCCCATGAAAAATGGTTTGAAAGGCAAATATTAGGTGAGGAAGTGGCTCAAAGAACTGTCAACAGAATTTTATGGGACAGGGATACATGCTCTCATTCGAAGGTGAAACATTGCTATTGAGAGAAACGGTGACTATCTGGAGAAGTAGTGATGTGATCCACAGAGGACCAGCTTCATTTTGATGCATGATACATGTTCCTGTGTTGGTAATTATACTTTTTCTAAACAAAATGGCATTACTTTTTCACTCATCCTCGTAATTACATCTTGCAATCACATAGCTTCTTGCTGATTCTTCTTTAATACTAACTTAAAAGCCGTCATATCGGGCGGCAATTAAGTTAGCCTCTGCGGAGAGCTTTGAATTATGATTTCGGCCAAACAATTATACTTCATATGTTGAGTACATATTGAATTTTATTAAACTTGAACAATATTTAAAAAAAAAAAAACAACATTTTTCATCAAAACAATGAAATATCATTTGTCTTTTATACTGCCGCGTTAATTCAAAGACAATTTCATATTACAAAAATTATTTCTATTTCATGGACGACTTTCGATGGATTTCGCAATTAATTTTGACTATTCTCAAATTTATTTCGAATAATATCTGCCTATTCTCTATCCCTGTCAATACATCTTATTATAATGAAGATTCAGTGTCTGTCAGTCTGTAACCGAAGCTACGTCACTGCTTACGTCAAAATACTCCCAGGGATTGCGTATGTTTATCAACGAAGATTTAATTAATTGTCAAAATCATTGATACATAGAATAAATCTTATTTATTAAAGATATCTCAATGAAAGTTAGATTTGCCTCAAAACAGCCCATGTTATTAGTGCGTTTCAAATCCTGCAATGTGTCTTATATATCACTAAGAAATAAACGTTTACATAATGTGGTGTGGTTAATTTGCATATTGGTTTTAACAAAACCAAGTTTAATAAATAATTACTTTGTGTTATTGATCTCTAATATAATTGTTTTATTCTCCAACGTATTAAAAGTCAATCCTGTGAATGATTTTACATAGAAATCAGTTAAAATATAGTTAAAATAAGCGCAGTGATGCTGATAGCTTTTTGATTTAGTGCGTCCTGGGACGCACATATGAGTTTTGGATGAGTCCCCAGGAACTAAATTTTCTTAATAGATTGTAGGGTTTTTATTTATGATCTGGGGAAACAACTAAAGCCGTCTAACTTCTACCTTGTAACCTATCCGGTGTAATTCATTTCTAAGAAACTATTGAAATGTATTTACAGTTTGCTTGAAATGGTGAGGGAAGATAAAAGAAAAACACTGGGACGTCTGGATATGATTTTCCTGCGTCCTTTTAGATTTTTATGCGTCAGGGATGCAGAACGCATACCTATCATCATCTCTATAAGTGTAATCTTTTTTATGTGTTCTTACTTAATTTCGTTGGTCTTTCTAATTAAATATATTTCATTACGTTAAAACTTAAATAAGTTACACCCTGAGGGTGCACATTCTTGCCAATTCTTAGAGTCTTCTCCAGGTAATCTTGATCAGATCAGTTCTGCTTTTCTGATAAAGGTACTCCTATAAGAGTTTATATATTTTTGTAATCTTTCTCTATATACACACCCTTTTCAATAAATGAATTAATACATTTCTGGTCGAAATAAATTTATAATGGTTAAACTTGCAAATCGTCCTCAAAATTAAAACGGAAAGTTATTTGGTGGTGATCTATGACAGTTTAACTACAGGGTATGAATGAACTTATTTGCGAATTGGGTTTAGGGATTTGGGGATTAAGGTTGTTTTTAATTACTCATTGCTTAAGAAAAAAAAAAAAAATTACTATACATTTAATGTTGAAAAATATTTTTTTTAAACCAAGTTTAATTGAAATTAATTTAGAGAGTTTCTGTTAGTATTGCAATACTAACAGAAACAATGAGACTAATGTGTCTACGGTTGGATTCAATAATTAATTTTCAATGGTTAATTAAATGTATAGTAATTTTTTTTTTTTTGTTGTCTTTTTAAAGCAATACATAATTAAGACAACCTTAATCCCCAAAACCATAAACCCAATTCGCAAAAAAAGTTCATTTATACACTGTAGTTAAACTGTCATGGATCACTACCAAATAAGTTTCCGTTTTAATTTTGACGACGATTTGCAAGTATAATCTTTATAATAGCCAAATGACGGTTTGTTAAGTTTTTTTCTTATTGAAAGAGTAATTATTTCTCAGTATATGATTAATTAATGTTCCATTCATTGTTCATTTCTATCTTGGTAAATACAGCTTCAATCTCGATACTTTTATGACACACCTTATATATATAAGTCACCATAAGTGAAATATAACCTACTTCAAAACGAACGAAAAATCTGGAAAAAAACAGTTGGTGTAATGGTTAGAGTCCCCGCCTGTCAGCTTGACAGTCAGGGTTCGAATCACACACAAAAAGCAATCTTCCTGTCTATAGCTCTGCTGATGAGGCCTAATAGGCTGAAATGTACATACTGAGATTGATTTTTCTCGATTTGTTTAGCCTTACATTTGAATAGGTATGCCCGCCTAATTCATTAATTATCAATTAATTAATTTTCAAAATTAGGTACGACTTCAATTAAGCACATATTCTCCCAAAAATTGTCGGCTAAAAAAAGCCATATCAAAACAAATGTTTGTTTGTTACTTTTTTATATATATATATATATATATATATATATTATATATATATATGTGTGTGTGTGTGTGTGTGTGGTGTGTGTGTGTGAAGAGATGGAAGTGAATCCGACGGTATGTAGTATATTAAGAAAAAAAAAAAACACAGGTTTACATGGATTAAGTGGGAGTTTATTGGCCGACGCTGCAGTGTTTCAATCTATTAATTAGATCATCTTCAGGGCATTTGTTGGTATATGGAAGGTAATAATAATTTTTTTATCACAGAATAACGGGAAAAGCGAGTGGTAGTCCTTGATTTCAGTCTGTTTAAAAAAAATTGAGGTTTGAAAAAAGGAGACGGTTTGAAATATGACGTCAAATATTCTTTTTTTTTCTTATTACCTTCCATATACCAACAAATGCCCTGAAGATGATCTAAATAATAGATTGAAACTCTGCAGCGTCGGCCAATAAACTCACCACTTAACCCATTTAAACCTGTTTTTTTTATTTTTCTTAATATACTACACACACACACACACACACACACACACACACATATATATATATATATAATATATATATATATATATTATAAGCAGAACTCTAACAGTCGTCGTTATCCGAGTGATATCAGTTCAGACACACGTGCACACACGAGACTGACAAATCCAAAACGTCCGTGTCGACCGGTGCCCGTGTTTTCCCGACACCACAAAAGCGCGGTTGTTTAGTAAGGGAGTTCCTGACGCACACACAGACACAGGCGACGAGACGTACATTCGCTGCACTTTGCGCCGAGGCGGGAAGGCGAAGACGCACACACGACACAATGCACAACCGGTTCTTACGTAATTCCCCGAAAACGCTTCGACATTTCTCGCAGATAACCCGCTCCCCTCCACCGACCCCCAACATTGGGTAAACTTAAAAAATAAATAAATAAAAACATGTCGGATAGTTCGATCTCCCACTACAAAAATTATCTTGTTAGATTTCCCGTCTGTTTAAAGTTACCATTTCTATTAGAAATATCTTGATCGCTCCATATATAGATATAGATGATAGAATTATGCATTGTACTATCAGGACCTGTGGATATACCACAGTATGATAATCTAATTATTACAATGTTTGATATGTTTACTTAAGAGCTATTGAAAATACTTCAATAATCAAAAACTATGATTATATTGATTTATCTCTCTCTCTCTCTCTCTCTCTCTCTCTCTCTCTCTCTCTCTCTCTCTCTCTCTCTCTCTCTCTCTCTCGTTCTCACATTTTTCTTTCTTTGTTTCTTTATTTGGACATCTCAGTCTGTCCTACTATTTACCCATAGCTGCAGGGAGAGTAGTTGGATTCATACCTTTCACAAGGGTATTAGTGCTATGTAAAATTGGGGGAATGCCGAGTGGGGTCCACAAATTGCCATCCAATGAGCTTCGGTTCGTGAGTGGCCCCTACATGAATTGGACCATTGTGTTTGACCGACATAAGTGGGATGCGCGGAAAATACCAACGGCTAATGGAAGTTTTAACAGCCTCGTCCAGGATTTGAACTCTGTTTGACGTGTCCATTTCATACAACGGTAACCATTACACCATAAGCCTCTCTCTCACACACACACACACTCATTTTCTTTCTTTCCTTCTTTTCATCTTTTGATTATGTTCGATTGAAACAGTATTGCTTCCGGGCGCTCACCCCCTCTCTCTATCTTTCCCATACATTCTTTTCTTTCTTTCTTTCTTTCTTTCTTTTGGTATTTTTCTGTGTAGCATGCCCTTTTTCTTCTCTTTCTTTCTTTATTATAGAAACGGAATGCTCCATTATTTAGCTGAGGAGACAACACTCTTAAGAAATAAGAATTCGGCGGATAAGCAATACCATATAATCAAGATTTACATTTTTGCATTTCATCTCGAACTATTTGGATGGTCTCTTTTTTAAGTAGAGGGAGTGGCAAGAGGATAACGGTCGTACAATTAAGGAACACGAGTATTAGTATATAGATAAAGAAGATAATATAAGAATTAACATATTATAATATAAGTAACATATAAGAATATAAGGTTTTGTGGAAGGATTTCTCGGGATTGGTGGAAGGATCTCTCGAGTTTGGAACGTAAAAAAGGCAACATAGTTCTAATTCAAAATTCAACTAGCAAGAATATGCACCCCCCGAGTTAAGTATTTAAATTTTAATGTTATGAAATATATCAAATTAGAAAGACTAACGAAATTAGATAAGAACACATATGAAATATTACACTTTAATTATATTGTAATTGGTTTCTATATAAAATCATTCACGGGATTGATTTTAATACGTTGAAGAATAAAACAATAATATTATAGATCAATAATAACAAGTAATCATTTATTAAACCTGGTTCTGTTAAAACCAGTATGCGAATTAACCACACTATATATTATGTAAACCTTTATTTCTTAGTGATATATAAAACACATTGTCGGATTTTAAACGTACTTATAACATGGACTATTTTAAGGTAAATCTAACTGATTTTGACTGTAAATCAAATACTCATTGATAAACTTATATATCTTTCTTATATCTTTTTATAATAGAGATTTGGTGTCGGTCTGTCTGTAACCAAAACTACTTCATTGATTACGTCTCAATACCCTCAGAAAATACGTATTTGGTATTTTGTTTTGTTATTCTCATCATTTACTTTTAATGATTATATGTATTTACCGAACCACTTCCCCATAAGCAGAATGCGATACATGATCAATTTCTTAAGCAGACTTTAACAGATTTGAATTCAGAGTTTTCGTTCTCCTAGACTGGTTGCTTAACCAGGGTTAAAGAGCTGAGTCCGCCCTAATATTTACCCATAGCTGGAGGAAGAATAGTTGGATGCATACATTTCCCAAGAGTTTTTGGCGCTATATGAAATGCAAACAGCCACGTCCAGGATTTGAACTCGTCCTGCCGAGTCCATTTTCATTAGACGATCCCCTTTGCACGACGTGCCTAAAGATTATCTCCTTTAACTTCCGAGAAATTTGTTTGTTACTAAATATTCTCATTATGCTCATGTGTGTGTGCATATGTATTTACCCAACCTCTCCAATACAAGCAGGGTGTGACAGAAGGTCAATTTTAAGCGGGGTATATCTAGTTTGATTGTGGAGGCGCGTGGTATAATGGTCATCGTCGTAGGAAATGGACACGGCGACCCGAGTTCAAATCCTGGACGATGTTGCTTGCATTTCACATATCGCTAATACTCTTAGGAAAGGCATGTATCCAACTATTCTCCCATCAGCTCTGGGTAAATAATAGGGCAGACGGGGCTCTTAAACCTTGATATGGCAACCAATCTAGGAGAGTGAAAACTCTGAATTAAAACCTATTAAACTCCGCATGAGATGCATAAGATATTGACCTTATGTCCCATTCTGCTCGGGTGGGATATATATATATTATATATATATTATATATATATATATATGTGTGTGTGTGTGTGTGTGTGTGTGTGTGTTGGAGGCGTGTGGTATAATGATTAGAGACGTAGGAAATGGACTCGCCGACCTGGGTTCAAATCCTGGACAAGGCCGTTTGCAATTTCACATTGCGCTAATACCCTTGGGAAAAGTATGCATCCAGTTACTCACCCTCCAGCTATGGGTAAATAATAGGACAGACTGGGCTCTTTTAAAATTGACATGGTGACTAGTCTAGGAGAAGGAAAACTATGAATTCAAATCTGTTAAACCCCGCTTAAGAAAATTACCTGTTGTCACATCCTGCTTTTCCTCCCCCTAGACTGGTTGCCTACTAAGGCTAAAAATCACTCTGGCCTGCTATTTACCTCTAACTGGGGGTGGGAGTGGATTCATGTCTTTCCCAAAAGTTTAGTGCTAAATGAAACGCAAACAGTCTCGCCCAGGATTTGAACTCTGGTCACCAATTCATTTTCTTCGACGATAACCGTTACGCTAAGCGCACCTCCGTCGCTGTTTGTCTGATACCGACTATAGGCCACTGTGCCAACTTTACTCTTTTTTGACTGTGTCTAAGATATGTGTTACTAAACTTACTATAATGTTGTTATTTTTTGTTCTGTTTTTTGTTGTTTTTTTTTAATTTTCAGTGGTTATATATATTTACCAACCCCTCTGCACGAGTAGGATGTTGCACAAGGTCAATTTCTTAAGCGAAGTTTAACAGGTTTGAATTCAGACTTTTCCTTTTCCTAGACTGATTACCTCGCCAAGGTTAAAGAACCCAGTCTGCCCTACTATTTACCCATTCCTGGAAGGAGTGTAGTTGGATTCATATCTTCCCCGAGGGTATTAGCGCCATGTGAAATGCAAACAGGATTTGAACTCGAGTTGACGAATCAATTTTCTACGACTCTAACCATTACACCACGTACCTAAAACTTTTCTCTAGTTATATGTGATACCCCACCCCACGAGAATCTTTTCAGCATATTTTTTTTTTTAGAAAATTCCAAAACTTTTATTTTTACCAAAATGTATGTATTACGCTAAAAAATGTTCTTTTTTCTTTCTCTTTTTTTTAAAAGCAAAATGTACAACAAAGCTATTTTACCTTATCTTTTTTTAAGCAAAATATAAGTATAAAGGTTAAACGGGGCACATCGGCCGAGACGTTGTACAGATAACAATGAAGATGAGGACAATAGTCCGAATAATACTAGTTATGACTCCTCATCTTAAAAAAATCAGACAATTAAAAAAAAAACGATCCACATTTATTTACCATTAAAATGTTTTTATATAAAAAAAACTCATTAATGACAATTCATTAAAAAATAATCATATCATCCTCTGGAATGATATTGCTCTCAACTAGGGCTTATTTTAAGGGTGGGGTTATATTAAAATCATCCTTAAAAATCACGCTAAGTCTTATTTTGTAGGTAGGTCTTATTTTCTGGGAAACACAGTATTCATATACCTATTTTTTTATTATCTCATTTTATTCTTATTTATTCATTTCTTTCTTTCTTTTTTACGTACTTACCGTTTGAGATGAAATAGGTGATGTAGACAAATGTATCTTCTTTTTCTTCCAGAAGTTTCTCAGTTTGTAAGCCGAATCTATATTTTGAAAATTTTCGCATTTCTTCCGGTTCCAAGTTGCTTCTGCCTACTTCGGTTGGTTGGTTGGTTGGTTGGTAGGATTTTACGACATGTCAACTCTTGTTGGGTTATTTTATACCAAATACGTGTTGTTTTATTCATTCTTGATGTGTACCTAATTTTTCTTTTTTAAACTCAAATTTTTTAAACACATTTTTTTAAAACTCATTTTTTCTATTTAACCCATAGATGGAACCCTAATAGAGAGTGGACCTGGGAGTAATGGTGATAAAGTTGTACTCCATATTCCTTAGAGCACCAGAACTGGAACATCACCATCAAATAGAGTTGACCGTCATACCCAGGACATTAAAGCCCTTAGCACATACATGATAAAAAGGGTTGGGACGTGCCATAAAAGCCATAGTGCTTGACGTGACCAGCTGATTAATCTGAGGGGGCCTCTCCGACTGCCCGTGTAGCTTAAGTAAGGGTCAAAGTAGAGTTTTGCATGTCATCGACTGCTCAGCCACCTGTGTTCCATCCTTAAGCATCATGGGTCACCACCCACGGCCAACAGGTGGTCCCATTAGAGGTCTTATCTCACTGCAGAGGTGCAATCGGTTTTCTACATCCCCACCTGACAGATTTGTCTGCCGACTTTGATTTACACCTTCCCCCCCCACACCCTTTTGATGGGGCTTGGTATATGCTGTGTCCCCTGCAAAGAGGTAAAACCACCACTACCAACAACAACAACACCAAAAAAAAAAAAAAACAAAAAGAAAAGAAAGTTTATCTGGGTATGACACTAAACATAATCTGATGTCGAGGGTTCGGTTCTGGATATATAGTTATTCACTAAGCTTAGCTTAGGTGTGGCACAAGGCCAGAGGTATGGGGCGCTCAATGAGAATCGAACTCACTAACAATGGTCTGCAAATCTAGCTTGCTAACCATTACACTACGTGAGGTGCCCCGGTTCTGGATATATGGAAGGAGGAGTTTTATTTAAATTAATTAAAAAAGTTTTTTTTAATGAATCCGTGTAGAGAGCTGAGAAACTTAAATAATCAAGTGATTATGTCTGGACGTGTTCTTGTCGATCTCGTTACTTTTTGAACGAATTTTTTCGGTGAAACACAGGATTGTGCGAGTGTAACACATTTCATACTTACCAGACTAAGCTCCGTGCGACTTTTCTTGTTTCCATGTCGGATCAAACGAGGAACTTCACAGACGATTCGACCAATAAAAATCTCACTGGAATAAAAGTGTTGAATGCGAAAACCTAAAAACTGACGTTGTACAAATCAGAGAATCATTTAGTAAAACTTTATCAAAGTTCAACTTTTATGTACGATTTGATTATTGCATTTCTTGTTAGATTTTAAATCAGTTGCAGGACTTTTTAGACACAATGCCTATATATATATATATATATATATATATATTATATATATAAAGATAGGAGGGTTGGAGTAAAATCCGACAGTATGACGTAAGGTAAAAGGAAAAGTGAACAAAAAATAATGACTCAAACAAGTAGAAGTAGGGGAGAAATATTTCGTCCTTCTGATGCGAAGAACATCATCAGTCTATTTACTATCGTGCTTTGCTTTGAATAAAGTTAGATGATGATGTTTTTCGCGTGAGCAGGATGAAATATCTTTCCTACTTCTACTTGTTTGAGTCATTATTCTTTGTTCACTTTTCCTTTTACCTTATTATATATATATATATATATATATAAAAAGTTAAGAGTAAGGTATATGTATAGATAAAAGGGTATGAAAACACATAATGTTGTTATCCATTTTAACAACATTGTGTGTTTTCATACCCTTTTATCTATCTAGCTATTAGAAATGTGCGCATATTTCTAAGAGGATAGTGCTTAATATCATCGATAGAACGTTTATGGGTAGATTAAACATGGAGTCAACACCTGGTCACTGACAGTTTTTCATTTATGCAATCTTCAGACCATTTGCTCTGAAGATCGTATAGGCTAGAAACTGTCAGTCATGTCCATCCTACCTGAACTCATATATATAAGGACAGGGATTATATGTAATATATATAATATCATAATCATATAGGGATTATATGGAATGTATATTATATCACATACACCACACACAACAGCAATAAACTTTTCAGCACTTCCATATATATATATATATATATATATATATATGATTTTATATGAAAAATGTGACTTACCGGTGAAATTGGTCACAATGGTTAGTTAGTGCAAGTTTCACAATGATAAGACAGCGATATAAAAAATATAAAGTGCTCAATACGTGAGTAGAGCAAATTTATTATCATAATGGTACACAGTACTCGAGTAAGTTATTACTGTGTACCATTATTATATATATATATATATATATATATATATATATATATATTTACAGAAGTTTGGTAGGATGGCTATTTTTTTTACTCGGCCCACCCATGCGAGGCACAATCGTAGCGAATCCTAGATGAGTCAAACTTATAACAGTAATTATAGACTTGCGTAACTAACTTAATAATAATAATAATAATAATAATAATAATAATCACCGAGGCAAACGCTATTACTCATTTCTTTTTTATATAATAATAATAACTAGCATGACCTGTGGATATACTGCAGTATGATCATTTAATTATTATAACGTTTGATATATTTACTTAAGAGCTATTGCTTTCGTTCAATATGTAAAAAGTATAATAATCTTCATTTAATTCTCTCTCTTTCCTTCTTTTCATATTATGTTCCATTTTATATTATGTTTCGATTGGCCTTATTGCTTCCGCCGCTCACCCCCTCTCTCTCTTCTATATTATATATATATATATATTATATATTATATATATATATATATATATATCTTTCCCTACTCTTATATTTTTTCTCTGTAATATGTCCTTTTTCTTACCTTTCTATCTTTATAATAAAAATGGAATTGTCTATCATTTAGCTGAGGTGACAACACTCATAAGAAATAAGAATTTGACGGATAAGCAACACCAGATAATCAAGATTCATATTTTTGCATTTCATCTTGAACAATTTGGACGGTATCAATTTTTTTACCAGAGTGTAGTTCAGCATGATAACAGTCTAACTTTTAATGAACAAGAGTATTAAAATATAGATCACACGTCGATATGTATAGGTTTTTTATAGAAGAAATCTACGAAATATCTGCGCACATTGATAAACATGTTTAATTCGTTAAACTACATAACATCTATACAATATCTTAGTTCAGTTGGTAGAGCGTTCGACTAGGAACCGCAAGGTTCCTGGTTCGATACCAGCCCTCGCTAACAAAGCGTATGAGTAGCACAGGCATCAGTGCGTTAAAGGGAGGAGCTGGGGATAGGTGTGTCGCTCAGTCTCAGACGCACCGTCTCCTTGGTCTAGCGCTAGTGAAAAGGGGATAGACTCCCTAGTCTGTCTGGCTGATACTGAGCTTAGGCCAAGACGACTTTACTTTTTTACTTGTAACTATCTACCCAAACCGTTCACCTCGGGTAGGAAGTGGCATAATGTCGCAATTATGGAGCATCCAGTGAGAATAGAACTCACTGTCCAGTCGTAATTGATCTGCGAAACTAGTTTGTTAACCATTACACAACGATGGAACGTCCATGATCCGATTTTTGTATGTATGTTACCATAAACAGCAGAAACGGCACAATAGCGTTAAAATGCTCTAAGAAAAAAAAAAGCCATTTAAAATCCTATTTGCACATTAATAATAATAATAGTGTGATCATCGTTCACAAACACTCAGTTATCTCCCTTGAAAACTGAATCCTCTATCAAATAATAATAAAAAGATTACTTATTTATATAAAACTAGAAGCTGTTACCCGGCATCGTCTGGGTAGCGGGGAGGAGAAACCTTGGTGTATTGATTTGTTTACTTTTGAGATTTACAAATGCTAGACATTTTAACTAGAATTTCAACGCTATTTGTATGTATATTTTAATATTTTAAATATCTTCGAAAATAAATCAAATCTTCATAGTTTTTGCTCAATAAGTAAGAACCGGTGATATTTAATGTGTATGTATATTTACTTTGTCGTTAATTGTTTTATTTTCGTAGTTTCATTCGGACATACATACATACATACACACACCAACTGCCCTTTATTATATATATATATATATATATATATATATATATAATTATTATTATTACTATGGAAATAATATATTTATTATTGGAAATTCGGTGTCTGTCTGTAACTGAAACTACGTCATTGTTACGTCACAATACCCTCAGAAATTTATCAATGAGTATTTAATTTATAGTCAAAACCATTAATAAATAGAATAAATATTATTCATTAAGTGTTTCTATGAAAATTCGAGTTTGATTTGCTTCAAAACAGCCCATGTTATTAGTGCGTTTAAGATCCTGTAATGTGTCCTATATATCACTAGATATAAAGGTTTACATAATATATGGTGTGCATATTGGTTTTAACAAAGCCGGGTTTTAATAAATAATTACTTGGTGTTATTGATCTCTAACATAATTATTTCATTCTCTAACATATTAAAATCAATCCTATGAATTATTTCATATAGAAAGCAATTAAAATATCATTAAGATAAGTGTAATATCTATATGTACGTTATCTAATTTCGTTAGATTTTCTTATTTATTATATTTCATTACTTTAAAATGTAAATACTTACTAAATACGGAGGGTGCATATAATTGCTAGAGTATATATATGTAAGATAATCCAAATGACTGGTAAGTAAGGGATGATTGTATTTGGGATCATCAGATCTTACTGTACAACCATACTGTCTGCTCTTGTTGGTGCAAACATATGTACTCATAAAAGGATTTTTATAAATCCCCAAAAAGAGCTCAATGTATATTAATCAATAAATTAAATTATATATAGAGCAATATTTAACTTTCAAAGAAAAACTTAAACCGTCATCCCGTTATATTTTTTATTTCGGCTAGAGACTCAAAAAATGAGTCTTAGCCTCATCAGACGGGTTTTACAAATAGGTATTTGTAAAAACCCGTCTGAGTTCGATACCGGCCCTCGCCAACTCAGCGTATGAGTAGCACAGGGATCTGTGCGGTAAAGTAAGGAACTGATGGTAGGTGTGGTGCTCCCTCAGACGCAGACCTCATCTCCTTTGTCTAGCGCAAGTGAAAAGGGGATAAACTCCCTCGCTGATTGGCTGATACCGACTTTAGGCCATCCCGACGACTTTTACTTACTGCAGGAATAACCGTTGATTTATCGCGGCTGTAATCTGATGAGGAAGTCTAGCAAACTATTTCATTAGCATGATGAGTTCTATTCTCACTGTGTGCCACATTTCTAGTCTAGTGACAGACTAGACTAAGGGCTACGTATTTTTCTCAGAGGTCAGTGGTATGTGTTCAAACAGGTATTGAACCATTTCCAATGATGATTTTCAAGGCAATAATCAATCATCACTTAGCAGATTGTATTACGTCATTATTCTATTCCCATTTGGCCTAGTAATGATGTCTTGAGCTCAGCTTCATTTATATAACTAGCAAAAGTATACACTCCCCTAGGTGTGCGTATTTAAGTTTTAATGTAATAAAATATATTAAATTAGAAAGACTCACGAAACTAAATAAGAACGAATATAAAATATTACATTTATTTTAATGTTATTTTAATTGATTTCTATATAAAGTTATATATAGGATTGCTTTTTAATACATTTGAGAATAACATTATATCATTAGAAATCAATAACAGCAAATAATTATTTATTAAACCCGGTTTTGTTAAAATCATTATGCAAATTATTCCCACCATATACTATGTAAATCTTTATTTCTTAGAGATATATAACATATTTCAGGATTTTAAATGCATTACTAATATAGGCAGTTTTAAATTTAAAATTAGGTTGATTGGGTTTTACGGCATGTCAACCCTCGTTGGGTTATTTTATGCCAAAGACGTTTTGTTGATAGGTACTCAATTATTTTTAAACTCATGTTTTTCTATTCAATAAATGGGATCCTAACAGGTACTAAAACTCCGGGTCAGAATCAACTTGGGAGTAATGGGGATGAAGGGGTACTCCACATTCCCTAGAGCTCCAGAATTTCATAACAAGATGGACTTTAACGTCATACCTTGGGCATTAAGATCCTCAGCCACTGCCTTCTAGCACATATGATGAAAAGGGTTGGGCTTGCCATCAGAACAACAGGGTTGGGACAATCATAAAAGTGCTAGAGCTTGACATGATCAGCCGACTAATCAGAGAGGGCCTATGGATATTTATTTCTCTGAATGTTTGAGATGAGGCTTGATGATTAGTATTATCTGCGTTATTCAGACTATTGTCCTCATCTTCATTATTATCTGTACAACGCATAGATGGTTCCCGAGTCCGACAAGAAATACCTGAAGAAGGCTGGAGGGCATATCGGCCGAAACGTTGTACAGATAACAATGAAGATAAGAACAATAGTCCGAATAATGCAGATAATACTAATCATGGATATTTGTTCATAAAATTGAATCGACAAATATTTAATATTTGAAATTTAAGTTTGCATTTTAAATTGGCAGAAAAAGTTTTTCAGTTTTTAAGTTTGCATTTTACATTGGCAGAAAAAGAAAAAAAAATCATTCATCTTCTCTCCTGGTTTCAATTTGAGCCAAGTGGTTAACCCTTTACAGCCAAACATGACTGGTCATCATAAACTTGAGTTTTCAAAACTCGGATCCACCCCCCCTCCCCATACTTCCATGTTGCACTTACGAATAATGGTCAGAATATTTCCTGAGGTCTGCAGTTACATAGACAGCTGTGGAACAATCCTTAGTCTTTCTTCTTTTTTTTCAAACGAAGCCATTGTTTCACATTTCAGATCACATATGGCGGAGGGGCGAGGAGTTTAGGTATTGGATATGTATACCAAAAAGGGGATTCCCCTTAAAGAAAAATAGTGATATTGTAAAAAGTATCTGAAACTTCTAAAAGAGATGGCTTAATTCCTAAAAAGGTAACAAAGCGAGTACCCAGTACTATTGGTAGTTTTTGTAATTTAACCATTGTAGTTCTTCTAGACCAGGGGTCAGCAGACTACGTCCCGCAGAAAGTATGTCCTGCGAAGGCATTTTATCAGGCACTGCCAACAGAACTTAAATTTGTTAAATCGTACAGAATGCAAGACATTCTGTTACCATTTAAATATAATGTTAAACTTACTAAATCTTCATGGACTTGACTACTGTAGGTAGATTACAAAATTTCATGCATATGAGCATTTCACTTGTTACAATAATTATGTGGCTTACGCTCGTTATTTTTTCAATTATCTGGCCCACTGTGAAAAATTTTGGTGATCCTGTTCTAGACAATAACAAAATAAAAATTATTCTAATTAATTATTATTCTGATAACTCCATTGCAATCTATTAGATTTCCATATGCCACAGTTGAATGAGCTATCTTTACTAAATTTTAAAATTAATTGATTAGTTGATAGAAAGTTAATAGAAAGGATGACATGCATTTTTTTTAAAAATTGAAATATTTCTTTGAATTTTTCAGATGAGGCTTGATGATTAGTAGTATTTGGATTATTCAGACTACTATCCTCATCTTCATTGTTATCTATACAACATTTCAGCCAATGTGCCCTCCGGCCTTCTTCAGGTATTTCTTGTTGGACTCTGGAATTATGGCTCCTGATTACGACAAGAAGGTTCTTGAGTTCAAGAAGGTTACAGAATCTGACAGGAAATACCTGAAGAGGGCTGGATTGTACAGATAACAATAAATGAGGACAATAGTCCGAATAATCCAAATAATACTTAAATTGAAATAGTTTAGATATATATAAATGAATTATTTATATTATATTTACATGTAGATAATAAATGTTATGCTTTAGTAATAGGTACCAGTACTTTTCACAATATCACAGTTTTTCATTTTTTTTTTGGTATACATGCCCGGTCCCTAAACTTTGAGCCCCCCCCCCCACTGCATATGAACATGGGTAAAATACTTTCAGGGATATTAACTTTGCATTAATGAATGAATGAACATCCTTTACTATACATTACACCTCTCTCCCATATCATTAAATAAAAGCAAAAAAAAAAAAAAAAAAAAAAAAGCAAAAGAAAAAAAAAAGCATACAATACAAGATAAGACAAAAAAAAAAAATTAAAATTGAGCAGTAAGATGGCATGAACTAGAATAGAAGGTATGCTAAGATTGAAATCCTTTTTTTTTTCTTTTTCGTCTAAATTGGCACTAACACAATCAGAAAATATCAAACAGCGATCTCTTTACCTTCATGTCAATGGCTACCTTCGATTTATCTAGATAGAATCGCAATTTATCATTCACAAATGATCAGATCCCTTAGACAAGGAGAATTCAAGGACATGTCTATACACCGTCAAACTTACATACATATAAACACACAGACATACAGACAGACGTATAAACATGCATAAGAATATAAATCTGTGCAAAATTACATTTACCCGTATGTCGTAAATCTAAGAGATGGACCGATGACAACAACATGACATCACACACACACAGAGTCATCAAAAGGACTTCTCTATAGGATATATATACGACAAATACGTCATTCAAATTAGCTAGTTTAATTTAAATAAAATTAAAATTAAATTTTTCTGGATAGATTTTTTTTTTTTTAAATAATAATTTTCAGGTATTTTTAGAAAAAAATCAATAGTATCAAAGGATTAACGCAGAGGTTTTCCTTGATGAAATTTGATGTGTTTAAAGTCTTTGGTTGGATTTAATGGCATGCAACCCTATTAGAGTTGTGTAAAGTCACCTATATGTTATTATGTGATGATGTTTAAAATCATTTAAGCCCTAAGTATTATTACTTATATAGAAGACACTTAATCGTGAATGCAGTGTGACCAAAAGGAATCTGTCCTTACAGCAACAGAACTTTATAGAAACTTATTGACCAAGAAAGTTTCTACTAGATGAACTGTCAATCAATTAGTTATTGAAGTTTTCTTGCCGCGTGAGTACTTTAAATTTTACAAAATAAATGGGCTGATATCTAATTAAATTCACTTACTGAATATGTCCAAGAATATAAATGACTAATCAGCTAAAAATGAAATAAATCTGCCCCTCCCCAGGGTGGTCTACAATTGTGTCCCAAGAATAGAAGAGCCATTAATGCCCACACTGTATGGACACCAATTGCTCTATTTAGCACTAATACAGTTATTATTAGTAATAGTTAGTATTATTAGTAAGCGAGTGAGATTGTTAAATCAATTTGGGTGGTTAGAAAAGTGAGAAAAAAAAAAAAGGATGTTTTTCAAAACGAAAAAGAAAACCAAGAAGTGGTAATTGTTTCTTTTAGATGTTTTTATTGCATACAAAAAAACCACCATCTACTTGACAGTGCAAGAACTTCACTCCACTATACAAAAATACATTCATATGGTACCAAAATATGCATACATACAGGTGCTGACATAATGGTCATGCAGAGGGGGAGGGGCAGAAGAAAGGGAGAGGATGAAAAAAAAAAAAAAAAAAAAAAAAAAAAAAGTAAAAAAAAAAAAAAAAATGAAGATTGAAATAAATATCTGAGGGGAAAACTAGAACTACACTATCGGAAAACTAAAACATTTTACATATATTATGCAATTTAGCTTATCTGACGTAGGCTGTAAAAATTACATTTTTTTTTGTTGCTGTTATTACTTGTTGCTTTGTTGAGAACAGGGGAGGGGAAAAAAATTAGGGAGAGGGTCACATATAGAGTAGAGTATAATATAGTCCAAGTTTCTTATAAGTTTATCGTATTGTCGCAGTTCCACATTCGTACGCATACACACCTTAACAGTTATTAATATAGAGTGCCCATTAAATATCCCTGATGCTTTTCTTTCTTTCTTCAGTGCTAAATAATTCGACTGGCTTCGAAAACTGAGTAACTGGCGAACAATGACTTTTTACTAGTGCAAACACATACAATGAAGTCCCATCATTTTCAACACACAAGTAAACGGCTATTTATTATCATTATTGACGTCAATAATAATTTTATAAGAAAAAAAAAAAAAAAAAAAAGGTTTGTTTTTTAAGTATAAGTTTGAGGTATTTATGGTATCGCCAATATATATACACATACACACATATATATATATATTAATCTCATCACCTTCTTCAATCATTTCAACATATTTATAATAGTTTTAATATTTTCAGAAAAAATTATAATGCCGTGTGTGTATGTATGTGTGAGTGTATTTGTGTGTATATATATATAGATAGATATATATCCTTGTGATCAAAGAATTTTTTTATCATTTTTTATTTTTCAAATACCAGATGTAAGAGATCAGGTTAGAGTGGGTAAAGAGGGTAGAAAATATCTTCTTTTTATTTTTTTAATTATTTATATAACACGGTTCCACCACTACCACATCCAACTTGAGAGCTCAACCCCACCCTCGCACCAAATCCTCTGCCCATACCTTCACTCATTTTTAGGACAGACTGAAAATTTGATCAGCAAAATAGCAAAGCACGCATCTTTATATATATATATATATATATAACAAACACGTGGAGAAAAAAAAAAAAAAAAAAAAAAAAAAAACAGAAGCAAAGGAGTGGGCAGGGATGATTGTTTCTTTTTTCTTTTGAAGAAAAAATAAAACGTGCAGATTTTGTTTGTTTGCACAAATGTAAACACTTAAAAGTATTTTACAAGTTCACTGTTTATTTACCAACACCCTCCCCCCCAAATCAAGATGTCCATAATGAATACAGCATCCATTCCAATAGAATTCTTCCAAAATTTCCATTCACTCAACTAAACGGGAAAACAACATTGAAGAAACTATATCTAAGGTAAGCCACTTAATTCTGTTTTTGTTTTTTGACAACAAATGGAAGGAAAAAAAAAAAAAAGGGGGTTAGATAATAATATAGATGCACGTATTTCAAAAGGATCAGGCTGATCTTTTCTGTTCCTCATAATCAACAAAGTTCATTAAGTGAATTTTTTTAATTAATGAAAAAAAAAAAAAAAAAACCTTGAAAATGAAAAATACACACACACTATATATATATATATATATATATATATATATATATATATATATATATATGCAACAAAATGAAAAGGAAGGAAAAAGATGATTTAATAAATAAAAATAATGAAGGCCAAAAATAAGGGGGGAAAAATTCACTAACCTTAGTTATGAAATGAAGGAGGGGGGATGAATAAATGAATGAATGAGAGGATTAATCCAAGTTTTAGATTAATATTAAATATGATTGAATCTAAATAATAATTACATAGGTAACTATTATTGGGTGACATTTTTCTTTTCTGATTATTTAATAATTATCAAGATGGAATAATAGGCACAAACACAATCTGATTTTAGAAGCATTTTTATCAGAGTTAATGCAGCTAGCAAAATGAATATAGCATCTATAATAGTCATCAAGAACTTTAAATAACTTAACACATATCAGATATTTCATTATTAGATTAAAATTCCGTTCGGTATTTAGATCAGTTATTTATTTTCAGTTTAATTGTATTCTTTGTATAAAGTACAAAGACATTTTTGTTCAGGTTTGTTTTATTTTTACAAATAGAACATAAAAAAAGGGTTCATCCACCATATTCTGTAATTCAAGTAGGAGATACTTTTAAATTATTTTACTGAATTTAGAATTTCCACATGAAAAATGAACAGAAATTAAGGGAATAAATAATAAAAGCAAAAAAAAACAAATACAGCTAATAAAGATATATCTTTTCAAATATAATAAAAAAAAAAAAAGAAAAAAAAGTCTGATATGAGAGAGAGAGAACAGTTATAGATATATCCAGTATTTGGGTCTATGTATATCTTGTTTTATAATATTATTTTCAAAATGAAAATAATTATATTTGCTTATTAATACATACTGCAAAGCTTTAGAGAGAGAAAAAAAAAAAAAGACAAAATCTATTGAGTTTATCTGAAATAGAGTTAAGACCTTTAGCATATGCGGTTGAATGTTCAGCCATCTAACACCCACAGCTGGGGGGAGGAGAAAAGAAGATACGAGTGACATAACAGTTACACTAAAACAGGTAAAATAAAGATAAAACAAACAGAAAAAAGAAACATAACTTATGTTTTTCAAGGAATCCCTAGTATTGGATGTAGACAAAAATCTCTTCACCAAAATAATAACGTTTCTAGCACTTTTAGGAGAGGGACGATTTTATATGTATAACAAAGTACTGGTTAATTATATAATTTTCAATTTGTAATATTTTAAATGAAGAAGAGACAATAATGGAATGTTACAAAGGAAAGAAGGATTTTTTGCTTAAGTGAAATAATATAAGATTTGCACATAAAAAGATTTATGTGAAAAGGGATGGGCTGGAAGAAAGGTAGACAAAGAGAATAAATAAATAAAAATCATAATAGATCTTATAGTTTTCAAATAGGTTTTTTATTATTGTTATTATATAGTCATTTTTAAATATACGTTTACATGTATGCATGTTGTTCAGTAATGGATGTGATATATTATACATCATATATATATATTATATTATATATATATATATATATATGCCCATACTCACACATTTATATATTAAACAAGCACACACACACACACACACACTGAAAAAAATATATTGTTCATGTAATGAAGCTAGAGACATGCTGGATTATAAACTGCACGGCTTCTTGTTTTTTTTTCCTCCCTCAATGAGAATGATATTCCTGGCTGTCATTAGTTTAATCAAGTGAGAAAAAAAAAATGATTTTTCTTTCTTGCTGTTGTCCTATATTCAAATGTTCAAAATGACTAATTGCTCTGTGTCTATATCAAACAAATTCATTGAACTGCAATTATCATCAACGTTTCATTATCTTTCTTTTGATTATTCAAAATACACAAAAATAATAAATACACATTAAATTCAGTATGTTGACAAATACTCAAGAGTTTTTTTTTGTTTTCATGAATGTTTCTTAACCAAAACTTAAACTTATTTCCTCCAAAGGAACACACACACACACATATATTATATATATATATATATATATATACATATACACACACACACAGAGTGGAACATGTATAATTCGTTTTAGTTTGAACTGTTGTTTTTAGCAGCTGGAAAAGTTTAGTTAAAAAAATGTTTTTTTTCCAAATTCCAATCCCAATCAACAACTAGATAATTAAAAGAGGAAAAAATGTTGTCTACTATAAATGCTGTGTCACCCATTGTGCAGGGAGGAGGGGGTAATGGTTTGTATGATAAGTTTTGTCTAGAAAATTAGATAAATAAATGAAAGAAAAAAAAAAAAAAAAAAGAAATTTAAATATCAACTAAAAATCTCTCAATACTGAGAGAAGAAAATTGAAAAATTCATTGGTCATTGTAGCTTTAAATTAAATAAAATAAAAACCAGAGGAGTAAATGCAAAATAGTTGAATGTAGGTGTAAATAATGACTTGTTTTATATTGTTAGTGAAGTAATTTAAGATTATAACAATCACAAATCGGAGAAGCTTATAAAAAGGCAAAGAATAATCAATTGCTATTAGAAATGCTATTTTACATTGGGCTATCTTAAGAGAATAAAGGCCTATATATATTTTAATACTTTAATCCCATATCAGGTCATTTTTAATTTGATTATTTACTACAAAAAAAATGAATATGCTTTTCTCTTAATAGGATTTGTTCTTTTACATTTATAAAAATCAATAGGATATGAAAAATTTTACAAGAATTTCTTGAAACTGATTTTCACTCATGAGAAATTCTTAAAACAAAGAAGGGCTGTGACAAAGAATTCTTTAAATTATGGCTGGATGTGAACCTTAGATAATTACTAACATTTATTTAGAATTTAGAAAAAAAACCTGGATTATATTAAATAGTTTTTTTTTTTTTCAAGTACAATTAATAATTAAGAAATGTTAAAAACTATTAAAATCTAAACATTAATAGATATTTCAGCATTTATTTCAATTGTACAGTGAAAGTTCTGGCCAAATCGTTTTGTTTATTAAAATCAGCAGATATCACAATTTTGAGGAATAATTATTTGTTTTCATAAATGTAAACAGATCAAAAGGATTTACATTTTAAACTTAAATATTCCACTTGGAGTAATGTACTGAGGTAGCCAATAAGGGTGTTTTCTTATAGAAGTGATATGATATTACATCATCACAAATCAAAGAGTAAAAACCAGACTAGAAATGATTTGGTAGTAGTTGTCTTGATCATAATACACACAATGTTGTGATCCAAAATGAAAACGAGACACCTTTTATATTACCAGTTAAATTCATTCTCTTATAGAAAGTCACAATTGCAGGCTAGAAAACTGAAATATTTTGGACAGTTTGATTTAAGACTGGAACAAAGCAGAAACTGATTGGAGGACATTATGTAGAGAGAATATACTGTGCATAATGTTATCACTTGAGTGGTTGTGAGTTGCACTAGAATCTAAGATATTCTCATAACACTGTTCATTTGTGGAAGGCTTCAAGACAAAAAAAATAATACTTGTTGCTACAAGTGTTCTCAATGAGGTAAAATTGTTCAGTGTTATTTGCTTGGATCTATCAAGATTAGTTTCACTTCACTCATTTTGAAAAGAAATTCTTTACTTAGAAAACAGATTTCATTTTTACTTTTGACTCAAACCCAAGGTTTGTTTTTGTTTTAAACAGAAACTAGATATGTCTTGAATATCCATAATTATAGATTTTGGCATAATGTTGATTTGACAAAAAATAGATAAATAAAAACTATGTGCAGTTCAGAGAGAAAAAAAAAGAGGAAGAGGCGAGTAAAAGGTTAGAATATAAAGTAAAAAGTGTAAAAATTGATGAATAACTTTAAAATTAGTACAGATACAATGGAATAAAAAGAATTTTTAGTGGCATCATGAAATAAGGTCATTTACTAATTCAAGTAGGAATCGGTAATCCTTATAATAAAGAGGTTTTATTTTTACTGGCTATAAATATTTAAGATTAAAAAACTATGAGAGACAGACCTGTAGAAGTATTACAAATTGTGACCATAACATATTAAAGAACACAACTTCATATTCTACTTACTACCTATTTGATACAATATCAGAAACAAAACAGAAATCCTTAGTCCCCACCTATCTCTGCAAATTCAAAGAGCGTCGTTGTGACTGTAGTGGGATTAATTAATGTCTCCTTTTTGGCCAAACACCACCATTTTGTGGTTTTCATTTGATCACTTCACAGTCAACTAAATGTTTGTACATCAGTTCATTGCAATCAGAAATAGTCCAAGTCAGATTTAGTTATTTCTCCTCCAATTGAAAAGCAGCTTATAAAACAACTGTTTCAGAACGCAACACCACAAATTTGAAAGCACCTCACATGGTTTGTAATCATTAACAAGCTGGGCTAGCAGACCATTTTTTGACTCTGTTTTATTCTCATAGGGTACCCATACTTATAACCTTGTGCTAAACTAAGCAAAGTAAAAATAAATACTTCATCGGAATGAATGTCTTCAATATCTTTTTAGACATGATTATCTAAACTTGAAGAAAAGATTGTTTATCTAAAATATCCTCATAATAAAGAGATATTCAGAAAAAAAGAAAAATATATCAAACTCATAATGACTTAGTTCTACATAACTCATCCTGTAACTTTACTAGGATTTCTTTAGGATAGAAAATATCAACATTCATTATTGAGAAACAAGTCCTCTTTAGCCCATCCAATACTGTCAACATAAGGTTCCAAGAGTATCCATAAATCTATTGGATGTCATTAACCATTGATTGACCACTTTAGTTGAGTACCTTAACTGAAGAAATATTGGACACCATATGCAGCTCCTCTAAAGCTTGGCACATGATGAAGGGTCATTTCCATTGGAACTGCGGTCAGAAGTAAAAAGGGCAAGTCAATATTGGTACTAACTGCAGGTTTTTCTTACCCAAACCCTTTTTACTAATGCCCTGACCTGTGATGTCCATGTCAAGTACAGCTCCTGGTTAGGTGGTACTTAAAAGCTGGAAGAAAAGAGTATATGAAAATCTTACATTTGAAATATCTAAATCTGTTTTTTAAAAGTGTTATAGCAACAATTCTTGGCTGACATGAGGCAGAAATAGATTGTTGGTGGACTATAATAAAATAAGAGAGTATCCACAATCAGAATGCTAAAGTTAACATGGCAAGTTCCTATCTTGTCAGGAGGATGTTCATATAAAGTTAGAACAAAGTAGCATGTGCAAGAGTCATAGCTATCCCATCATTGACATATTACTGCTGTCAAATTTATGGAAGATGGAATAATTCTACAGAATGCTGCTCAGATGATTACAGATTTCTTGATTAAACAAATATTATAGCAAAGATAATAGAATGGTCCACAATGGTCGTTTTAGGTGGCATTGGCTATAGAGGATGAGGAGTGGAGTGAAATGTAATGAATGGCTAGACTCCTTTCTTTAAGAACTTAGACTTTGACCAAACTTTCCACAACAACAACATTCTTGGCGCCTATAAAACCATTTGTGACGCTCTGAAGTATTTTGTCTTGATAATCAGTTGCAAACACTGAATAATATTGAACAAGAGTGAAATTGCTTTTTTTTCTGGCCAAACAAGTCCACTTCAACCTCTTCTTAGGACATAAGATATGCAAAAAAAAGGTCAAGCTGTTTGTAAACCTACAACAGTATAGTAATAGACAAGTGTATCAGAGCATTGTGTCTATGGGTCCAAGTGTTTGGTCGAAGAGTAAGCATTTAATGGTTCTGTTCCTGACTCTCAGATACTTTGCAGTCTTGGTTCGAGGTGGGGGGGGGTATATAGCAAAATTGTCACAGAAACAAAAATATAAACTACAATCTGGTTGATAGACCTGGATATTAGGAGCCATATATTTCAACTACAGTAATAATTGATTTTTGATGGTTATAAATATTTTGATTTAACAAACCGAATGACCAGTAGAAGTTCTAACTACACTACAAATGACCCATTCTATAAATCTAATGAAAAAATAAAATAAGCTCCCTTTTTTGATAGCAAATATTTTATTTGGATATTGTTAAAAAGAATCACTAATTATGATGTATTCTTTTTCAATGGATAATAAAGAAATGTTGAAAAGAAAAAAGTCAATATTTGTTTATATAAATAACATTATGCCAAATTCAAACTCATACAATTTATAACTTTACTCAATTTCAAGAGAAATTATATATCATTATTAAGTTGATTCACATTTAAAGATTTTATAAGAGCTGAGCTAAGCTTATCTCTAATACAAATTGGAATACTGAAAATTACATTTATTCAATAGGAAACACTAGCAAAAAGACTAATATAACCTAACAATCAAAGAACAATAGTTTAAGATGTAGGTTCTTTTTTGTTTACTAACAGATTATGATTGTGGAGTGAAATTAACCAACTATATACAGAGTCTTGCTAAAAGTAAACATCAGTCTTCTGAAAAGAATTGGTAGTTTCCATTTAAAATCAAAAGATTAACTGAAAATCTATGGTTTTAGTATTAACTAATTCTGTCAACAAAAACATGTAGAGATAAACTAAAAGATTTTAAAAAGTGCACACAGGATGTGATGAATATATAAGAAAAGAATTCCCAAAGATTATGAATGAAAGTAAATACAACATTCACATAAATGCAATTGATTTCAATAGGTTTACTAAAGTAATCATTAAAAGCTACACCAAAATGGGACTAACATTTTAGCCAGCTATTGTCACAGTTAGAGTGTTGGTAGCATCCTGAAACCTAAAAGTAGGATTATAGTATTTTTGTAGAAGGAAAAAAATGTTCACCACCAGCAGCATTATCTTTTGAGTTTTTTTTTTTACAAAAGGATAGAAAAAAGAAGCACTTTAAACAGAATCAGACAGAAGTTTGTTTAAAGGTATTGAATGAGTATATTTGTATAAAGTTAGTTGAGCTTAGACATTTGCTTAAATATATACTTAACACACACTAAATAGATGGGTGCATGTATGTATATATAATATATATCATTGTCACTTTGCTTTCTCACAATGTACCATATATGATTGGCAAGGTTGACCCAAAAATATTTTTATAAAAAGGAAAAAAAAAAAAATCTAATTCCTATCATGCAGCATCAAGTGTGACAAGCTGCACACTAAATATATCACAATGCAAATATGATGATGAATTGAATAAAAAAATATTGAAAGTTTTAACATGATTTTGTACTTGCTGTTTTTATGTTTCTTCAAAAAGAAACATGGATACAAGTGTTTACTCNTTCATAGTCCTTAGCCAGAAAAGACATTTTTCCTGAACCAAGTGACTCTTTTCATAGACTCTCTATTAAAGCATATTGATATTCACAATTCCTAGACTTGATTGCATTGTTTCAACGATTGGTCATGCCGAGTTTATTGATTTGATGATAATTTTCTACTTTGCATGTCTCTTTGGAAATTATGACAGTCTAGAAACCAAAAAAAAAAAAAAAAAAAGAAAGAGACAAAGCTTGTTTGCCAGTTTTTTGCTTGTCTCTTCTAATTTGCTTTAGAGCTTATGGAGTACTTGGAAATTTGGATGTCACAACTTAATTACTTCTAAATCTGGCTACAGACATCTGGGACCAGTCATTAGGTTATCAAAAAAATAACAAACTTTGGTTGACAGAAATAGCATAAAACTTAGACAATTGTGTTATATATCTTTAAGTTTTTTTAGGCTTTTTATTTTGATTAGCTTTCTTTTACTGATAAAGTTTTGATAATTAGTGATATTTGAATATTTAGATTTGGGATTAAGTATTATTTTGCTCTTAATTGGTAAAAAAATGATTGTAAATTCTTTTTCATTGTTGAAAGATTGCTTGAGTATGTGTGTTTTTATATATATATATTATATATATATATATAATTTATATTTGCGTGTGTGTCTGCAAGAGATAAGTGGTTTGCTTTTTGACTTGTATTTCACTAACCCTTTCCATTCCTAAAATATAGTCTTAAAGCTGACATGATCATATTGGAAGCATGTTTGACATTCCCTGCCAATATTTGAAATTATTTTTTATTTCTACAAGTTGTTGAAAATGTGATTATATTTGAAAGTATATGAAACTCTCTAGCATGCTTTTTATCTCTATGCCCTTGTCAGCTTTAACCCTTTTAACTTTGATTTCTAGGAAAGTGGTGCTAGTTGGTGGAGGGCTTATTTGATGCCTATATTTTTACTGGTTTCTATATCAAATGCATCAATCGTTGCTATTGGCTTTATTTCTTCTCAGAATTAGGACTTTCTACAAAAAACAAAAATTGGACATTCCTTTCTCTTGCAAAATGTGGAAAAAAATAGTTAAATTATTTTAAGTAGGAGAATCAAAGTGGGTAAGGATCCGATAAATTTTCATCTATTAGTGGGGGTCAGATTTTAGTGTCATGAGGAAAAAATGATGTGACACAAAATTAAGATTTAGCTTATAAAATTTTAACATTGCTTTTTTCCTGAAATTTAGCTGCTATCCCACTTTTAGTTCTTTTTTTAACTTGAAATATTTAAGGAATAAAAATGCTACAGGATAATTAAAGTTTAAAATTGAGGTGCTTTCTTTTTTGGTTTTTAGATAAAATCCTTTTTTTTTTTTTTCACTTGGATATTATTATCTCTGATTCTTTGTTAATTTTTTGATTGTTTCTAATTGAGTCAATGATTATTCATTGCAATTATTATTTTTGTCTCATCTTCACTCTTCAAAGTTCAAACTTCCTTTTAATTTTAACTCTTTGAAAACTCCTCTTTCCTAGTCAAATGAAGTGACCAGGTTTTTGGTGAAATGCCTCATGTCCTTTTTGATCTTGGTTCTGAAGAGTTGAAACAATCTTTGATAGGTGACAAAAAAGTTCTTGTAAGGATTTATTAGTGAATACAGACATTTCACTCGTAACAATAAATAATGTTACATATATATATATATATATATATATATATATATATATATTATATATATATGCACTATTGATTTTTTTTTAAATTCAGTATATTAGAAATGCTGATTTTTATCTTTCCTTTGTCTTATCTAATAAGTCTGCTTAGCTTTCATCTAATGTACCCATTTAAATGAAGAAGGAAAAAAAAATTACATTCCATTTCTTGAATTGAAATAGTTTAAAACTTGAATCATTGAATAGTTTTTTTCTCCTGCTAATTCAAAATATAATTTAAAATAATGCTTCTGACTTTCTGAAAAATCATTGCTTAATATATTTGAAAACATATCTGTCAATTGTTTTCTAGAAAATGGATTTTCTGATATTTTTTTCTGGTCTAAAAATACATATTTTGCTAGAGTATCTCAATTTAAATTTTAATTTATTTCATATTGCTTTAAATGCTTGCTCTTGTAAGTGTAAAAATCACTGGAAAACAAAACAAATTTACAAAATAATATACAGAATTGTTTTTAATCCTCTTTTTGAAAGGATATTGTTAGGTTTTAATTTTTACACTGATAATGTGTCAGACATGTTAGTTATTAATTTTGTAAATATAAGAATTGAAATTTAATCAGTTGATGGTTAACATTTGTTTCAAATGGAATTGTAGAGTTACTAAAATCTATTGTTAACCTCTTCCTTCATAAAGGAACAGAGCAAAACAAAACAATCCTTCCAGATCTTTTTTTCTTCTTCTCATAATTTTCCTTTGGATCTCACCCCCCCCCCTTCCAATATTTTAAATGTCAGTCCCAATCTTTTCTCTGATTTTGTCCTGATTAAGTTTTCCATTTAAAAAAAAAGAAAAAAAGTGTCCTCTATATAATGAAGGCTATTTTTTTTTCTTCTGGCTTTTTTTCCCCTACTGTTTATGACTTGAATCTATGGAGAATGATGATGATAGCATTGTAAGGAGTTGAATGGAAAGAAAGAAGAAGAAATCTAGAGGTAGTGGTGGGTGGAGAGAAGAAAAAAAAAACAGACTTGGTCCTCTTTCTGTTATTGCCTCTTGTCTGCTGCTCTGCTTTACACTGCATCTCATTAAAGGCATTGGAGGGGGGGATCTTGGTCAGCTCTCCCCTACCCATATTATTCCTCCATCATCCCCCTCCCCAATCTTTCCCCCCCATTTCATCTACCCTGTTCTGTATCCCTCTTAGCTTGTTACAATTTTAATCTTGCTTTAGTTCATCTATAAAACTCAAACTACATAACATTTTGCATAGTTTACATAGAATAAGAAATCCTATGTAGTAATGACTTAAAAAGCAAATTTTAATTTACATAACATAAGTGGTGTTAGTTTTTCCACCCACTTAACCTTTATTAATTTTGTTCTCCCTTTTTCCTGTTTTTGTAATTGGGATCGAGAAGAAGTGATCTTTCTCTTCGGTTGTTCTCTCTCTCTCGCTTTTTGGGATGTTTTTTCCACTATGAGTAGGGGATGAGTAGTACTTTAATAGACTTTTCATTTCACTTGATAAATTTTCTAAAAACACAAATTACCATTGTTGAATTATGTTGCTTGATTTCAATATAAAAAGCATTTAGCTTTCTTAACCGATTACCTTTTCACAAATTGACAAAATTCCTATTACAGTTCGGTCAAAAGATATAATCACCATCTCGTTGCTGTAATCTAATGACATGCAGAAAAGATACATTTTGAAGTAGATATCTTTCTGTATGTCTGTATGTGAGGGGTGTGATGAGTATCTTTAATGTTTATACTTTGTCAAGTTTTTTAAAATTTTTTATTTTTTAAAACTATTCCAAAATGACCGTAACTTAGTGTTCTCTGCAATACTTGTCATTAGAAAAGCTTAGTATGTTTGAAACACATCAAGTTTGTGGATGTTCTTAATACAGTGCCCGGATGATATAATAATATGTGATAGCCTCCTTGAGCTTGATGTGTTGCTTACAATCTTAGTAATTCAATTTCAGTGTTTATTGCTACATAGTCATAATGTTTACCATTAATCTATCTACCTTTTTAGTGTCTCCCCAGATATCTGTGCCATTCCTAACAATTTCCATCTCGATAATACAAGGTACAAAAGCATATCCTACTTTGATAATTATTCTATTAAGTAGAGTGGAATTTCCATTACTTTTCTTTTTAATTTTTTTTTTTAATAACTTCTATTCTCTCTGTCTGAAGTTTATTCTCATTTTCTTCTTTCTTGTTTTATTTGATTTTTTTACTGTTTTTTCTTCTGTAATAAATGTATAAAATGTGTGTTTGTGTGCGTGTGTGATAAAAGACGGACAGTGTGGACTTCTTTTTTTTTTTCTTCCCTCAATCCCTTTTCCTCATTCTCCCTGCCAAAAAGAAATTGTTTGTTTTCTTTCCTTTACCTCCTTCCTCTGTAGAAGTGAAGCACTTTTGCATTGAAACTGAATTAAATAATTCTATGGATAGTTGAAATGAAAATTCATTAACATTTTCAAAGTGATAGCTTTTTTTCTTTTTCAAATGACTCTGGAAACTCCTCGTTACTTACAAGGTATAAGATATTTAAAAAAAAAAAAAAAAAAAAAAAAAAAACCTGTAAAAAATCTATGAAAAAAGCATTGCCACCTGACGGCTAATGAGGGGCACAAGGTGTTCTTAATTGCTCACAAACAAAGTGTGATGGAAATATATTAGAGCAATTGGCAACTCCTGAAGTTTGCTTCCTCGTTATATTTTTTTCCTTTTTTTTTTTTTGTTTTTCATAAGTTGTACTTTTTTTCTGTTTCTTGTTTCATTCAAGTAGATATAATTGAAAGACAATGTTATTTCTATGTGAATGAACGGATTTTGTGAATTTTTCTTTTTTTTTTGAACATTTTTTCAATCTCATTTTTTCTTCATTTTATGTAATTTGAGAGTAAATTTGTTTAAACCTTGCGCACATCTGTATGTGTGAGTGTGTGTGCCTGTGTTCTCCATGCAGGTTAGAGCATTTCCCACTCAATAATAGCATGTGGCGTATTTTGATTGCGGTTATCTTCTGAAATAGTTTTTAAAATGAAAAAAAAAAAATACAACAAAAAAAAAAGCAAGTTATTTTTAGCATATTTTGGCTGTTTCATTTCCACCCTTCCCCCAACAACTACTACTACTACTACAAAAAAAATTTGATTTAGTGTTGCAAAATGAAATTGCTTTTACTGTTGTTATTGGTTTCACTTATGATCAGTAGATATAAATAACTGCTCTGTTGTCTCATCATCATTATTTTGTCTTTGTAAAATGATGATTTTAGTATTGCTGGAATACATCCCTTGTATAATAACTGGAACAGAACAGTACTGTATTATTACAGTGCGCGCTGATATAGAGGCGACAATGACGACTCAATTGATCTCAGAATTACATTTCCAAGGACTGACCAATCATCCAGCAAGGTCATGACATTCTGATGCTTATTTGACTTTTTTTTTCTTTTTTTTTTTTTTTTTTTTTTTCTCGTTTTATTTTTATTTATTTTTTTTTTTTTTTTTTAACAAAAAATCTTGATACTAACCATTGAAAACATCAACAACTTGATTGTTATTGTGATATACACTCTTGCATTTGTCATTATGCCTATATAAACAAATGCCAGATTTATTTGCAATCAGTAAAATCAATTATATATATATATATATGTTTATATATTTTTATTACTGATCAGTTTGATATTTGTTTTATAGGTATACACAGGTGAATGAATGTATATTAGATATAAATCTATGTTGCTAGATTAAAAAAAAAATGCATGTGTGTATACATGTGTATGCATATATGGTCTACTGGAATATGTATGAGTGTATATAAAAAAAAATATAAGCACACATATTTTGTGTCATATAAATAATAAAAAAATCCCTCCCAAATTCTCCCTTTCTAAATAGTTCCAATTTTCAGAAAATTGGTAGCCTGTATTCTTGGTTAGAAAAATATTTTTTGTTGAAAATCTATCTATATATGGGTGGGGAGACCAAAATCTCCAGGTAAATTCCCATACCACAAATAAAAAAATTATATCTCAATGTGATTACCTGATGTCCAATGTTTAACAGTTTCTGGTGTACGATGATACCGAATTGTCATTGATTGGCTCAGTTCACTGATATAAATACTTCTGATTTATTTTTAAAAGACTACTTTCAGTTAATGCAGTTGATAAATTTTTGTTTTTAATTACATTGGATGCTATTTTTCTGAACAAAGTATATAAAAACCTTTTGAGATGATTAAAAAAAAAATCATGAATATATAAAATACTTAAAAGCAAAATGTAAATTTCAGTTCTATCTCATTAAATGTTTAGGTGACTGTATTTCCCCCTCCCTCTTTCTGTCGATCACCACCGCTCCAATCAGAATAAAGTCTCAATTTTTTATCCTTATTTTTACCATTTGTTCAATTTTCAGCCTTATCTCTCTATCAAGGCTCATTTTGTGTTTATGCTGTTGAATATTATTTAAAGTATCAGCAAATTTGACATGATCACTTGATTATTGTTGGTCATAACATTAAAACATCCCTATCCTTACCTTTCCTCTTGTTGAACAGAGAAAAGTGGATGAGATAGATATTGCACTTAACCCCCAACGTTAGTTAGCCTCATGATTCAAAATATGGATGGTATGAAAACATTTACTTTGAGAGAAATCCAAAAAAAGGTCTTGGCATTTTTCATCTCTTTGATTTTTGTCATTGGAAATGACAAATCACTACTGACTTGGTCTTTTGGCCGTTTTATTTTAAATCTTTCTTTTGCAATTTCCTAATGATTGCATATTTTGTTAAAAAGTCTGCCTTATCACAATTAGTGATTTCTAACTTCAGAGTTGTTGGTTGATTGTATAATATACATATATATAAAAATGAAATAGATATATATATAAAATCTTTGGAGCTAGATTGAACTTGATTGTTGATGATTGCCAGATCTAATTTAAATCCTTTTGGCCATTTTCCTATCAGATTGTATGGCCAGTGATATCAGGTATTTTTTGTTGAGTGAAAATTCAATTCTGTGTCTTGCTAAAGTTCCTTATTATTACTAAAAAAAATTTATAAAAAAAAAAAAAAATCCAAATGTTGAAGTCTAGGCTTCAGAGATTGATTTCACTTGACTGAAACGTTACATCTGCAGCCAACATTCTGATTATTTCTATCCTCGGTGCACTATCTCCTCCCCCTCTGTGATTTCTGTAAATCACATGACTTTCTAGAATGTTTGCTTGCTTAGTCCAAAAGTTTGACAAGCAAACTTGCTTTCACTGAAAATTTAAAGATTCTGTTAGATCATAGATGAACGACACCATTTCTCCTAACTGAATCAAATGGTTTCAATTAAAAGGCCAAGGAAAAATGAGTGTGCGTGTATATATATGTGAATATGAATATATATATACATATACATTTTTTTTTTCATATAAATAAAAAAAATATATTTTCATTTATTTAAAACAAAAATATTTACATAATAAATTGTGGATTTTGATATGTTGAAGCGTGGAAATTATCAGATTGAAACTAGTGCTCAAAAGTTTATTCCCCCAACTTGACATATTCTCTACTCTTATCTTTCTTCATGTCATAAAACTAAAAAAAAAAAAAAATTTTCTTTTCTTCTCCTGTAAATTTTTCCCTTCTCACTCTTTAGGCAATGGGAGGGGGATTTCTTCTTTTTTAATTTTTTTTTTTAAATAAACAAAATCTATACAGAGCTCAAGTTTTCAGTATTTTTACTATTACAATAAACTAAAAAGCAAAGTGGAGAAGAAAAAAAAAACTAAAACTAAAAAAAAAATTCCCAACCCACGACTTGTATATGTCTTGATCTGATGTTCATAAAACCTGGATTATAAAAGCTAACATTCTCAACTACCTCAGCCATTTTACTTAGATGTCATTTTAATTCTTATTTTTCTTTATATCAATATTCATCAGGCTGTGAATCAAGCATTTAGATTTTTATGGCCTTAAGGAAACTGGAGGCTTATTTCTCTTACAGAGGAGACTGACAATTATTGCAATATTTGGAGACAGTCAGTTGAATAGCCTATTCCTTTGCGAATAAGGATTATGCAAACTGCACCAGTTTCTTTCATATTAGTTCTCTTAGATTTTCTTTGGCTGTCATTTTCACAAATATATCGCATCATTTGTAGATTAATCTTTCCTTATTTTTCTCATCGACTTTATCACACTCCCTTTTTATTTTCACTTTTAATCTTTTAATACGATTTTTCCTTTGCGATTATTATAATCATTTTAAATATATGCGTCATCAAAAAATATTTATATATATATATATTTTTTTTAATAGGTAAATTTTTAATAATACCCTATAAACTGCGCTGGCATTTTGATCATAAAAAAAAGAAAAAACTATTGAAATATCTAAAAAGGTTAAAGTCTGCATGTGTGTGTGAATCTGTTTCTCTCTATATATATATTATGTTTATATACAGATATATATATATTTGTGTGTGTGTGTGTGTATTTACATATATGAATATATATATATATATATATATATATATATATATATATATATACACTCACATAGGTATGTTTGTGTACATGTATGTTGATAATACCTTTACCCACTATACTTCCATGAAAATTCAAAGAAAATCCTAAAGCTGACTGCTAAACATTTTTGGAGTGAAATTTTTTTCTTTACTTTTCTTTTTTTTTTTTTTTTTTTTTTTTTTTTTTTTTTTTTTTTTTTTCCCTCCTGGGATATTCTTGTAGAATAAGAATGTTTGATGTAGTACACAGGGAAAGGAGATCCTCATTTGCTGGATGATTTGTCGTCAATTTTTTTCTCTCCCTTCCCCCTCCACAGTTAGATTCACCCGTTTTGTTTTTATCTTTATTTTTTTTTGTTTTTTTATTTGTTTTGTTTTTTTTTTTTTTAATTAAGGAAAAAATTTTAAATGTGAAGAAAAAAAAAAATTTTCCATCTTCTCTTCTTCGAAAAAAGACTTCAGTGCAAGTTGTCACTTATGACATTACTGTTCTGTGTTGAAAGGGAAAAATTTCATAAATCGGTGTTTGATTTAAAAAAAAAAAAAAAGAAAAAAAAAAAAAAAGAAAAAAAAAAGCTAAGCCTTCACTGTGTAGGGAAGGTGCACTAAGTGCCATTAATTTGTGTAGCATGGAAACTGCCCATGTGTAACCCAGGGCGGTCCCAAAAAATAGTAGGGTTGAAGTTTGCTTGTTCTTTTCTTTTTACCAAAATTTCCCCTCCCCAGAAAGTCTTTTCTCCCCTTTATATATAATATATGTGTGTATATACATATCTATATTTATATATAATATATGTATATACACACGCACACATATGTATATGTGTGTTTAAACATATGTACATTTTTTTCCTCTAATTAAAAAAAAATCCCTTTTCTCTTTTTAATAATTAAAAAAAAAAAACTTAAAAAAAAAACGTTTTGTGTATCATATGTGTAACCCTTTTATCATGGTGTGTCATTTACTTAAGAATGTCGTCTTTTCTCCACCCTCCAACCCCAACAACTGGACATTATTGTACAACATTCTAAATATTTTTTCTGTTTGTTTTTGATTGAATTTTTTTCCCTCTCTCTCTCTGCCTTCTTTCTCACCTTCATTTTTAACTTGCTACTAATATCTTGCTTTCCCCATTTTAGAGTTTAGTAATTAGGGGAGGAAAAACTAGTATCTTATATATATATATATATATATATATATATATATATATAATGACTGTTTTTAGTCTTCAAATATTAAACTAAGGATTTCTTCTGTTCTTATCATTTTTGTAAGTCCTTTATCATGTCATAGACTTGCTGTTATCCAATCTTTCTACTGCCTATAAATAAACTACCTCATTGAAGGCAGAACAGTTAACTATTTGGATTTTTGCACTTAACTATTTCATGGTCAGACAATTGCTGAAATGCTGTGGTTTTCCTTCTGCCATAATTCTCAAAAATTAACATGTAAGAACTGTTTTAAGCAGTTTTTTCCCCCCCCCAACAATCTTTCAAATCATACTTAAGGAAAAGTAATTATTCTTTATGGAATAAGAATTTTACAACTAGATATTAGAAAATGTTAAATCCCTAAGTTGATTTTACTTAGTATAGAGTCACTTTTTATTTATTTTTTATTTATTTCATTTATTTTTATTTATTTATTCATTTTCTCTAAAAAAAAACAAAAAAAATGTTAAGTCCATGCCTTCTTTTTCCTGTATGGATCATTTATAGTCTGGTATTGAAAGGTCCAGCCTACTTAACTCTACTATGGCTGAAATTTATTGTGCCATATATCTCCCCCCCCCCTCACCTTTCCATCCTAAGGTTATTTTTTGTGCCCAACCCCTCCCCTCCTCTTTCAGCAACTTCTTTTTCTCTCCACTTCCCACCTGTGTTTTTATTTTTTGCACACTCATTCTTGCTTGAAAATAATTAAAAAAATATTTAAAAAAATGAACAAAAAGACAAAACTTTCTGGATGCTTGCTTGTTTCACTTATAACAACAACATTTTTGAAAAAAAAAAAATTAAAGTCATGGTCAAAAAAAAAAAAAATCCACTAGTATATTATATATTTAAGGGAAAAATCTCTCATGTAAGTGCCCCAAGAAATGCAAGCCTTGAGTTTTGGTTTAACAAAAAGTGTGTGTGAAGAGATTTAATAACTTAATAGTATATAATCAAGTAATATGGAAAAATACTGAAAGAAAAAAACCCTTAATTTATGCAATTTTTCCTTCCTATTTTAGCTATGAAAAAAAAAAAAGATAGGGTCATTTACAATAAATTTGTGTATCATTTAAACACAGACATTGTTTTCTGTTTGTTTTTATTCCTATTGGCTTTTGGTTTGAATTTCGTTTTGCTGTGTTGTCCATTGTCAGTCACAATGCTTTGGCAGTAGTGTTATATGACTATATATATATATATATATATATATATATATATATCTGAATATATATAGGCTTCTTTTGCTCAAGTAAAAGAATTTCCTCCTGATTTGTTATCATTCTCTCTCTATCTATTTTTTGGGATAAAAAAGAAAATAGTGGATGAGAAAGTTAATTTTCTGTGTCTCTTCCCCCCTCCCCCACTTATTCCTACCACTGCCTTTGCATTTTGTCTATATTGCATTTAATGCCTTTTTTTTTCTTAAATGTTTTCAACAATCAATCCTTGGTTTTTGTAGCAATGTATGACTTTCTACCTATGAGAATTATATGGCTACCTCTCCCTGAAATTAATTTCTTTTTTCATATAACACAACCTACCTCTTAATGGTACATCATTTTCTAACCACACCCTAATTTTAAGTTTGAATGCCAAAGAAGAAAATGGTTAAAATATGCTGAACATTTATTTAAAAATATTTTGCATCATCTTATCCAGCTTTTTGGCTTTCAATATCCAACTGTTTGTTTCCCATTTCAGTCATTCCTTCTGCTCAACACTTCCTGTGTGTATGGACATAAAAAAAATAAGACAAGTAAATTTCCCTTTACATTTTAGAATGAATAACTTTCAACAATGTAAGGTTAATGCTATATTTAAAAAAATATTATACTTGATAGTGTGTGTGTGTGTGTGTGTGTGTGTGTATGTCTTTAAAGCTATATATATATATATATATATATATACACACACACATACTTGGCTATGAGCTATCTGTTCATTCTTTTAGAAATATTTTCAAAGTACTAATTGTTGAAGAGAAATGGATACTAAAAGGCCCATTTCTCTTAATCTAACAGTCAAATGCTTTAAACTGCTTATATCTATTTTATATCCATTACTTTCTAGTTTTAATTTTCTTTTTGGCAAAGTAGCCTAAACTGTAAGACATCAAAACTTAAATCCAAAACGAATTTCATTGCTTCTATTCTCAACAAAATTGGATAGATGATTATTTAGGACATTTTTTGAGATTGTGGTTAGAAAGTTTATTAAAATGTTTTCATTGTCAACTAAGTACCGTTTCTCCAGAGTTTGCTACATACAGAAATGTAAATGTTTCTCTTCTTTTTAAACTTAACAGATTGTCTTAAACACATACCTACCTTCTTATGCCAGATTATTCAAGTGAGGAATGGCGGGCTTGTGCAAAAAAAAAAAAAAAAAATTAAGTATATTCAGAATTTTTAATTTTCCTTTTTTTCTTTTTCTTTTTTCTTGTTTATTCTTTATTTTCTTCACTTGGCTGATAATCTCTTCGTCTTTTAAATTTCAGTTCATATCTCCCTGGATTGTGTATAATTTTTTTTTGTTCATTTTATCTAAATTGGCTAAATTGCTTTGATAATGGAATACATAAAAGCAAATCATCATTCCTTGACTCCTTCATGTGAACTTAAAAAAACATAAAATTTCTCTATTTTAAAAACTCTTCTTCAGTTTTGGAATTCAAGATTTTCTTTTGCTACTTAATTTCCAACTTAACTATCTTCAAAATCAATTCATCTGACTCTGATGCAATCAAGATGGTTCTAAATTCTCATCTATTTTTCTTTCTTTTCCAAAAACAAAAAAAAACAAAACACTTGTATACCATTGTTTCTTTTGAAGAAAACATAAAACAGCAAGTACAAAAATCATTTAAAACTTTCAATATTTTTTTATTCAATTCTCATATCATATTTTGATTGTGATATATTTAGTGTGCAGCTTGTCACACTTGTACTGCTGGCATGATAGGAATTAGATTTTTTTTTTTTTCCTTTTTATAAAATATTTTTGGGTCACCTTGCCAATCATATATGGTACATTGTGAGAAAGCAAAGTGACAATGATATATATATATATACATACATGCACCCATCTATTTAGTGTGTGTAAGTATATAATTTTAAGCAAATGTCTAAGCTCAACTAACTTTATACAAATAATACCTCATTCAACTACCCTTTAAACAAACTTCTTGTCTGATTCTGTTTAAAGTGCTTCTTTTTCTTATCCTTTTGTAAAAAAAAAACTCAAAAAGATAATGCTGCTGGTGGTGAACATTTTTTTCCTTCTAAAAAATACTATAATCCTACTTTTAGGTTTCAGGATGCTACCAACACTCTTAACTGTGACAATAGCTGGCTAAAATGTTAGGTCCATTTTGGTGTAGCTTTTAATGATTACATTAGTAAACCTATTGAAATCAATTGCATTTATGTGAATGTCTGTATTTACTTTCATTCATAATCTTTGGGAATTCTTTTCTTATATATTCATCACATCCTGTGTGCACTTTTTAAATCTTTTAGTTTATCTCTACATGTTTTTGTTGACAGAATTAGTTAATACTAAAACCATAGATTTTCAGTTAATCTTTTGATTTTAAATGGAAACTACCAATTCTTATTCAGAAGGACTGATGTTTACTTTTTAGCAAGACTCTGTATATAGTTGGTATATTTCACTCCACAATCATAATCTGTTAGTAACAACAAAAAGAACCTACATCTTAAACTATTGTTCTTTGATTGTTAGGTTATATTAGTCTTTTGCTAGTGGTTTCCTATTGAATAAATGTAAATTTTCAGTATTCCAATTTGTATTAGAGATAAGCTTAGCTCAGCTCTTATACAATCTTTAAATGTGAATCAACTTAATAAGTGATATATAATTTCTCTTGAAATTGAGTAAAGTTATAAATTGTATGAGTTTTGAATTTGGCATAATGTTATTTATATAAACAAAATATTGACTTTTTTCTTTTCAACATTTCTTTAATTATCCATGAAAGAATACATCATAATTAGTGATTCTTTTTAACAATATCCAAATAAATATTTGCTATCAAAAAAGGGAGCTTATTTTTATTTTTTCATTAGATTTATATGAATGGGTCATTTAGTAGTGTAGTTAGAACTTCTACTGGTCATTCGGTTTGTTAAATCAAAAATATTTATAACCATCAAAATCAATTATTACTGTAGTTGAAATATTATGGCTCCTAATATCCAGGTCTATCAACCAGATTGTAGTTTATATTTTTGTTTCTGTGACAATTTTGCTATATACCCCCCCCCCACCTCGAACCAAGACTGCAAAGTATCTGAGAGTCAGGAACAGAACCATTAAATGCTTACTCTTGACCAAAACACTTGGACCCATAGACACAATGCTCTGATCACATTGTCTATTACATATACTGTTGTAGGTTCTACAAACAGCTTGACCTTTTTTTTGCATATCTTATGTCCTAAGAAGAGGTTGAAGTGGACTTGTTGGCCAGAAAAAAAAGCAATTTTCACTCTTGTCAATATTATTCAGTGTTTGCAACTGATTATCAAGACAAAATACTTCAGAGCGTCACAAATGGTTTTATAGGGCCAAGAATGTTGTTGTTGTGGAAAGTTTGGTCAAAGTCTAAGTTCTTAAAGAAAGGAGTCTAGCCATTCATTACATTTCACTCCACTCCTCATCCTCTATAGCCAATGCCACCTAAAACGACCATTGTGGACCATTCTATTATCTTTGATATAATATTTGTTTAATCAAGAAATCTGTAATCATCTGAGCAGCATTCTGTAGAATTATTCCCATCTTCCATAAATTTGACAGCAGTACATATGTCAATGATGGGATAGCTATGACTCTTGCACATGCTACTTTGTTCTAACTTTATATGAACATCCTCCTGACAAGATAGGAACTTGCCATGTTAACTTTAGCATTTCTGATTGTGGATACTCTCTTATTTCATTATAGTCCACCAACAATCTATTTCTGCCTCATGTCAGCCAAGAATTGTTGCTATAACACTTTTAAAAAACAGATTTAGATATTTCAAATGTAAGATTTTCATAACTCTTTTCTTCCAGCTTTTAAGTACCACCTAACCAGGAGCTGTACTTGACATGGACATCACAGGTCAGGGCATTAGATAAAAAGGGTTTGGGTAAGAAAAACCTGCAGTTAGTACCCAATATTGACTTGCCCTTTTTACTTCTGACCGCAGTTCCATAAAATGTTCCAATGGAAATGAAGCCCTTCATCATGTGCCAAGCTTTAGAGGAGCTGCATATGGTGTCCAATATTTCTTCAGTTAAGGTACTCAACTAAAGCTGGCTTCATCAATGGTTAATGACATCCAATAGATTTATGGATACTCTTGGAACCTTTAATGTTGACAGTATTGGATGGGCTAAAGAGGACTTGTTTCCTCATATAATGAATGTTGATATTTTCTATCCTAAAGAAATCCCTAGTAAAGTTACAGGATGAGTTATGTAGAACTAAGTCATTATGAGTTTATATATTTTCTTTTTTTCTGAATATCCTTTTATTATGAGGATATTTTTAGATAAACAATCTTTTCTTCCAAGTTTAGATAATCATGTCTAAAAAGATATTGAAGACATTCATTCCGATGAAGTATTTTATTTTACTTTGCTTAGTTTAGTTTAGCACAAGGTTATAAGTATGGGGTACCCTATGAGAATAAAACAGAGTCAAAAAATGGTCTGCTAGCCCAGCTTGTTAATGATTACAAACCATGTGAGGTGCTTTCAAATTTGTGGTGTTGCGTTCTGAAACAGTTGTTTTATAAGCTGCTTTTTCAATTGGAGGAGAAATAACTAAATCTGACTTGGACTATTTCTGATTGCAATGAACTGATGTACAAACATTTAGTTGACTGTGAAGTGATCAAAATGAAAACCACAAAATGGTGGTGTTTGGCCAAAAAGGAGACATTAATTAATCCCACTACAGTCACAACGACGCTCTTTGAATTTGCAGAGATAGGTGGGGGACTAAGGATTTTCTGTTTTGTTTTCTGATATTGTATCAAATAGGTAGTAAGTAGAATATGAAGTTGTGTTCTTTAATATGTTATGGTCACAATTTGTAATACTTCTACAGGTCTGTCTCTCATAGTTTGTTTAATCTTAAATATTTATAGCCAGTAAAATAAAACCTCTTTATTATAAGGATTACCGATTCCTACTTGAATTAGTAAATGACCTTATTTCATGATGCCACTAAAAATTCTTTTTATTCCATTGTATCTGTACTAATTTTAAAGTTATTCATCAATTTTTACACTTTTTACTTTATATTCTAACCTTTTACTCGCCTCTTCCTCTTTTTTTTTCTCTCTGAACTGCACATAGTTTTTATTTATCTATTTTTTGTCAAATCAACATTATGCCAAAATCTATAATTATGGATATTCAAGATATATCTAGTTTCTGTTTAAAACAAAAACAAACCTTGGGTTTGAGTCAAAAGTAAAAATGAAATCTGTTTTCTAAGTAAAGAATTTCTTTTCAAAATGAGTGAAGTGAAACTAATCTTGATAGATCCAAGCAAATAACACTGAACAATTTTACCTCATTGAGAACACTTGTAGCAACAAGTATTATTTTTTTTGTCTTGAAGCCTTCCACAAATGAACAGTGTTATGAGAATATCTTAGATTCTAGTGCAACTCACAACCACTCAAGTGATAACATTATGCACAGTATATTCTCTCTACATAATGTCCTCCAATCAGTTTCTGCTTTGTTCCAGTCTTAAATCAAACTGTCCAAAATATTTCAGTTTTCTAGCCTGCAATTGTGACTCTTCTTATTCACTTCTCTATAAGAGAATGAATTTAACTGGTAATATAAAAGGTGTCTCGTTTTCATTTTGGATCACAACATTGTGTGTATTATGATCAAGACAACTACTACCAAATCATTTCTAGTCTGGTTTTTACTCTTTGATTTGTGATGATGTAATATCATATCACTTCTATAAGAAAACACCCTTATTGGCTACCTCAGTACATTACTCCAAGTGGAATATTTAAGTTTAAAAATGTAAATCCTTTTGATCTGTTTACATTTATGAAAACAAATAATTATTCCTCAAAATTGTGATATCTGCTGATTTTAATAAACAAAACGATTTGGCCAGAACCTTTCACTGTACAATTGAAATAAATGCTGAAATATCTATTAATGTTTTAGATTTTAATAGTTTTTAACATTTCTTAATTATTAATTGTACTTGAAAAAAAAAACCTATTTAATATAATCCAGGTTTTTTTTCTAAATTCTAAATAAATGTTAGTAATTATCTAAGGTTCACATCCAGCCATAATTTAAAGAATTCTTTGTCACAGCCCTTCTTTGTTTTAAGAATTTCTCATGAGTGAAAATCAGTTTCAAGAAATTCTTGTAAAATTTTTCATATCCTATTGATTTTTATAAATGTAAAAGAACAAATCCTATTAAGAGAAAAGCATATTCATTTTTTTTGTAGTAAATAATCAAATTAAAAATGACCTGATAAGGGATTAAAGTATTAAAATATATATAGGCCTTTATTCTCTTAAGATAGCCCAATGTAAAATAGCATTTCTAATAGCAATTGATTATTCTTTGCCTTTTTATAAGCTTCTCCGATTTGTGATTGTTATAATCTTAAATTACTTCACTAACAATATAAAACAAGTCATTATTTACACCTACATTCAACTATTTTGCATTTACTCCTCTGGTTTTTATTTTATTTAATTTAAAGCTACAATGACCAATGAATTTTTCAATTTTCTTCTCTCAGTATTGAGAGATTTTTAGTTGATATTTAAATTTCTTTTTTTTTTTTTTTTCTTTATTTATTTATCTAATTTTCTAGACAAAACTTATCATACAAACCATTACCCTCCTCCCTGCACAATGGGTGACACAGCATTTATAGTAGACAATTTTTTCCTCTTTTAATTATCTAGTTGTTGATTGGGATTGGAATTTGGAAAAAAAACATTTTTTTAACTAAACTTTTCCAGCTGCTAAAAACAACAGTTCAAACTAAAACGAATTATACATGTTCCACTCTGTATGTATATGTATATATATATATATATATATATATATATATATATATATATATATATATGTATATGTTCCTTTGGAGGAAATAAGTTTAAGTTTTGGTTAAGAAACATTCATGAAAACAAAAAAAAACTCTTGAGTATTTGTCAACATACTGAATTTAATGTGTATTTATTATTTTTGTGTATTTTGAATAATCAAAAGAAAGATAATGAAACGTTGATGATAATTGCAGTTCAATGAATTTGTTTGATATAGACACAGAGCAATTAGTCATTTTGAACATTTGAATATAGGACAACAGCAAGAAAGAAAAATCATTTTTTTTTTCTCACTTGATTAAACTAATGACAGCCAGGAATATCATTCTCATTGAGGGAGGAAAAAAAAAACAAAAAGCCGTGCAGTTTATAATCCAGCATGTCTCTAGCTTCATTACATGAACAATATATTTTTTTCAGTGTGTGTGTGTGTGCTTGTTTAATATATAAATGTGTGAGTATGGGCATATATATATTATATATAATATATATATATATATGATGTATAATATATCACATCCATTACTGAACAACATGCATACATGTAAACGTATATTAAAAATGACTATATAATAACAATAATAAAAAACCTATTTGAAAACTATAAGATCTATTATGATTTTTATTTATTTTTTTCTCTTTGTCTACCTTTCTTCCAGCCCATCCCTTTTCACATAAATCTTTTTATGTGCAAATCTATATATTATTTCACTTAAGCAAAAAATCCTTCTTTCCTTTGTAACATTCCATTATTGTCTCTTCTTCATTTAAAATATCAAATTGAAAATTATATAATTAACCAGTACTTTGTTATACATTATAAATCGTCCTCTCCTAAAAGTGCTAGAAACGTTATTATTTTGGTGAAGAGATTTTTGTCTACATCCAATACTAGGGATTCCTTGAAAAACATAAAAGTTATGTTTCTTTTTTTCTGTTTGTTTTATCTTTATTTTACCTGTTTTAGTGTAACTGTTATGTCACCTTCTTTTCTCCTCCCCCCAGCTGTGGGTGTTAGATGGCTGAACATTCAACCGCATATGCTAAGATCTTAACTCTATTTCAGATAAACTCAATAGATTTGTCTTTTTTTTTTCTCTCTCTCTAAAGCTTTGCAGTATGTATTAATAAGCAAATATAATTATTTTCATTTGAAAATAATATTATAAAAACAAGATATACATAGACCCAAATACTGGATATATCTATAACTGTTCTCTCTCTCTCATATCAGACTTTTTTTTTTCTTTTTTTTTTTTTTTTTTATTATTTGAAAAGATATATCTTTATTAGCTGTATTTGTTTTTTTTGCTTTTATTATTTATTCCCTTAATTTCTGTTCATTTTTCATGTGGAAATTCTAAATTCAGTAAAATAATTTAAAAGTTAAAAGTATCTCCTACTTGAATTACAGAATATGGTGGATGAACCCTTTTTTTATGTTCTATTTGTAAAAATAAAACAAACCTGAACAAAAATGTCTTTGTACTTTATACAAAGAATACAATTAAACTGCAAATAAATAACTGATCTAAATACCGAACGGAATTTTAATCTACTAATGAAATATCTGATATGTGTTAAGTTATTTAAAGTTCTTGATGACTATTATAAATGCTATATTCATTTTGCTAGCTGCATTAACTCTGATAAAAATGCTTCTAAAATCAGATTGTGTTTGTGCCTATTATTCCATCTTGATAATTATTAAGTAATCAGAAAAGAAAAAAGTCACCCAATAATAGTTACCTATGTAATTATTATTTAGATTCAATCATATTTAATATTAATCTAAAACTTGGATTAATCCTCTCATTCATTCATTTAATTCATCCCCCTCCTTCATTTCATAACTAAGGTTAGTGAATTTTTCCCCCCTTATTTTTGGCCTTCATTATTTTTATTTATTAAATCATCTTTTCCTTCCTTTTCATTTTGTTGCATATATATATATTATATATATATATATATTAGTGTGTGTGTGTATTTTTCATTTTCAAGTTTTTTTTTTTTTTTTTTCATTAATTAAAAAAAATTCACTTAATGAACTTTGTTGATTATGAGGAACAGAAAAGATCAGCCTGATCCTTTGAAATACGTGCATCTATATTATTATCTAACCCCTTTTTTTTTTCTTTTCCTTTCATTTGTTGTCAAAAACAAAACAGAATTAAGTGCTTACCTTAGATTTAGTTTCTTCAATGTTGTTTTCCCGTTTAGTTGAGGTGAATGGAAATTTTGGAAGAATTCTATTGGAATGGATGCTGTATTCATTATGGACATCTTGATTTGGGGGGGAGGGTGTTGGTAAATAAACAGTGAACTTGTAAAATACTTTTAAGTGTTTACATTTGTGCAAACAAACAAAAATCTGCACGTTTTATTTTTCTTCAAAGAAAAAAGAAACAATCATTCCCTGCCCACTCCTTTGCTTCTGTTTTTTTTTTTTTTTTTTTTTTTTTTTTCTCCACGTGTTTGTTATATATATAATAATAATATTAATATATATATATAAGATGCGTGCTTTTGCTATTTTGCTGATCAAATTTTCAGTCTGTCCTAAAAAATGAGTGAAGGTATGGGCAGAGGATTTGGTGCGAGGTGGGGTTGAGCTCTCAAGTTGATGTGGTAGTGTGGAACCGTGTTATATAAATAATTAAAAAAATAAAAAGAAGATATTTTTCTACCCTCTTTACCCACTCTAACCTGATCTCTTACATCTGGTATTTGAAAAAATAAAAAATGATAAAAAATTTTTGATCACAAGGATATATATCTATCTATATATATATACCCCACACAAATACACTCACACATACATACACACACGGCATTATAATTTTTTCTGAAAATATTAAAACTATTATAAATATGTTGAAATGATTTGAAGAAGGTGATGAGATTAATATATATATATATGTTGTATGGTGTATATATATTTGGCGATACCATAAATACTCAAACTTATACTTAAAAAACAACCTTTTTTTTTTTTTTTTTTTTACTATCAAATTTATTATTGACGTCAATAATGATAATAAATAGCCGTTTACTTGTGTGTTGAAAAATGGGGACTTCATTGTATGTGTTTGCACTAGTAAAAATCATTGTTCGCCAGTTTACTCAGTTTTCGAAGCCAGTCGAATTATTTAGCACTGAAGAAGAAAGAAAGCATCAGGGATATTTAATGGGCACTCTATTTAATAACTGTTAGGTGTGTATGCGTACGAATGTGGAACTGCGACAATACGATAAACTTTATAAGAAACTTGGACTATATTATACTCTACTCTATATGTGACCCTCTCCCTAATTTTTTTCCCCTCCCCTGTTTCTCACAAAGCAACAAGTAAATAACAGCAACAAAAAAAAATGTAATTTTTTACAGCCTACGTCAGATAAGCTAAATTGCATAATAATATGTAAAATGTTTTAGTTTTCCGATAGTGTAGTTCTAGTTTTCCCTCAGATATTTATTTCAATCTTCATTTTTTTTTTTTTTTTTCTTTACTTTTTTTTTTTTTTTTTTTCATCCTCTCCCTTTCTTCTGCCCTCCCCCTCTGCATGACCATTATGTCAGCACCTGTATGTATGCATATTTTGGGTACCATATGAATGTATTTTTGTATAGTGGAGTGAAGTTTTGCACTGTCAAGTAGATGGTGGTTTTTTTGTATGCAATAAAACATCTAAAAGAAACAATTACACTTCTTGGTTTTCTTTTTCGTTTGAAAAACATCCTTTTTTTTTTTTTCTCACTTTTCTAACCACCCAAATTGATTTAACAATCTCACTCGCTTACTAATAATTACTAACTATTACTAATAATACTGTATTAGTGCTAAATAGAGCAATTGGTGTCCATACAGTGTGGGCGTTTAATGGTCTTCTATTCTTGGGACACAATTGTAGACCACCCTGGGGAGGGGCAGATTATTTCATTTTTAGTGATTAGTCATTTATATTCTTGGACATATTCAGTAAGTGAATTTAATTAGTATCAGCCCCATTTTTATTTTGTAAAATTTAAAGTACTCACAGGCAAGAAAACTTCAATAATTAATTGATTGACAGTTCATCTAGTAGAAACTTTTCTTGGTCAATAAGTTTCTATAAAGTCTGTTGCTGTAAGGACAGATTCTTTTGGTCACACTGCATTCACGATTAAGTGTCTTCTATATAAGTAATAATACTTAGGGCTTAAATGATTTAAACATCATCACATAATAACATATAGGTGACTTTACACAACTCTAATAGGTTGCCATGCCATTAAATCCAACAAAAGACTTTAAACACATCAAATTTCATTCAAGGAAACCACTGCGTTAATCCTTTGATACTATTGATTTTTTTTCTAAAAATACCTGAAAATTATTATTTAAAAAAAAAAATCTATCAGAAAAATTTAATTTAATTTTATTTAAATTAAACTAGCTAATTTGAATGACGTATTTGTCGTATATATATCCTATAAGGAAGTCCTTTTGATGCTCTGTGTTGTGGTGATGTCATGTTTTGTTGTCATCGGTCCATCTCTTAGATTTACGACATACGGTAAATGTAATTTTGCACAGATTATATTCTTATGCATGTTTATACGTCTGTCTGTATGTCTGTGTGTTTATATGTATGTAAGTTTGACGGTGTATAGACTGTCCTTGAATTCTCCTTGTCTAGGATCTGATCATTTGTGAATGATAATTGCGATTCTATCTAGATAAATCGAAGGTAGCCATTGACATGAAGGTAGAGAGATCGCTGTTTGATATTTTCTGATTGTGTTTAGTGCCAATTTAGACGAAAAGAAAAAAAAAAAAAGGATTTCAATTCTTTGGCGTACCTTCTATTCTAGTTCATGCCATCTTACTGCTCAATTTTAAATTTTTTTTGTTGTCTTATCTGTGTATTTGTTATGCTTTTTTTTTTCTTTGCTTTTTTTTTTTTTTTTTTTTTTTTTTTGCCTTTTATTTTAATGATATGGGAGAGACGGTGTAATATATAGATAAGGATGTTCATATCATTCATTAATGCAAAGTTAATACCCTGAAAGTATTTTACCCCATGTTCATATGCATGGGGGGGGGGGGTCAAAGTTTAGGGCGCGGGCATGTATACCAAAAAAACGGGGTTCCCTAATGAAAAACTGTGATATTGTGAAAAGTACTGGTAACTATTACTAAAGCATAACATTTATTATTACATGTAAATATAATATAAATAATTCATTATATTATATTCTAAACTATTCAATTTAAGTATTATTTGGATTATTCGGACTTTGATCCTCATTTATTGTTATGCTGTACATCCAAGGCCTTCTCAGGTATTTCCTGTTTGGATTCTGTAACCTTCTTGTAACTCAGAACGCTTCTTGGCTCGTAATCAGGAGCATCATTCCGAGTCAACAAGAAATACTGAAGAAGGTCGGAGGGCACATTGGCTGAAATGTTGTACTAGTAACAATGAAGCTGAGGATCGTAGTCTGAATAATCCATACTACTAATACCATTCAGCGTCATCTGAAAAATTCAAAGCAAATGATTTCAGATTTAAAAAAAATGCATGTCACATCCTTTCTATTAACTTTCTATCACTAATCAATTAATTCTTAAAATGTTAGTAAGATGCTGCATTCAACTAGTGGGCATAT
>CM042148.1:109504853-109612353 GCA_023376005.1 Doryteuthis pealeii
GATTTTTAATTTTTTTTTTTAAATAAAAACAAAATCTATACAGAGCTGCAGGTTCAGTATTTTTTACTATTTTGTTACAATAAACTAAAAGCAAAGTGGAGAAAAAAAAAAAAAACTAAAACTTAAAAAAAAAACAATTACCCACACCCCACCGACTTGTATATGTCTTGATTCTGGAGTTCAATAAAACCTGGATATAAAAAGCTAACATTCTCAACTACCTCAGCCATTTTACTTAGATGTCATTTTAATTCTTATTTTTCTTATATTCAATATTCATCAGGCTGTGAATCAAGCATTTAGATTTTTATGGCCTTAAGGAAAAACTGGAGGCTTATTTCTCTTACAGAGGAGACTGACAATTATGCAATATTGGAGACAGTCAGTTGAATAGCCTATTCCTTTGCGAATAGGATTATGCAAACTGCACCAGTTTTCTTCCATATTAGTTCTCTTAGATTTTCTTGGCTGTCATTTTCACAAATATATCGCATCATTTTGTAGATTAATTCTTTCCTTATTTTTCTCATCGACTTTATCACACCCCTTTTTATTTTCACTTTTTAATCTTTTAATACGATTTTTCCTGCGATTATTATAATCATTTAAATATATGCGTCATCAAAAATATTTATATATTATATATATTTTTTTTAATAGGTAATTTTTTAATAATACCCTATAAACTGCGCTGGCATTTTGATCATAAAAAAAAGAAAAAAATATTGAAAATATCTAAAAGGGTTAAAGTCTGCATGTGTGTGTTGAATCTGTTTCTCTCTATATTATATTATGTTTATATACAGATATATATATATTGTGTGTGTGTGTGTGTGTATTTACATATATGAATATATATATATATATATATAATATATATATATATACACTACACTATATATATACACACTCCATAGGTATGTTTTGTGTACATGTATGTTGATAATACCTTTACCCACTATACTTCCATGAAAATTCAAAGAAAATCCTAAAGCTGACTGCTAACATTTTTTAGTGAAATTTTTTTCTTTACTTTTCTCTTTTCTCTTTTTTTCTTTTTTTTTTTTTTTTTTTTTTTTTTCCCTCCTTGGGATATTCTGTAGAATAAGAATGTTTGATGTAGTACACAGGGAAAGGAGATCCTCATTTTGCCTGGATGATTTGTCGTCAATTTTTTTTTCTCTCCCTCCCCCTCCACAGTTAGATTCACCCGTTTTGTTTTTATCTTTATTTTTTTTTTGTTTATTTTGTTTTTTTTTTTTTTTTTAATTAAGGAAAAAATTTTAAAATGTTGAAGAAAAAAAAAAATTTTTCCATCTTCTCTTTTCGAAAAAAGACTTCAGTGCAAGTTGTCACTTATGACATTACTGTTCTGTGTTGAAAGGGAAAAATTTCATAAATCGGTGTTTGATTTAAAAAAAAAAAAAAAAAAAAAAGAAAAAAAAGAAAAAAAAAAGCTAAGCCTTCACTGTGTTAGGAAGGTGCACTAAAGTGCCATTAATTTGTTGTAGCATTGGAAACTGCCATGTGTAAACCCAGGGCGGTTCCCAAAAAATAGTAGGGTTGAAGTTTGCTTGTTCTTTTCTTTTTACCAAAATTTCCCCTCCCAGAAAGTCTTTTCTCCCCTTTATATAGTAATATATGTGTGTATATACATACTTCTTATTTATATATATATATTATATATACACACGCCACAACATATGGTATATGTGTGTTTAAACATATGTACATTTTTTTCCTCTAATTAAAAAAATCCCTTTTTCTCTTTTTAATAATTAAAAAAAAAAAACTTAAAAAAAAAACGTTTTGTGTATCATATGTGTAACCCTTTTATCATGGTGTGTCATTTACTTAAGAATGTCGTCTTTTTCTCCACCCTCCAACCCCAACAACTGGACATTATTGTACAACATTCTAAATATTTTTTCTGTTTGTTTTTGATTGAATTTTTTTCCCTTCTCTCTTTGCCTTCTTTCTCACCTCATTTTTTAACTTGCTACTAATATCTTGCTTTCCCCATTTTAGAGTTTAGTAATTAGGGGAGGAAAACTAGTATCTTATATATACTATAATATATATATATAATGACTGTTTTTGTCTTCAAATATTAACTAAGGATTTCTTTGTTCTTATCATTTTTGTAAGTCCTTTTATCATTCATAGACTTGCTGTTATCCAATCTTTTCTACTGCCTATAAATAAACTACCTCATTGAAGGCAGAACAGTTAACTATTTGGATTTTTGCACTTAACTATTTCATGGCAGACAATTGCTGAAATGCTGTGGTTTCCTTCTGCCATAATTCTCAAAAATTAACATGTAAGAACTGTTTTTAAGCAGTTTTTTCCCCCAACCAATCTTTCAAATCATACTTAAGGAAAGTAATTATTCTTATGGAATAAGGAATTTTACAACTAGTTATTAGAAAATGTTAAATCCCTAAGTTGATTTTACTTAGTATAGAGTCACTTTTTATTTATTTTTATTTATTCATTTATTTTATTTATTTATTCATTTTCTCTAAAAAAAAACAAAAAAAAATGTTAAGTCCATGCCTTCTTTTCCTGTATGGATCATTTATAGTCTGGTATTGAAGGTCCAGCCTACTTAACTCTACTATGGCTTGAAATTTATTGTCATATATCTCCCCCCCCTCACCTTTCCATCCTAGGTTATTTTTTGTGCCCAACCCCTCCCCTCCTCTTCAGCAACTTCTTTTTCTCTCCACTTCCCACCTGTGTTTTTATTTTTTGCACACTCATTCTTGCTTTGAAAATAATTAAAAAAAATATTTAAAAAAATGAACAAAAAGACAAAACTTTCTGGATGCTTGCTTGTTTCACTTATAACAACAACATTTTTGAAAAAAAAAAAATAAAGTCATGGTCAAAAAAAAAAAAAATCCACTAGTATATTATATATTTAAGGAAAAATCTCTCATGTAAGTGCCCCAAGAAATGCAAGCCTTGAGTTTTGGTTTAACAAAAAGTGTGTGTGAAGAGATTTAATTAACTTAATAGTATATAATCAAGTAATATGGAAAAATACTGAAGAAAAAACCCTTAATTTATGCAATTTTTCCTTCCTAATTTTAGCTATGAAAAAAAAAAAAGATAGGGTCATTTACAATAAATTTGTGTATCATTTAAACACAAGACATTGTTTTCTGTTTGTTTTTATTCCTATTGGCTTTTGGTTTGAATTTCGTTTTTGCTGTGTTGTCCATTGTCAGTCACAATGCTTTTGGCAGTAGTGTTATATGACTATATATTATATATATTATATATATATATAATATATATATATATCTCTGAATATATATAGGCTTCTTTTGCTCAAGTAAAAGAATTTCCTCTGATTTGTTATCATTCTCTCTCTATCTATTTTTTGGGGATAAAAAAGAAAATATTTGGATGAGAAAGTTAATTTTTCTGTGTCTCTTCCCCCCTCCCCCACTTATCCTACACTGCCTTTGCATTTTGTCTATATGCATTTAATGCCTTTTTTTTTCTTAAATGTTTTTCAACAATCAATCCTTGGTTTTGTAGCAATGTATGACTTCTACCTATGAGAATTATATGGCTACCTCTCCCTGAAATTAATTTTTCTTTTTTCAATAACACAACCTACCTCTTAATGTACATCATTTTCTAACCACCCCTAATTTAAGTTGAATGCCAAAGAAGAAAATGGTTAAAATATGCTGAACATTTATTTAAAAATATTTTGCATCATCTTATCCAGCTTTTGGCTTTCAATATCCAACTGTTTGTTTCCCATTTCAGTCATTCCTTCTGCTCAACACACTTCCTGTGTGTATGGACATAAAAAAAAATAAGACAAGTAAATTTCCCTTTACATTTTAGAATGAATAACTTTCAACAATGTAAGGTTAATGCTATATTAAAAAAAATATATACTTGATAGTGTGTGTGTGTGTGTGTATGTCTTTAAAGCTTATATATATATATAATAATATATATATATACACACAACACATACTTGGCTATGAGCTATCTGTTCATTCTTTTAGAAATATTTCAAAGTACTAATTGTTGAGAGAAAATGGATACTAAAAGGCCCATTTCTCTTAATCTAAACAGTCAAATGCTTTAAACTGCTTATATCTATTTATATACCCATTACTTTCTAGTTTTAATTTTCTTTTTGGCAAAGTAGCCTAAACTGTAAAGACATCAAAAAACTTAAATCCAAAACGAATTTCATTGCTTCTAATTTCTCAACAAAATGGATAGATGATTATTTAGGACATTTTTTGAGATTGTGGTTAGAACGTTTATTAAAATGTTTTTCATTGTCAACTAAGTACCGTTTCTCCAGAGTTTTGCTACATACAGAAATGTAAATGTTTCTCTTCTTTTAAACTTAACAGATTGTCTTAAACACATACCTACCTTCTTATGCCAGATTATTCAAGTGAGGAATGGCGGGCTTGTGCAAAAAAAAAAAAAAAAGAATTAAGTATATCAGAATTTTTTTAATTTTTCCTTTTTTTCTTTTTCTTTTTTCTTGTTTATTCTTTATTTTCTTCACTTGGCTGATAATCTCTCGTCTTTTAAATTTCAGTTCATATCTCCCTGGATTGTGTATAATTTTTTTTGTTCATTTTATCTTAAAATTGGCTAAATTGCTTTGATAATGGAATACATAAAAGCAAATCATCATTCCTTGACTCCTTCATGTGAACTTAAAAAAACATAAAATTTTCTCTATTTAAAACTCTTCTTCAGTTTTTGGAATTCAAAGATTTTCTTTTGCTACTTAATTTCCAACTTAACTATCTTCAAAATCAATTCATCTGACTCTGATGCAATCAAGATGGTTCTAAATTCTCATCTATTTTTCTTTCTTTTTCCAAAAAACAAAAAAAAAACAAAACACTTGTATACCATTGTTTTCTTTGAAGAAAACATAAAAACAGCAAGTACAAAAATCATTTAAAAACTTTCAATATTTTTTATTCAATTCTCATATCATATTTTGATTGTGATATATTTAGTGTGCAGCTTGTCACACTTGTACTGCTGGCATGATAGGAATTAGATTTTTTTTTTTCCCTTTTTTATAAAATATTTTTTGGGTCACCCTTGGCCAATCATATTATGGTACATTGTGAGAAAGCAAAGTGACAATGATATATATATATAATACATACATGCACCCATCTATTTAGTGTGTGTAAGTATATAATTTTAAGCAATGTCTAAGCTCAACTAACTTTATACAAATAATACCTCATTCAACTACCCTTTAAACAAACTTCTTGTCTGATTCTGTTTAAAGGTGCTTTCTTTTCTTATCCTTTTGTAAAAAAAAAAAAAACTCAAAAAGATAATGCTGCTGGTGGTGAACATTTTTTCCCTTCTAAAAAAATACTATATCCTTACTTTAGGTTTCAGGATGCTACCAACACTCTTAACTGTTGACAATAGCTGGCTAAAAAATGTTAGGTCCATTTTGGGTAGCTTTTAATGATTACATTTAGTAAACTATTGAAATCAATTGCATTTATGTGAATGTCTGTATTACTTTCATTCATAATCTTGGGGATTCTTCTTATATATTCATCACATCCTGTGGTGCACTTTTTAAATCTTTTAGTTTATCTCTACATGTTTTTGTTGACAGAATTAGTAATACTAAAAACCATAGATTTTTCAGTTAATCTTTTGATTTTAAATGGAAACTACCAATTCTTATTCAGAAGGACTTGATGTTTACTTTTTAGCAAGCTCTGTATATAGTTTGGTATATTTCACCCACAATCATAATCTGTTAGTAACAACAAAAAGAACCTACATCTTAAACTATTGTTCTTTGATTGTTTAGCTTATATTAGTCTTTTGCTAGTGGTTCCTATTGAATAAATGTAAATTTTTCAGTATTCCAATTTGTATTAGAGATAAGTTTAGCTCAGCTCTTATACAATCTTAAATGTGAATCAACTTAATAAGTGATATATATTTCTCTTGGAAATTGAGTAAAGTTATAAAATTGTATGAGTTTTGAATTTGGCATAATGTTATTTATATAAACAAAATATTGAACTTTTTTCTTTCAACATTTCTTTAATTATCCATGAAAAAGAATACATCATAATTAGTGATTCTTTTTAACAATATCCAAATAAAATATTTGCTATCAAAAAAGGGAGGCATTTATTTTTCATTAGATTATATGAATGGGTCATTTTAGTATGTAGTTAGAACTTCTACTGGTTCATTCGGTTTGTTTAAATTCAAAATATGTTCATAACCATTCAAAATCAATTATTACTGTAGTTGAAATATTATGGCTCCTAATATCCAGGTCTATCACCAGATTGTAGTTTATATTTTTGTTTCTGTGACAATTTTTGCTAATATACCCCCCCCCCTCGAACCAAGACTGCAAAGTATCTGAGAGTCAGGACAGAACCATAAAATGCTTACTCTTGACCAAAAACTTGGACCCATAGACACAATGCTCTGATCACATTGTCTATTACATATACTGTTGTAGGTTCTAACAAACAGCTTGACCTTTTTTTTGCATATCTTATGTCCTAAGAAGAGGTTGAAGACATTGAAGTGGACTTGTTGGCCAGAAAAAAAGCAATTTTCACTCTTGTCTAATATTATTCAGTGTTTGCAACTGATTATCAAGACAAAATACTTCAGAGCGTCACAATGGTTTATAGGGCCAAGAATGTTGTTGTTGTGGAAAGTTTGGTCAAAGTCTCAAGTTCTTAAAGGAAAGGAGTCTAGCCATTCATTACATTTCACTCCACTCCTCATCCTCTATAGCCAATGCCCACCTAAAACGACCATTGTGGACCATTTCTATTTCTTTGCTAAAATATTTGTTTAATCAAGAAATCTGTAATCATCTGAGCAGCATTCTGTAAGAATTATTCCCATCTTCCATAAATTTGACAGCAGTACATATGTCAATGATGGGATAGCTATGACTCTTGCACATGCTACTTTGTTCTAACTTTATATGAACATCCTCCTGACAAGATAGAACTGCCCATGTTAAACTTTAGCATTTCTGATTGTGGATACTCTCTTATTTTTATTATAGTCCACCAACAATCTAATTCTGCCTCATTGTCAGCCCAAGAAATTGTTGCTATAACACTTTTTAAAAAACAGATTTAGATATTTCAAATGTAAGATTTTTTACATAACTCTTTTCTTTCCAGCTTTTAAGTACCACCTAACCAGGAGCTGTACTTGACATGGACATCACAGGTCAGCGGCATTAGATAAAAAGGTTTGGGTAAGAAAACCTGCAGTTAGTACCCAATATTGACTTGCCCTCTTTAGCTTCTGACCGCAGTTCCAATGAAATGAAGCCCTTCATCATTGTGCCAAGCTTTAGAGGAGCTGCATATGGTGTCCAATATTTCTTCAGTTAAGGTACTCAACTAAAGCTGGCTCATCAATGGTTAATGGACATCCAATAAGATTTATGGATACCTCTTGGAACCTTTAATGTTGACAGTATTGGATGGGCTAAAGAAGGACTTGTTTCTCATATAATGAATGTGAATCATTTTTTCTATCCTAAAGAATCCCTAGTAAAGTTACAGGATGAGTTATGTAGAACTAAGTCATTATGAGTTTGATATATTTTTTCTTTTTTTCTGAATATCCTTTTATTATGAGGATATTAGATAAACAATTCTTTTCTTCCAAGTTTAGATAATCATGTCTAAAAAGATATTGAAGACATTCATTTCCGATGAAGTATTTTATTTTACTTTTGCTTAGTTTAGCACAAGGTTATAAGTATGGGGTACCCTATGAGAATAAAACAGAGTCAAAAAATGGTCTGCTAGCCCAGCCTTGTTATATGATTACAAACCATGTGAGGTGCTTTTTCAAATTTGTGGTGTGCGTTCTGAAACATTGTTTTTATAAGCTGCCTTTTTTCAATTGGAGGAGAAATAACTAAATCTGACTTGGACTATTTTTTGATTGCAATGAACTGATGTACAAACATTTAGTGACTTGTGAAGTGATCAAAATGAAAACCACAAGTGGTGTTTGGCCAAAAAGGAGACATTAATTAATCCCACACTACAGTCACAACGACGCTCTCTGAATTTGCAGAGATACGGTGGGGACAGTAGCGTGTTTCTGATATTGTATCAAACAGGTAGTAAGTAAGAAATGAATTGTGTTCCTTTAAATGTTATGTCCACACATTTGTAATACTTCTACAGGTCTGTCCTCATAGTTTGTTTAACTTTAAATGATTAAGCCAGTAAAATAAAACCTTTATTATAAGCAATACGATTCCTACTTGAATTAGTAAATGACCTTACAGACCACGAAAAATCTTTTATTCCATTGTATCCGACTTTTAAAGTTATTCATCAATTTTTACAACTTTACTTATATTCTAACCTTTTACTCCCTCTTCCTCTTTTTTCTCTCTGAACCACTGCACATAGTTTTTATTATTATCTATTTTTTTGTTCAAATCAACATATATGCCAAAAATCTTATCATTATGGATATTTCAAGAATTATCTAGTTGCGTTTTAAAACAAAAACAAACCTTGAGGTTTGAGTCAAAAGAAAAAGAAATCTGTTTTCTAAGTAAAGAATTTCTTTTCAATGAGTGAAGTGAAACATCTTGATAGATCCAAGAATAACACTGAACAAAATTTTACCTCATGAGAACCACTTGTAGCAACAAGTTATTATTTTTTTGCTCTTGAAGCCTTCCACAAATGAACAGTGTTATGGAATATCTTAGATTCTAGTGCAACCACACCACTCAAGTTGATAACATTATGCACAGTATATTCTCTCTAACATAATGTCCTCCAATCACAGTTTCTGCTTTGTTCCAGTCTTAAATCAAAACTGCCAGAATATTCAGTTTTCTAGCCTGCAATTGTGGACTCTTCTTATTCACTTTCTCTATAAGAGAATGAGATTAAACTGGTAATATAATAGGGTCTCGTTTTATCCATTTTGGATCACACACATTGTGTGTATTATGATCAAGAACAACTACTACCAAATCATTTCTAGTCTTTTTTTTATGGTTTTACTCTTTGATTTGTGATGATGTTAAATTCATATCCACTTCTATAAGAAAACACCCTTCATTGGCTACCCAGTACATACTCCAAGTGAATATTTAAGTTAAAAATTTTTTTGTAAAAAAATTTTCCTTTTTTGCAAAATTTCTGTTTTTTAAAACCCCCCCCATTTTTTATGAACAAATAATTATCCCTCAAAACTGTGATATCTGCTGATTTTAATAAACAAAAACGATTTGGCCAGAACCTTTCACTGTACAATTGAATAAATGCTGAAATCATCTATTAATGTCTCTAGATTTTATAGTTTTAACATTCTTAATTATTAATTCGTACTTTGAAAAAAAAAAAACTATTTAATATAATCCAGGTTTTTTTCTAAATTCTAAATAAATGTTAGTAATTATCTAAGGTTCACATCCAGCCATAATTTAAAGAATTCTTTTTGTCACCAGCCCTTCTTTGTTCCTCTAAGAATTCTCATTGAGTTGAAAATCAGTTTCAAGAAATTCTTGTAAATTTTTCATATCCCTATTGATTTTATAAATGTAAAGAACAAATCCCTCATTAAGAGAAAAGCATATCATTTTTTTAGTAAATAATCAAATTAAAAATGACCTGATATTGGCGATTAAAGTATTTTAAAATATATATAGCCTTTATTTCTTCTAGAATAGCCCCAATGTAAAATAGCATTTCTAATAGCAATTGATTATTTCTTGCCTTTTATAAGCTTCTCCGATTTGTGATGATTTATAATCTTAAAATTACTTCACTAACAATATAAAACAAGGTCATATATTTTACACCTACATTCCAACTATTTTGCTTTACTCCTCTGGTAGCTTTTATTTTATTTTAATTTAAAAGCTACAATGCACCAATGAATTTTTTCATTTTCTTCTCTCAGTATTGAGAGATTTTTAGTTGATATTTAAATCTTCTTTTTTTTTTTTTTTTCTTTTCATTATTTATCTAATTTTTCTTGACAAAACTTATCATACAACCATTACCCCCTCCTTCCCTGCACCACATGGGTGACACCAGCAAATTTATAGTAGACAACATTTTTCTCTTTTAATTATCTAGTTGTTGATTGGCGATTGGGAATTTGGAAATAAAACATTTTTTTAACTAAACTTTTCAGCTCGCTAAAAAACAACAGTTTTCAACTAAAACGAATTATACATTGTTCCCCACTCTGTGTGCTGTGTGTATTATGTATATACTATATATATTTATTATATATATGTGTGTGTGTGTGTTCCTTTGGAGGAATAAGTTAAGTTTTGGTCTAGACAACATTTCATGAAAACAAAAAAAAACTCTTGCAGTATTTGTCAAAAATACTGAATTTAATGTGTATTATTTATTTTTGTGTATTTTGAATAATCCAAAAGAAAGATAATGAAACGTTGACTGTAAATATGCAGTTTCAATGAATTTGTTTGATATAGACACAGAGCAATTAGTCATTTTGAACATTTGAATAAGACAACAGCAAGAAGAAAAATCATTTTTTTTTTCTCACTGATTAAACTAATGACAGCCAGGAATATCATTCAACTTCATTCGAGGGAGGAAAAAAAAACAAGAAGACCGTGCGTTTTATAATCCAGCACTGTCCTCTTAGCTTCATTACATGAACAATATATTTTTTTCAGTGTGTGTGTCGTGTGTGTGCTGTTTAATATATAAAATGTGTGAGTATGGGCATTATATATATATATATATAAATACTACATATATATATATGTATAATAATAATTCACCATCCACTTACTGAACACACATGCATAATTGAAACGTATATTTAAAAATGGACTATATAATACAATCAATAAAAAACCTATCTGAAAAACTATCAGATCTATTTTATGGCTTTTTATTTATTTTTTCTCTTTGTCTACCCTTTCTTCTTCCAGCCCACTCCCTCACATAACTTTTTATGTGCAAATCTTATATTATTTCACTTAAGCAAAAAATCCTTCTTTCCTTGTAACATTCCATTATGTCCTCTTCTTCATTAAAATAATTTACAAATTGAAAATTATTATAATTAACCAGTACTTTGTTATACATAATAAAATCGTACCATTCCTCTAAAAGTGCTAGAAACGTTATTATTTTCTCTCGAGATTTTTTTGTTCTACATCCAATACTAGGGATTCCTCTGAAACAACAATCGTATGGTTTCTTTTTTCTGTTTGTTTTATCTTTATTTTACCTGTTTTAGTGTAACTGTTATGTCACCTTCTCGTATCTTTCTTTTCTCGTCCCCCCACTGTGGGTGGTTAGATGGCTGAAAACATGCAACCCCGCATATGCTAAAGGTCTTAAACTTCTATTCAGATAAACTTTCAATAGATTTTGTCTTTTTTTTTTTTTTCTCTCTCTAAAAGCTTTGCAGTTATGTATTAATAAGCAAATATAATTTATTTTCATTTTGAAATAATATTTAAAAACAAGATATTACATAGACCCAAAATACCTGGATATATCTACTAAACCTGTTCTCTCTCTCTCCATATCAGACTTTTTCTTTTTTTTTCTTTATTTGTATTATTATCTTGCAAAAAGATATATCTTTCATAGCCGCTGTCATTTGTTTTTTTTTACTGCTTTTATATTTATTCCTTAATTCCTGTCATTTCATCGTGAATTCCTAAATTCAGATAAAATAATTAAAAAGTATCTCTACTTGAATTACAGAAATGGTGGATGAACCCTTTTTTTATGTTCTATTTGTACAAAATAAATCACAAACCTGAACAAAAATGTCTTTTGTAACTTCTTATACCAAGAATACAATTAACTGAAAAACAACTAACTTGATAATCTAGAATACCGAGACGGAACTTATTAACTAATAATGAAAATCTGATATGTGTAAGTTATTTAAACGTTCTTGATGACTAATTTAAGATGCATATTCATTTGCTAGCTGCATTAAACTCTGATTAAAACATGCTCTAAAATCAGATTGTGTTGTGCCTATGTATTCCAATACTGTGCATAATTTATTAACTAATTCAGACAACAGACAAAATGTCCCACCCAATAATAGTTACCTATCGTAATTGATTATTTAGATCAATCATATTATATTAATCTAAAACTTGGAATTAATCCTCTCATTCATTCATTTATTCATCCCCCCTCCTCATTTCATAACTAAGGTTAGTGAATTTTTCCCCCCCTATATTTTTGGCCTTCATTATTTTTATTATAAATCATCTTTTTCCTTCCTTTCATTTTTGTTGCGTATATACTATATTATAATATATATAATATATATATATATATATATGAGATGTGTGTGCTATTTTTCCATTTTCAAGGTTTTTTTTTCTTTTTTTCATTAATTAAAAATTTCACTTAATGAACTTTTGTGATTTTATCGAGGACAGAAAAAGATCAGCCTGATCCTTTTGAAATACGTGCTCTATATTTATTATCTAACCCCCTTTTTCTTTTTTTTCCTCATTTGTTGTCAAAAACAAAAACAGGAATAAGTGGCTTACCTTAGATATAGTTTCTTCCAATGCTTGTTTTTCGTTTAGTTGACGTCGAATGGAAATTTTGGAAAGAACTTCTATTGGAATGGAGCCTGTTTCATTATGGACCTCTTGATTTGGGGGATTGACGGTGTGTTAGGATAAATATACAACCCAAGTCTGAACCTTCTTAACACAAATTACTCTTAATGAACACAAGTCGATTCGCATTACCGCATTTTTGTCACTACGAAACACAACAAAATCATCGCACTTTTTATTTTTTCTTTCCCAAAAGAAGAAAAAGAAAACAATTCATCTCCCTGCCACTCCTTTGCTTCTGTTTTTTTTTTTTTTGTGTTTTTTTTTCTCCACGTGTTGCTTACCATATAATACTATATATAATATAAAGATGCGGTGCTTTGCTATATTTTGCTGATGCAAATTTTCAGTCTTCCTAAAAATGGAGTGAAGGTATGGGCAGGAGGATTTGGTGCAGAGGTGGGGGTTGAGCTATCTCAAGTCTGGATGTGGTAGTGGTTGGAACCCGTGTTATATAAATAATTAAAAAGAATAAAAAGAAGATAATTTTCTACCCTCTTACCACTTCTAACCTGATCTTCCTTACATCTTGGATTTGAAACAGAATAAAAAATGATAAAAAAATTCTTTGATTCACAAGGATATATATCTATCTATATATATATACACACAAATACACTCACAATACATACACACACGGCATTATTTTTTTCTGAAAATATTTAAAACTATTATAAATATGTTGAAATGATTGGAAAGCGTGATGAGATTAATATAATATAATATGTGTGTATGTGTACATATATTCGGCGATACCATAACATACCTTCAAAACTTATACTTAAAAAACAAACCTTTCTTTTTTTTTTTTTTTTTCTTATAAAAATTATTATTGACGTCAATAATGATAATAAAAGCCGTTTACTGTGTGTTGAAAATTGATGGGACTTCATTGTATGTGGTTTGCCACTAGTTAAAAGTTCATTGTTGAGAACAGGGAGGGGGAAAAAATTAGGGAGAGGTTCGTCTTCTCATTTTCTCGTCATTCTCTCCTCTCTCTGCTTCTCGTCCCTCTCTCACAATTAGAGTAGAGTATAATATAGTCCAAGTTTCTTATTACAGTTTCTATTCGTATATTGTCGCAGTTCCACATTCGTAACGCATACAAAAACACCTTTAACAGTATTATATAGAGTGCCCATTAAAAATATCCCTGATGCTTTTCTTTCTTTCTTCAGTTGCTAAATAATTCGACTGGCCTTCGAAAACTGGAAGTAACTGGCGAACAAGACTGTTACTAGTGCAAACACATACCTAATGAAGTCCCATCATTTTCAACCACACAAGTAAACGCCGTATTTATTATATCATTTTACGTCAATAATAATATTTATAAGAAAAAAAAAAAAAAAAAAGGTTGTTCTTTAAGTATAAGTTTGAGGTATTTTAATTTTGGTTATCGCCAATATATATACACATAACCACATATATACTATATATTAATCTATCACCTTCTCAACCCATTTCAACATGATTTATAATAGTTTAATATATTTCAAAAAACATTATTAATGCGTTTGTGGTATGTATGTGTGAGTGTATCTTGTGTGTATATTATATACTAGATAGATATATATTCCTTGGATTCAAAGAATTTTTTTACATTTTATTTTTCAAATACCAGATGTAAGAGATCAGGTTAGAGTGGGTAAGAGGGTAGAAAATATCTTCTTTTTATTTTTTTAATTATTATATAACACGGTTCCACCACTACCACACAACTGAGGACTCACCCCACCCTCGCACCAAAATCCTCTGGCCCATACCTTCACTCATTTTTAGGGACAGACTAAATTTGATCAGCAAAATAGCAAAGCACCATCTTTATATATATTATATATATATATAACAAAACACGTGGGAGAAAAAAAAACAAAAAAAAAAAAAAAAAAAACAGAAAGCAAAGGAGTGGGCAGGGATGATTGTTTTTCTTTTTTCTTTGAAGAAAAAATAAAAGTTGCAGATTTTGTTTGTTGCACAAATGTTAAAACACTTAAAGTATTTTACAAGTTCACTGTATTTAACAACCACCCTCCCCCCCAAATCAAATGTCCATTAATGAATACAGCATCCATTCCAATAGAATCTTTCCAAAATTTCCATTCCACTCCAACTAAAACGGAAAACCAAAACATTGAAGGAAACTTATCTAGGTAAGCCACTTAATTCTGTTTTTGGTTTTTTGACAACAAAAGTGGAAGGAAAAAAAAAAAGGGGGTAGATAAAATATAGATGCACGTTTATTTCAAAAGATCAGGCTGATCTTTTTCTGTTCCTCATAATCAACAAAGTGTCATAGTGAATTTTTTAATTAATGTAAAAAAAAAAAAAAAAAAACCTGAAAATGAAAAATAACACACACTATATATATAATATATATCATATATATATATATATATATATATATATATGCAAACAAAATGAAAAAGGAAGGAAAAAGATGATTCTAATAAATAAAAATAATGAAGGCCAAAAATAAGGGCGGGAAAAATTCACTTAACCTTAGTTATGAAATGAAGGAGGGGGGATGAATAATGATATGAATGGAGGGTTAATCCAAGTTTAGATTAATATTAATATGATTGAATCTAAAATAATAATTACATAGGTAACTTATTCATTTGTGGGGACATTTGTGTTTTCTGATTATTTATATATTATCAAGATTGGAATAATAGGCACAAAACACATTCTGATTTTAGAAGCATTTTTATCAGAGTTAATTGGCAGCTAGCAAAAGGAAATAAGCATCTATAATACGTCATCAAGAAACTTTTAAATAACTTAACACCATCATCAGATTATTTCATTATTAGATTAAAATTCCGCGTTCGGTATTTAGATCAGTTTATTATTTTAACAGTTTTAATTGTATTCATTTGTTATAAAGTACAAAGACTATTTTTGTTTCAGGTTTGTTTTTTATTTTTACAAATAGAACATAAAAACAAGGGTTCATCCACCATATTCTGTAATTCCAAGTAGCGAGAATACTTTAAATTATTTTTACTGAATTTAGAATTTCCACATTGAAAAAATGAAACAGAAATTAAGGGAATAAATAATAAAAGAAAAAAAAACAAATACAGCTAATCTAAAGATATATCTTTCAATATATAAAAAAAAAAAAAGAAAAAAAAAGTTTTCTCTTCTTTTGATAATTTGGGGGGGAGAGAGAGAGAACAGTTATAGAAATCCAGTTTTGGGTCTATGTATATCTTGTTTATAATATTATTTTTCAAAATGAAAATAATTATATTTTGCTTATTCAATACATACTGCAAAGCTTTAGAGAGAGAAAAAAAAAAAGGGACAAAATCTATTGAGTTTATCTGAAATAGAGTAAGACCTTAGCATATGCATGGTTGAATGTTAGCCATCTAACACCCACAGCTGGGGGGAGGAGAAAAGAAGATACGAGAAGGCTGACATAACAGTTACCTAAAACAGGTAAAATAAAATTTAAAACAAAACAAGCAAAAAAGAAACATAACTATGTTTTTTCAGGAATCCCTTAGTTATTGGATGTAGACAAAAATCTCTTCACCAAAATATAACGTTTCTAGCACTTTAGGGAGGTACGATTTTATTATGTATAACCAAAGTACTGGTTAATTATATAATTTTCAATTGTAATATTTTAAATGAAGAAGAGACAATAATGGAATGTTTACAAGGAAAGAATGGATTTTTGCTTAAGCTGAAATTAATATTAAGATTTGCACATAAAAAAGAATTTATGTGAAAAGGGATGGGCTGGAAGAAAGGTAGACAAAGAGAATTAATTAAATAAAAATCATAATAGATTCTTATTAAGTTTTTCAAATAGGTTTTTATTATTGTTATTATATAGTCATTTAAATATACGTTACATGTATGCATTGTTGTTCAGTAATGGATGTTGATTATAATTATTTTTAAACCATTTTTTCTTCCCGTCCCATTTATATATATATAATATATATACGTATATATATATATATGCCATACTCACACATTTGATATATTAACAAGCAACCACACCACACACACACACTGAAAAAAATTATTGTTCATTGTAATGAAGCTAGAGACATGCTTGGTTATAAACTTTGCACGGCTTTCTTGTTTTTTTTTCCTCCCTCAATGAGAATGATATTCCTGGCTTGTCATTAGTGTTAATTTCAAGTGAGAAAAAAAAAATGATTTTTCTTTCTTTGCTGGTTGCCTAATATTCAAATCGCTCCAAAATATGACTAATTGCTCTGTGCATTATCAAACAAATTCATTGAACTGCAATTATCATCAACGTTTCATTATTTCTGTTCTTTGATTATTCAAAAATACAAAAATAATAAATACACATTAAATTCAAGTATGTTGACAAATACTCAAGAAGTTTTTTTTTTTGTTTTCATTGAATGTTTTCTTAACCAAAACTTAAACTTATTTCTCCAAAGGAACAACACACACCATTATTATATATATATATATAAATATAGTATACATATACACACACACACGAGTGGAACATGTATAATTCGTTTTAGTTTGAACTGTTTGTTTTTTAGCAGCTGGAAAAAGTTTAGTTAAAAAAATGTTATTTTTTTCCAAATTCCGAATCCCAATCAACAACCTAGATAATTAAAAGAGGAAAAAATGTTGTCTACTATAAATGCTGTGTCCACCCATTGGCAGGGAGGGGGGAATGGTTTGTATTTGATAAGTTTGTCTAGAAAATTAGATAAATAAATGAAAGAAAAAAAAAAAAAAAAAGAAGAAATTTAAATATCAACTAAAAATCTCTCAATACTGAGAGAAGAAAATTTGAAAAATTCATTGGTCATTGTAGCTTTAAATTAAATAAAATAAAAACCAGAGGAGTAAATGCAAAATAGTTGAATGTAGGTGTAAATAATGACTGTTTTATATTGTAGTGAAGTAATTTAAGATTATAACAATCAACAAATCGGAGAAGCTTATAAAAAGGCAAAGAATAATCAATTGCTATTAGAATGGCTATTTTACATTGGGCTATCTTAAGGAGATAAAGGCCTATATATATTTTAATACTAAATCCCATTACAGGTCATTTTTAATTTGATTATTACTACAAAAAAAAATGAATATGCTTTTCTCTTAATGGATTGTTCTTTTACATATAAAAATCAATAGGATATGAAAAATTTTACAAGAATTTCTTGAAACTGATTTTCACTCATGAGAAATTCTTAAAACAAAGAAGGGCTGTGACAAAGAATTTCTTTAAATTATTGCTGGATGTGAACCTTAGATAATTACTAACATTTATTTAGAATTTAGAAAAAAAACCTGGATTATATTAAATAGTTTTTTTTTTTTCAAGTACAATTAATAATTAAGAAATTGTTAAAAACTATTAAAATCTAAGACATTATTAGATATTTCAGCATTTATTTCAATTGTACAGTGAAAGGTGCTGGCCAAATCGTTTTGTTTATTAAAAATCAGCAGATATTCCACAATTTTGAGGAATTAATTTATTTGTTTTCATAAATGTAAACAGATCAAAAGGATTTACATTTTTTAAACTTAAATATTCCACTGGAGTAATGTACTGAGGTAGCCAATAAGGGTGTTTTCTTTAAGAAGTGATATGATATTACATCATCACAAATCAAAAGAGTAAAAACCAGACTAGAAATGATTTGGTAGTAGTTGTCTTGATCATATACCACACAATGTTGTGATCCAAAATGAAAACGAGCACCCTTTATATTTTACCAGTTAAATTCATTCTCTTATAGAGAAGTGAATAAAGAAGAGTCACAATTGCAGGCTAGAAAACTGAAATATTTGGCAGTTTTGATTTAAGACTGGAAACAAAGCAGAAACTGATTGGAGGACATTATGTAGAGAGGAATATTACTGTGCATAATGTTATCACTTGAGTGGTTGTGAGTTATGCACTAGAATCTAAGACTATTCTCATACACTGTTCATTTTGTGGAAGGCTTCAAGACAAAAAAAATAATACTTGTTGCTACAAGGTTCTCAATGAGGTAAAATTGTTCAGTGTTATTTTGCCTTGGATCTATCAAGATTAGTTTCACTTCACTCATTTTGAAAGAAATTCTTTTAATTAAGAAAACAGATTTCATTTTTACTTTTGACTCAAACCCAAGGTTTTGTTTTTGTTTAAACAGAAACTAGATATATCTTGATATCCATAATTATAGATTTTGCATAATGTGATTTGACAAAAAATAGATAAATAAAAACTATGTGCAGTTCAGAGAGAAAAAAAAAAGAGGAAAGAGAGGCGAGTAAAAGGTTAGAAGTATAAAGTAAAAAGTGTAAAAATGGATGAATAACTTTAAAATTAGTACAGATACAATGGAATAAAAAAGAATTTTAGTGGCATCATGAAATAAGGTCATTTACTAATTCAATAGGAATCGGTAATCCTTATAATAAAGAGGTTTTATTTTACTGGCTATAATATTTAGATTAAACAAACTATGAGAGAGACAGACCTGTAAGAAGTATGACAATTGTGACCATAACAAATTAAAGAACACAACTTCATATTCTACCTCTACACCTATTTGATACACATATCAGAAAACACAACCCACGAAAACCAAATCCTTCAGTCCCCCCACCATCTTCTGCAAATTCAAAGCCAGCGTCGTTGTGACTGTCAGTCGGGATTAATTAAGTTCTCCGGCCTTTTCTGCGCACAAACACCAACCACCCATTTTGTGGTTTTCTTCATTTTGATCACTTCACAGTCACTACAATGTTTGTTACATCAGTTCATTGCAATCAGAAATAGTCCAAGTCAGATTTAAGTTATTTCTCCTCCAATTGAAAAAGCAGCTTATAAAAACAACTGATTCAGAACGCAAACACCACAAATTTGAAAGCACCTCACATGGTTTGTATCATTAACAAGCTGGGCTAGCAGACCATTTTCTTGACTCTGTTTTATTCTCATAGGGTACCCCATACCTTATAACCTTGTGCTAAACTCAAGCAAAGTAAATAAAATACCTTCATCGGAATGAATGTCTTCAATATCCTTTTTAGGACATGATTACTCTAAACTTGGAAGAAAAGATTGTTTATCAAAAATAATCCTCATAATCAAAAGTATATTCAGAAAAAAAGAAAAAATATTCAAACTCATATGACTTGAGTTCTACATAACTCATCCTGTAACTTTACTAGGGATTTCTTTTAGGATAGAAAAATATCAAACATTCATTATTGAGGGAAACAAAGTCCTCTTTAGCCCACTCAATACTGTCAACATTAAAGGTTCCGAAGATATCCATAAATCTATTGGATGTCATTAACCATTGATGAAGCCAGCTTTAGTTGAGTACCTTAACTGAAGAAATATTGGACACCATATGCAGCTCCTCTAAAGCTTGGCCACATGATGAAGGGCTTCACTCCTCCATTGCCGAACTTGAACTGCGGTCAGAAGTTAAAAAGGGCCCATCATATTGGTACTAACTGCAGGTTTTTCTTACCAAAACCCTTTTTATCTAATGCCCCTGACCTGTTGATGTCCATGTCAAGTACAGCCCTGGTTAGGTGGTACTTAAACGCTGGAAGAAAAGAGTTATGAAAATCTTTACATTTGAAATATCTAAATCTGTTTTTTAAAAGTGTTTATAGCAAACACACTTCTTGGCTGACATGAGGCAGAAATAGATTGTTGGTGACTATAATAAATAACGAGAGTATCCACAATCAGAAATGCTAAAGTTAACATGGCAAGTTCCTATCTTGTCAGGAGGATGTTCATATAAAGTTAGAACAAAGTAGCATGTGCAAGAGTCTCATAGCCTATTCCCCATCATTGACATATGTACTGCTGTCAAATTTATGGAAGATGGGAATAATTCTACAGAATGCTGCTCAGATGATTACAGATTTCTTGATTAAACACTAATATTATACTCAAAAGATAATAGAACGGTCCACAATGGTCGTTTTAGGTGGCATTGGCTATAGAGGATGAGGAGTGGAGTGAAATGTAATGAATGGCTAGACTCCTTTCGCTTTAAGAACTTAGACTTTGACCAAACTTTCCACAACAACAACATTCTTGGCCCTATAAAACCGTTTGTGACGCTCTGAAGTATTTGTCTTTGATAATCAGTTGCAAACACTGAATAATATGACAAGAAGTGAAAATTGCTTTTTTTTTCTGGCCAACAAGTCCACTTCAACCTCTTCTTAGGACAATAAGATAATGCAAAAAAAGGGTCAAGCCTGTTTGTAGAACTACAACAGTATATTATTGACAATTGTGATCAGAGCATTGTGTCTATGGGTCCAAGTGTTTTGGTCAAGAGTAGCATTTAATGGTCCTGTTCCTGACTCTCAGGATACTTTTGCAGTCTTTTGCGTTCGAGGGGGGGGGGGGGGATATATAGCAAAACTTGTCACAGAAACAAAAATATAAACTACAATCTGGTTGATAGACCCTGGATATTAGGAGCCATAATATTTCAACTACAGTAATAATTGATTTTGCCATGGTTATAAATATTTTTGATTAACAAACCCGACATGACCAGTAGAAGTTCTAACTTACACTACTAAATGACCCATTCATATAAATCTAATTGAACAAATAAAAATATTTAAGCTCCCTTTTTGATAGCAAATATTTATTTGGATATTGTTAAAAAGAATCACTAATTATGATGTATTCTTCATGGATAATTAAAGAAATGTTGAAAAGAAAAAAGTCAATATTTTTGTTATATAAATAACATTATGCCCAAATTCAAAACTCATACAATTTAAACTTTACTCAATTTCAAGAGAAATTATATATCACTTATTAAGTTTGATTCACATTTAAAGATTGTATAAGAGCTGAGCTAAACTTATCTCTAATACAAATTGAATACTGAAATTTACATTTATTCAAATAGAGAAACCACTAGCAAAAGACTAATATAACCACTAACAATCAAAGAACATAAGTTTAAGATGTAGTTCTTTTTGTTGTTACTAACAGATTATGATTGTGGAGTGAAATGTATACCAACTATATACAGAGTCTTGTAAAAAGTGAAACATCAGTCCTTCTGAATAAGAAATTGGTAGTTTCCATTTAAAATCAAAAGATTAACTGAAAATCTATGGTTTTAGTATTAACTAATCTTCTGTCACAAAAAACATGTAGAGATAAACTAAAAGATTTAAAAAGGTGCACAAGGATTGTGATGAATATATAAGAAAAGAATTCCCAAAGATTATGAATGAAAGTAAATACAGACATTCACATAAATGCAATTGATTTCAACTAGGTTTACTAATGTATCATTAAAAGCTACACCAAATGGACCTAACATTTTAGCCAAGCTATGTCAAGTTAAGAGTGTTGGTAGCATCCTGAAACCTAAAAGTAGGATTATAGTATTTTTAGAAGGAAAAAATGTTTCACCACCAGCAGCATTATCTTTTTGAGTTTTTTTTTTTACACAAAAGGGAAGAAAAAGAAGCACTTTAAACAGAATCAGACAAGAAGTTGTTTAAAGGGTAGTTGAATGAGGTATTATTTGTATAAAGTTAGTTGAGCTTAGACATTTGCTTAAAAAATTATATTACTTACACACACTAAATAGATGGGTGCATGTATGTATATATATATATATTCATTGTCATCTTGCTTTCTCACAATGTACCATATATTGATTGCAAGGTTTGACCCAAAATATTTTATAAAAAGGAAAAAAAAAAAAAATCTAATTCCTATCATGCCAGCAGTACAAGTGTGACAAGCTGCCACACTAATATATATCACAATCAAAATATGATATGAGAATTGAATAAAAATATTGAAAGTTTTAAATGGATTTTGTACTTGCTGTTTTATGTTTTCTTCAAAGAAACAATGGTATACAGTGTTTGTTTTTTTTTTGTTTTTGGAAAAGAAGAAAAATAGATGAGAATTTAGAACCATCTTGATTGCATCAGAGTCAGATGAATTGATTTTTGAAGATAGTTAAGTTGGAAATTAAGTAGCAAAAGAAAATCTTGAATTCCAAAACTGAAGAAGAGTTTTAAAATAGAAGAAATTTTATGTTTTTTTAAGTTCACATGAAGAGTCAAGGAGATGATTTGCTTTTATGTATTCCATTATCAAAGCAATTTAGCCAATTTAATAAAATGAACAAAAAAAAATTATACACAATCCAGGAGATATGAACTGAAATTTAAAAGACGAAGAGATTATCAGCCAAGTGAAGAAAATAAAGAATAAACAAGAAAAAAGAAAAGAAAAAAAGGAAAATTAAAATTCTGAATATACTTATTTTTTTTTTTTTTTTTGCCACAAGCCGCCATTCCTCACTTTGAATAATCTGGCATAAGAAGGTAGTATGTGTTTAAGACAATCTGTTAAGTTTAAAAGAAGAGAACATTTACATTTCTGTATGTAGCAAACTCTGGAGAAACGGTACTTAGTGACAATGAAAACATTTAATAACTTTCTAACCACAATCTCAAAAAATGTCCTAAATAATCATCTTCATCCAATTTTGTTGAGAATAAAGCAATGAAATTCGTTTTGGATTTAAGTATTTGATGTCTTACAGTTTAGGCTACTTTGCCAAAAAGAAAATTAAACTAGAAAGTAATGGATATAAAAATAGATATAGCAGTTTAAAGCATTTGACTGTTAGATTTAAGAGAAATGGCCTTTTAGTATCCATTTCTCTTCAACAATTCGTACTTTGAAAATATTTCTAAAAGAATGAACAGATAGCTCATAGCCCAAGTATGTGTGTGTGTATATATAACATATATATATAATATAAGCTTTAAAGACACACACACAACACGGACACACACACACACACTATCAAGTATAATAATTTTTTTTAAATATAGCATTAACCTTACATTGTTGAAAGTTAATTCATTCTAAAATGTAAAGGGAAATTTACTTGTCTTATTTTTTTTTATGTCCATAACACACAGGAAGTGTTGGCAGAAGAATGACTGAAATGGGAAACAAACAGTTGGATTATTGAAAGCCAAAAGCTGGATAAAGATGATGCAAAATATTTTTAAAAATGTTCAGCATATTTTAACCATTTTCTTCTTTGGCATTCAAACTTAAAATTAGGGTGTGGTTAGAAAATGATGTACCATTAAGAGGTAGGTTGTGTTATATGAAAAAGAAAATTAATTTCAGGGAGAGGTAGCCATATAATTCTCATAGGTAGAAAGTCATACATTGCTACAAAACCAAGGATTGATTGTTTGAAAACAGTTTAAGAAAAAAAAAAAGGGCATTAAATGCAATATAGACAAAATGCAAAGGCAGTGGTAGGAATAATGGGGAGGGGGAAGAGACACAGAAAATTAACTTTCTCTCCACTATTTTCTTTTTTATCCCAAAAAAATAGATAGAGAGAGAATGATAACAAATCAGGAGGAAATTCTTTACTTGAGCAAAAGAAGCCTATATATATTCAGATATAACTATATATATATATATATATAATATATAGTCATATAACACTACTGCCAAAGCATTGTGACTGACAATGGACAACACAGCAAAACGAAATTCAAACCAAAAGCCAATAGGAATAAAAACAAACAGAAAACAATGTCTGTGTTTAAATGATACACAAATTTATTGTAAATGACCCTATCTTTTTTTTTTTCATAGCTAAAATAGGAAGGAAAAATTGCATAAATTAAGGGTTTTTTTCTTTCAGTATTTTTCCATATTACTTGATTATTACTATTAAGTTATTAAATCTCTTCACACACACTTTTTGTTAAACCAAACTCAAGGCTTGCATTTCTTGGGCACTTACATGAGAGATTTTTCCCTTAAATATATAATATACTAGTGGATTTTTTTTTTTTTGACCATGACTTTATTTTTTTTTTTTCAAAAAAGTTGTTGTTATAAGTGAAACAAGCAAGCATCCAGAAAGTTTTGTCTTTTGTTCATTTTTTTAATATTTTTTTTAATTATTTCAAGCAAGAATGAGTGTGCAAAAAATAAAAACACAGGTGGGAAGTGGAGAGAAAAAGAAGTTGCTGAAAGAGGAGGGGAGGGTTGGGCACAAAAAATAACCTTAGGATGGAAAGGTGAGGGGGGGGAGATATATGGCACAATAAATTTCAGCCATAGTAGAGTTAAGTAGGCTGGACCTTTCAATACCAGACTATAAATGATCCATACAGGAAAAAGAAGCATGGACTTAACATTTTTTTTGTTTTTTTTTAGAGAAAATGAATAAATAAATAAAAATAAATGAAATAAATAAAAATAAATAAAAAGTGACTCTATACTAAGTAAAATCAACTTAGGGATTTAACATTTTCTAATATCTAGTTGTAAAATTCTTATTCCATAAAGAATAATTACTTTTCCCTTAAGTATGATTTGAAAGATTGTTGGGGGGAAAAAACTGCTTAAAACAGTTCTTACATGTTAATTTTTGAGAATTATGGCAGAAGGAAAACCACAGCATTTCAGCAATTGTCTGACCATGAAATAGTTAAGTGCAAAAATCCAAATAGTTAACTGTTCTGCCTTCAATGAGGTAGTTTATTTATAGGCAGTAGAAAGATTGGATAACAGCAAGTCTATGACATGATAAAGGACTTACAAAAATGATAAGAACAGAAAAAATCCTTAGTTTAAATTTGAAGACTAAAAACAGTCATTATATATATATATATATATATATTATATATAAGATACTAGTTTTCCTCCCCCTAATTACTAAACTCTAAAATGGGGAAAGCAAGATATTAGTAGCAAGTTAAAAATGAAGGTGAGAAAGAAGGCAGAGAGAGAGAGAGGGAAAAAAATTCAATCAAAACAAACAGAAAAAATATTTAGAATGTTGTACAATAATGTCCAGTTGTTGGGGTTGGAGGGTGGAGAAAAGACGACATTCTTAAGTAAATGACACACCATGATAAAGGGTTACACATATGATACACAAACGTTTTTTTTTTTAAGTTTTTTTTTTTTAATTATTAAAAAGAGAAAAAGGGATTTTTTTTAATTAGAGGAAAAAAAATGTACATATGTTTAAACACACATATACATATGTGTGCGTGTGTATATACATATATATATATAATATAGATATGTATAACACACATATATTATATATAAAGGGGAGAAAAGACTTTCTGGGAGGGGAAATTTTGGTAAAAAAAAAGAACAAGCAAACTTCAACCCTACTATTTTTTGGGACCGCCCTGGGTTACACATGGGCAGTTTCCATGCTACACAAATTAATGGCACTTAGTGCACCTTCCCTACACAGTGAAGGCTTAGCTTTTTTTTTTTTTTTTTCTTTTTCTTTTTTTTTTTTTTTAAAATCAAACACCGATTTATGAAATTTTTCCCTTTCAACACAGAACAGTAATGTCATAAGTGACAACTTGCACTGAAGTCTTTTTTCGAAGAAGAGAAGATGGAAAATTTTTTTTTTTCTTCACATTTAAAATTTTTTCCTTAATTAAAAAAAAAAAAAACAAAACAAATAAAAACAAAAAAAAAATAAAGATAAAAACAAAACGGGTGAATCTAACTGTGGAGGGGGAAGGGAGAGAAAAAAATTGACGACAAATCATCCAGCAAATGAGGATCTCCTTTCCCTGTGTACTACATCAAACATTCTTATTCTACAAGAATATCCCAGGAGGGAAAAAAAAAAAAAAAAAAAAAAAAAAAGAAAAAAAAAAAAAAGAAAAAGTAAAGAAAAAAATTTCACTCCAAAAATGTTTAGCAGTCAGCTTTAGGATTTTCTTTGAATTTTCATGGAAGTATAGTGGGTAAAGGTATTATCAACATACATGTACACAAACATACCTATGTGAGTGTATATATATATATATATATATATATATATATATATATTCATATATGTAAATACACACACACCACACAAATATATATATATCTGTATATAAACATAATATATATATAGAGAGAAACAGATTCACACACACATGCAGACTTTAACCTTTTAGATATTTCAATAGTTTTTTCTTTTTTTTATGATCAAAATGCCAGCGCAGTTTATAGGGTATTATTAAAAATTTACCTATTAAAAAAAAATATATATATATATAAATATTTTTTGATGACGCATATATTTAAAATGATTATAATAATCGCAAAGGAAAAATCGTATTAAAAGATTAAAAGTGAAAATAAAAAGGGAGTGTGATAAAGTCGATGAGAAAAATAAGGAAAGATTAATCTACAAATGATGCGATATATTTGTGAAAATGACAGCCAAAGAAAATCTAAGAGAACTAATATGAAAGAAACTGGTGCAGTTTGCATAATCCTTATTCGCAAAGGAATAGGCTATTCAACTGACTGTCTCCAAATATTGCAATAATTGTCAGTCTCCTCTGTAAGAGAAATAAGCCTCCAGTTTCCTTAAGGCCATAAAAATCTAAATGCTTGATTCACAGCCTGATGAATATTGATATAAAGAAAAATAAGAATTAAAATGACATCTAAGTAAAATGGCTGAGGTAGTTGAGAATGTTAGCTTTTATAATCCAGGTTTTATGAACATCAGATCAAGACATATACAAGTCGTGGGTTGGGAATTTTTTTTTTAGTTTTAGTTTTTTTTTTCTTCTCCACTTTGCTTTTTAGTTTATTGTAACAAAATAGTAAAAATACTGAAAACTTGAGCTCTGTATAGATTTTGTTTATTTAAAAAAAAAAATTAAAAGAAGAAATCCCCCCCCATTGCCTAAAGAGTGAGAAGGGAAAAATTTACAGGAGAAGAAAAGAAAATTTTTTTTTTTTTTAGTTTTATGACATGAAGAAAGATAATAGTAGAGAATATGTCAAGTTGGGGGAATAAACTTTTGAGCACTAGTTTCAATCTGATAATTTCCACGCTTCAACATATCAAAATCCACAATTTATTATGTAAATATTTTTGTTTTAAATAAATGAAATATATTTTTTTATTTATATGAAAAAAAAAATGTATATGTATATATATATTCATATTCACATATATATACACGCACACTCATTTTTCCTTGGCCTTTTAATTGAAACCATTTGATTCAGTTAGGAGAAATGGTGTCGTTCATCTATGATCTAACAGAATCTTTAAATTTTCAGTGAAAGCAAGTTTGCTTGTCAAACTTTTGGACTAAGCAAGCAAACATTCTAGAAAGTCATGTGATTTACAGAAATCACAGAGGGGGGAGGAGATAGTGCACCGAGGATAGAAATAATCAGAATGTTGGCTGCAGATGTAACGTTTCAGTCAAGTGAAAATCAATCTCTGAAGCCTAGACTTCAACATTTGGGATTTTTTTTGTTTTTTTATAAATTTTTTTAGTAATAATAAGGAACTTTAGCAAGACACAGAATTGAATTTTCACTCAACAAAAAATACCTGATATCACTGGCCATACAATCTGATAGGAAAATGGCCAAAAGGATTTAAATTAGATCTGGCAATCATCAACAATCAAGTTCAATCTAGCTCCAAAGATTTTATATATATATCTATTTCATTTATATATATGTATATTATACAATCAACCAACAACTCTGAAGTTAGAAATCACTAATTGTGATAAGGCAGACTTTTTAACAAAATATGCAATCATTAGGAAATTGCAAAAGAAAGATTTAAAATAAAACGGCCAAAAGACCAAGTCAGTAGTGATTTGTCATTTCCAATGACAAAAATCAAAGAGATGAAAAATGCCAAGACCTTTTTTTGGATTTCTCTCAAAGTAAATGTTTTCATACCATCCATATTTTGAATCATGAGGCTAACTAACGTTGGGGGTTAAGTGCAATATCTATCTCATCCACTTTTCTCTGTTCAACAAGAGGAAAGGTAAGGATAGGGATGTTTTAATGTTATGACCAACAATAATCAAGTGATCATGTCAAATTTGCTGATACTTTAAATAATATTCAACAGCATAAACACAAAATGGATTATTTAAGCAAATGAGCCTTGATAGAGAGATAAGGCTGAAAATTGAACAAATGGTAAAAATAAGGATAAAAAATTGAGACTTTATTCTGATTGGAGCGGTGGTGATCGACAGAAAGAGGGAGGGGGAAATACAGTCACCTAAACATTTAATGAGATAGAACTGAAATTTACATTTTGCTTTTAAGTATTTTATATATTCATGATTTTTTTTTTAATCATCTCAAAAGGTTTTTATATACTTTGTTCAGAAAAATAGCATCCAATGTAATTAAAAACAAAAATTTATCAACTGCATTAACTGAAAGTAGTCTTTTAAAAATAAATCAGAAGTATTTATATCAGTGAACTGAGCCAATCAATGACAATTCGGTATCATCGTACACCAGAAACTGTTAAACATTGGACATCAGGTAATCACATTGAGATATAATTTTTTTTATTTGTGGTATGGGAATTTACCTGGAGATTTTGGTCTCCCCACCCATATATAGATAGATTTTCAACAAAAAATTATTTTCTAACCAAGAATACAGGCTACCAATTTTCTGAAAATTGGAACTATTTAGAAAGGGAGAATTTGGGGAGGGATTTTTTTATTATTTTATATGACACAAAATATGTGTGCTTATATTTTTTTTTATATACACTCATACATATTCCAGTAGACCATATATGCATACACATGTATACACACATGCATTTTTTTTTTTAAATCTAGCAACATAGATTTATATCTAATATACATTCATTCACCTGTGTATACCTATAAAACAAATATCAAACTGATCAGTAATAAAAATATATAAACATATATATATATATATATAATTGATTTTACTGATTGCAAATAAATCTGGCATTTGTTTATATAGGCATAATGACAAATGCAAGAGTGTATATCACAATAACAATCAAGTTGTTGATGTTTTCAATGGTTAGTATCAAGATTTTTTGTTAAAAAAAAAAAAAAAAAAAATAATAAAAATAAAACGAGAAAAAAAAAAAAAAAAAAAAAAAAAGAAAAAAAAAGTCAAATAAGCATCAGAATGTCATGACCTTGCTGGATGATTGGTCAGTCCTTGGAAATGTAATTCTGAGATCAATTGAGTCGTCATTGTCGCCTCTATATCAGCGCGCACTGTAATAATACAGTACTGTTCTGTTCCAGTTATTATACAAGGGATGTATTCCAGCAATACTAAAATCATCATTTTACAAAGACAAAATAATGATGATGAGACAACAGAGCAGTTATTTATATCTACTGATCATAAGTGAAACCAATAACAACAGTAAAAGCAATTTCATTTTGCAACACTAAATCAAATTTTTTTTTGTAGTAGTAGTAGTAGTTGTTGGGGGGAAGGGTGGAAATGAAACAGCCAAAATATGCTAAAAATAACTTGCTTTTTTTTTTGTTTATTTTTTTTTTTTTCATTTTAAAAACTATTTCAGAAGATAACCGCAATCAAAATACGCCACATGCTATTATTGAGTGGGAAATGCTCTAACCTGCATGGGAGAACACAGGCACACACACTCACACATACAGATGTGCGCAAGGTTTTAAACAAATTTACTCTCAAATTACATAAAATGAAGAAAAAATGAGATTGAAAAAATGTTCAAAAAAAAAAGAAAAAAATTCACAAAATCCGTTCATTCACATAGAAATAACATTGTCTTTCAATTATATCTACTTGAATGAAACAAGAAACAGAAAAAAAGTACAACTTATGAAAAACAAAAAAAAAAAAGGAAAAAATATAACGAGGAAGCAAACTTCAGGAGTTGCCAATTGCTCTAATATATTTCCATCACACTTTGTTTTGTGAGCAATTAAGAACACCTTGTGCCCCTCATTAGCCGTCAGGTGGCAATGCTTTTTTCATAGATTTTTTACAGGTTTTTTTTTTTTTTTTTTTTTTTTTTTTAAATATCTTATACCTTGTAAGTAACGAGGAGTTTCCAGAGTCATTTGAAAAAGAAAAAAAGCTATCACTTTGAAAATGTTAATGAATTTTCATTTCAACTATCCATAGAATTATTTAATTCAGTTTCAATGCAAAAGTGCTTCACTTCTACAGAGGAAGGAGGTAAAGGAAAGAAAACAAACAATTTCTTTTTGGCAGGGAGAATGAGGAAAAGGGGATTGAGGGAAGAAAAAAAAAGAAGTCCACACTGTCCGTCTTTTATCACACACGCACACAAACACACATTTTATACATTTATTACAGAAGAAAAAAACAGTAAAAAAAATCAAATAAAACAAGAAAGAAGAAAATGAGAATAAACTTCAGACAGAGAGAATAGAAGTTATTAAAAAAAAAAATTAAAAAGAAAAGTAATGGAAATTCCACTCTACTTAATAGAATAATTATCAAAGTAGGATATGCTTTTGTACCTTGTATTATCGAGATGGAAATTGTTAGGAATGGCACAGATATCTGGGGAGACACTAAAAAGGTAGATAGATTAATGGTAAACATTATGACTATGTAGCAATAACACTGAAATTGAATTACTAAGATTGTAAGCAACACATCAAGCTCAAGGAGGCTATCACATATTATTATATCATCCGGGCACTGTATTAAGAACATCCACAAACTTGATGTGTTTCAAACATACTAAGCTTTTCTAATGACAAGTATTGCAGAGAACACTAAGTTACGGTCATTTTGGAATAGTTTTAAAAAAATAAAAAATTTAAAAAACTTGACAAAGTATAAACATTAAAGATACTCATCACACCCCTCACATACAGACATACAGAAAGATATCTACTTCAAAATGTATCTTTTCTGCATGTCATTAGATTTACAGCAACGAGATGGTGATTATATCTTTTGACCGAACTGTAATAGGAATTTTGTCAATTTGTGAAAAGGTAATCGGTTAAGAAAGCTAAATGCTTTTTATATTGAAATCAAGCAACATAATTCAACAATGGTAATTTGTGTTTTTAGAAAATTTATCAAGTGAAATGAAAAGTCTATTAAAGTACTACTCATCCCCTACTCATAGTGGAAAAAACATCCCAAAAAGCGAGAGAGAGAGAACAACCGAAGAGAAAGATCACTTCTTCTCGAATCCCAATTACAAAAACAGGAAAAAGGGAGAACAAAATTAATAAAGGTTAAAGTGGGTGGAAATAACTAACACCACTTATGTTATGTAAATTAAAATTTGCTTTTTAAGTCATTACTACATAGGATTTCTTATTCTATGTAAACTATGCAAAATGTTATGTAGTTTGAGTTTTATAGATGAACTAAAGCAAGATTAAAATTGTAACAAGCTAAGAGGGATACAGAACAGGGTAGATGAAATGGGGGGGAAAAGATTGGGGAGGGGGGATGATGGAGGAATAATATGGGTAGGGGAGAGCTGACCAAGATCCCCCCCTCCAATGCCTTTAATGAGATGCAGTGTAAAGCAGAGCAGCAGACAAGAGGCAATAACAGAAAGAGGACCAAGTCTGTTTTTTTTTTCTTCTCTCCACCCACCACTACCTCTAGATTTCTTCTTCTTTCTTTCCATTCAACTCCTTACAATGCTATCATCATCATTCTCCATAGATTCAAGTCATAAACAGTAGGGAAAAAAAGCCAGAAGAAAAAAAAATAGCCTTCATTATATAGAGGACACTTTTTTTTCTTTTTAAATGGAAAACTTAATCAGGACAAAATCAGAGAAAAGATTGGGACTGACATTTAAATATTGGAAGGGGGGGGGGTGAGATCCAAAGGAAAAATTATGAGAAGAAGAAAAAAGATCTGGAAGGATTGTTTTTGTTTTGCTCTGTTCCTTTATGAAGGAAGAGGTTAACAATAGATTTTAGTAACTCTACAATTCCATTTGAAACAAATGTTAACCATCAACTGATTAAATTTCAATTCTTATATTTACAAAAATTAATAACTAACATGTCTGACACATTATCAGTGTAAAAATTAAAACCTAACAATATCCTTTCAAAAAGAGGATTAAAAACAATTCTGTATATTATTTTGTAAATTTGTTTTTTTTTCCAGTGATTTTTACACTTACAAGAGCAAGCATTTAAAGCAATATGAAATAAATTAAAATTTAAATTGAGATACTCTAGCAAAATATGTATTTTCAGACCAGAAAAAAATATCAGAAAATCCATTTTCTAGAAAACAATTGACAGATATGTTTTCAAATATATTAAGCAATGATTTTTCAGAAAGTCAGAAGCATTATTTTAAATTTAATATTTTGAATTAGCAGGAGAAAAAACTATTCAATGATTCAAGTTTTAAACTATTTCAAATTCAAGAAATGGAATGTTAATTTTTTTTTCCTTCTTCATTTAAATGGGTACATTAGATGAAAGCTAAGCAGACTTATTAGATAAGACAAAGGAAAGATAAAAATCAGCATTTCTAATATACTGAATTAAAAAAAAAAATCAATATGCATATATATATATATATATATATATATATATATATATATATATATATATGTAACATTATTTATTGTTACGAGTGAAATGTCTGTATTCACTAATAAATCCTTACAAGAACTTTTTTGTCACCTATCAAAGATTGTTTCAACTCTTCAGAACCAAGATCAAAAAGGACATGAGGCATTTCACCAAAAACCTGGTCACTTCATTTGACTAGGAAAGAGGAGTTTTCAAAGAGTTAAAATTAAAAGGAAGTTTGAACTTTGAAGAGTGAAGATGAGACAAAAATAATAATTGCAATGAATAATCATTGACTCAATTAGAAACAATCAAAAAATTAACAAAGAATCAGAGATAATAATATCCAAGTGAAAAAAAAAGGATTTTATCTAAAAACCAAAAAAGAAAGCACCTCAATTTTAAACTTTAATTGTAGCATTTTTATTCCTTAAATATTTCAAGTTAAAAAAAGAACTAAAAGTGGGATAGCAGCTAAATTTCAGGAAAAAAGCAATGTTAAAATTTTATAAGCTCAATCTTAATTTTGTGTCACATCATTTTTTCCTCATGACACTAAAATCTGACCCCCACTAATAGATGAAAATTTATCGGATCCTTATCCACTTTGATTCTCCTACTTAAAATAATTTAACTATTTTTTTTCCACATTTTGCAAGAGAAAGGAATGTCCAATTTTTGTTTTTGTAGAAAGTCCTAATTCTGAGAAGAAATAAAGCCAATAGCAACGATTGATGCATTTGATATAGAAACCAGTAAAAATATAGGCATCAAATAAGCCCTCCACCAACTAGCACCACTTTCCTAGAAATCAAAGTTAAAAGGGTTAAAGCTGACAAGGGCATAGAGATAAAAAGCATGCTAGAGAGTTTCATATACTTTCAAATATAATCAACATTTTCAACAACTTGTAGAAATAAAAATAATTTCAAATATTGGCAGGGAATGTCAAACATGCTTCCAATATGATCATGTCAGCTTTAAGACTATATTTTAGGAATGGAAAGGGTTAGTGAAATACAAGTCAAAAAGCAAACCACTTATCTCTTGCAGACACACACGCAAATATAAAATTATATATATATATATATATATATATATAAAAAACACACATACTCAAGCAATCTTTCAACAATGAAAAAGAATTTACAATCATTTTTTTACCAATTTAAGAGCAAAATAATACTTAATCCCAAATCTAAATATTCAAAATATCACTAATTATCAAAACTTTATCAGTAAAAGAAAGCTAATCAAAATAAAAAGCCTAAAAAAACTTAAAGATATATGACAAATTGTCTAAGTTTTTATGCTATTTCTGTCAACCAAAGGTTTTGTTATTTTTTTTGATAACCTAATGACTGGTCCCAGATGTCTGTAGCCAGATTTAGAAGTAATTAAGTTGTGACATCCAAATTTCCAAGTACTCCATAAGCTCTAAAGCAAATTAGAAGAGACAAGCAAAAAACTGGCAAACAAGCTTTGTCTCTTCTTTTCTTTTCTTTTTTTTTTTGGTTTCTAGACTGTCATAATTTCCAAAGAGACATGCAAAGTAGAAAATTATCATCAAATCAATAAACTCGGCATGACCAATCGTTGAAACAATGCAATCAAGTCTAGGAATTGTGAATATCAATATGCTTTAATAGAGAGTCTATGAAAAGAGTCACTTGGTTCAGGAAAAATGTCTTTTCTGGCTAAGGACTATGAATAAAGTATAAAAATAAGCCATCTCCACTTTCGTCTTTTTAATATCATCTCTCAATGCCATCAACTTTCAAAGAATTCCTAAAGATATCAACAAGGTAGAAAAAGACATGCCCTCTTTTTTCTGAATTATTTAATTTGTTTACTTAAGAAAACGAAAAAAAAACAGCTTTAAAGATAGAGCATTTTCCATTCAATAGATTTATGTTTTCATTTGTGTCAAAAGATGACAAAATAACAGAAGAATTGTAAAACCACATTAGCAGTGGAAAAGAAGAAGATAGGTTTCAAAAAAAAAAAAAAAAAATGAAAAAAGACAGACAGTGATGGAGGAGGGTGAAAGAGTTTCCAAAAAAGAGATTTTTTGTTTTTCTTTTCTTGTTTGTCTTTCTTTCTTAAAGGATAAGCCAAGAAGTGAATGAGAAGGAAAAGAAAAAAAAAATGCAAATGGTCAGCATACATGATAAAAATGGTTGTGAACTTATTCAGAGGTCAAGCACTTTCTTTTTTTTTTTTTTTTTTTTTTAGTCCAAGCCAATTATTTAGAGTTTGTTTAAAATTTAAAAACATTATTTAAAACATCATCATCTTGATAATCATAAAACAATCATCACTTACATCATGTCCAGAAATGGAGGTATATATATTCACAGTGAATCATGTATACAAGAGGTCTGTCCGGAGTATCCAGCAGCGAAGTCAAAGTCAAACAGTACATGACCATCATTCATTCCTCTGCTACTGCAAGTTCTTTTTTGTTTTGTGTTTGTGTTAGTATTAAGTGTGTGTGTGTGTGTGTGTGGTTGGAGAGGGAATTATACAACAAAGTTGCACCAGGGAAAATTAAAAATTAACCTTTGGTTCTAAAATTCAACAGTACTTTCAAGTTGAATATCAGCCGAGGAATTTTCAAGAAATCTTTCTCATTCAATGATCAAATGGTTGATATGAGAGACAAGAGATAATAGAGATTAAAGAATTGGTGTTGCTTGGTTGGTTTTCATATACTGCACATAGAAACAACACTGGAAATGCTTCATACTTAAAATCAGAAATGCAGAGGAATGAATTCTTTGGGGAGGGGGGGGGGACGATGGGCGAAAATGAATGAAAAAAAAAAAAAAAGGGGGGGAAATTAAATGAATGATAAAATACAAGGGAAGAAGAAAAATAGAATATAAAATATCAAAACAATAATATGGCAAAACGGAATGGAATAAGGGATAATTGTTGAAGGGTAAAAAAAAATCTGATCAAATTAATAATAATAATGTGTGGAGGTCTGGTTGAAAAAAAATGTGAATGATTTAAGGGTAATCTCCTGGTGATGCTTTGGTTAAAATTATAGAGAATATGTACACACCCATACATGCAAACAAACAAAAAAGAAATACAAAACAAAAAAAATAATGATAACAGTGTTGGGTTTTAAAATAGGGAAGGGTTAGGAGTAGGTAATATATGTTAAGACAGATCCACAATAATGAGCACAAGAAGGATGCAGTTGTTGTCAACAAATAATAAAATGAGGATTTAAAACTATTCTTGTAGAGTATTGGTAAATAATAAGATAAAAAATATAAATTTAAAAAATTCCATGAGATGATTGACGTAAGCTTGGATTTTAGTGAGGTAATGGTGGTAAAATTCAAAATTCTCTTTTTTTATCTGTTATTTTTAAATATACTTTTTTTAAATGTGCATTTCAGAAAAATTAATTCCTCTCTAATTATGACTAGCTCCAATAATGCACTTTTAGTTTGGGCAAAGGGAATAAGACAGCAAATCAGAAATATAGAAAAAATGATAATGAGGTAGGGAGTCATTGAGAATACACAAATAATTCATGATAAATATGGTAGAAGAAGTAATTTCAAAAGGAGTAAAAGACTGGACAGTTTTATTAGATGGATGCACAAAACTTAAGACATTAGGATTTCATTTAAAAGAGGACACTATTCACAAATAAGGGTACTTGAAAAATAACAACAATTTAAAATTTTTATAATTTAAAATTAAGAACTATGTGTTATAATGGGTTTATAATAAATAATAATAGAATACAAATGATATATTCTAGTATGAAAACTTTAGGTTAAAATTAGTCTGATATAATGAGCAACATAATTATCAGTTTTGCTCATTATCATCAATGGTATTTTCATCCCAAGAAACATTGGAACTGCCCTTGATTTAAAGAAATTCCATAAAAATGAGTTAGTTTAGTTACTTTATATATGCTTACATGATTTTAATTTTTAAAAAAAGAAAAGAAAAATCATTGAAGACTAAAATAAAATTTTTAAATTCTGGCTTCTGGTCAACAGAGTGGATGTTGGAGCCTTTCCAAATTGGTTGATTTAATTTACTGAGCTTTTTTTCTTTTTTTTTTTTTAAATTCTTTATTTACCATAAAAATAAACTGTCCTTTCATCAATTAAAATGACTTATTGCTGATATTTGAAACAGATCAAATGATTACTAAGAATCAAATTCAAGGAAATTCATGATTCAATTATATACTGTCTGCTAGAAAAGTTAATGAAAATGCATGTGAAACATTAAACAATCCACTTTAACATTAAAATTAGTTGTTTTAAGTGAATATTTAATTTGAAGGAGTTTGTCTTAGCAAAACTTAACATAATTATCTATATACAATGATTTGATGGGAAATATTAAACAATTTTTTTTTTTTTTAATCTGTGCATCCCCTGCAAATATTTATACAATCTGACACTAAGATCACAACTAATTTTAAAATAAATAATCGCCGAGTCCTGTACATACTAAAATGTTATCAACCCCACTCCTCCGAAAAGAAAAGGCCAAATAAGTAATGAGAAAGTGTGCTCAAAGATGTAGACCTGTTTGAGAGGAAGAAACAAAGTATAAAAGAAAGGAGAGAAGAATCCAAAATTGTTTGGGAGTGGGGAGATAGAAGACTAGACAAAATTGATACTTTTTGTTTTATCTGTCTTAGTGTACATGCCTGTGAACAGTATAGAAATTAAGTTGCTATTAAAAAATGACAATGTCAAAATTCACACACAAAACACACACACGGAAAAAAAAAAAAGAAAGAAAAAAAAATTAAATAAATATATGTAAAAATAAACAGTTACCCAAATTCCACACAATTAAAACTTTCCGATTTACCCAAGGTCTTTTCATCATTTCATGAGCAGGGGGATGGATCATGGAAAAAAAAATTACTATGCTTGGCTATTAAAACTGATAAATTTTAAATATATATATATATATATATATATATATATATATATAAATCATGTTACATTTCCTGCAAGTGATTCTTTGCTTTTCTTTTTTCAAGTAGAAAGGGGTTAAAAAAAAAAAAATCTAAAATTTTCAAAAGATCACCAAGATATATATATATTTCTTTGTTAATAACAGTTTAGTATCTGTTATATTTTGAAAGCCATCTCCAACAGCTGTAAATGTTAACTATAAACATTTGAAGAATGAATGAAATTCTCCAACAGCAGTGACTTGCACAAGATCACAATGATGTATTTATCTGTACAGTTGACAGTTTGACTTCTTTGTTAGGACCTCTTCAAGCTGCCATGAACATTTTTCTTAGTTTTTTTTTTTTTTTTTTTTGTTAAAGGCTTACACCAGGGAAAGATCTGCAAACAACCCCCTTCTGATGCAGAAGAGAAATAGTTAATCCAATGTCATTCAAGCAATGTCCTAATTTATTGTAAATAATCAAAATTAGTTAATAACACCATTGCAGCACAAGCCCATAATCTTCATGACACAAATAAATAACAACTCACTTCAACTCATGAAGTTTCAACGTGGGAAAAATAGTGTCAAAAGATTATTTTCAACCAAATGTTTAAACAATGTTTCATTTCCCCAAAACAAACAGGAAAGAAACTGGAGATCAACCATTTCACATCACATCTGTGAACCCCAAAGACAAGCTGCTAAGATGTGCAGGGATGAATGGGAAGTTTCAAATGAAAACAACGGCTTTCATTTTTTTTTATAAGTGGAAGTTGGTCAGCGAGATTTCTCCTTATGTCATCACAGTATATTGCTTATGGGCTTGCTACAATTAAGTGAAATATTACATACTAAATTTTTTGCATAAAAAATCATTAAGAAAAAAAAAAAAAATCTGACACACAGCAGGTTTCAATCGAGTCTCCAACTGAATAAAAAAAATATTCATATATATATAATTATGTATATATATTATATGTATATATAAGGTTAAAAAACAAAATGGTTTCCAAACAAAAACATCAATCTTCCTTGATTCAGGTCAAATAATTACACCAAGTCACAAAAAAAAAGTAAAAAGAAAAAAGGTAATAGCAGATGAGGAGGGCCACGACAGACTCAAAGTTCCAGTGGTTTGATCTTCCCACCAGCTGATTGATAACCTCAGGGTGGATGAGAGGGACAGGGAAATAAGAGAGTGACAGGGGGAGAATAGGGAGAAAGTAACAGCAGCTATTGATGACTCCTGTAGAGCTAATTTTGTTACATTTAGCAAGGATTTGAACCTCTTTCGAACTACAGAAGTTGGAGATAACTTTCAAATCGAGGGGCAGGGAAGGGGGTCTTTTTCTTCTTTTTATTTGGGAGCTTTAAATAAATAAAGATTCAATTAAAATGGAATAAAATATACGAGTGAGTGGCAGGATTGGTTCCAGATAGCTTGTAGCAGGAGGAAATATTCTAAAAAAGGGTGGGGTATGTATAAGACACCATCTAAAATTTAAAAAAAAAGGAAAAAAAAAAAAGAAAAAAAGAAAAAATGAATTTTTAAAAATCCAATATTCATCTCTTTTGTTTTAGGAAATGTTTCGTTTTTTTCTTCACAACAAAAAATTAAAACTTATCCAACAATCCATTTTTGTGTTTTTTTTGTTATTTTTTTTGTTTTTGTTTTTTGGCAAACTCTCACTCATCAAACACACTTAAGTTAAAGATCACAATATTGCCATATATAGAATCACACATCAAACAAAACCAATCCAAGATAAGCTCACAAAAATATCATATACGTTATTTTTTTTTTCTCTCAAATTGTCTAAAATGAGGTTGATTCATTTTCTTTCTTGCTTTTTTTCCATTCTTTAAGAATCCACGTTTAATACGTTCCAATGGCAATCGCAGTGCGCAATTCCTCATCCAAGATTGAGGTATAGACACATATAAAAATAGTGCAGATGCTCAACAAACTTCCTTTGTTTGTTGAAACAGGAATAAACTTGACAATTTGTTGCATCTGCCTTTGCTCTGCTATCAGTGACTTTTTGGGGTTTTTTTTTTTTTTTTTGGCCTTTTTTCTTTTTAAACTATTTGAACATTTTGTATTTTTTGTGTTTTTGTTGTTTGTTTTTATGTTTGTGTTTGTATTTTTTTTTTTTTTTAATTGGGTAGGAGAATGGGATAAAGGGGCAAAATAACTACTGCTTCTGGCTTAACAACAGAGCTTCAAAATACTGAGATTCTAAGTCTACAAGAGGTTGTCTTGCTGCCTTCTAAGAAACAACCAAATTTGTTGGTTTCTTCTTTTGTTTTTTTTTTCCTGGGTTGTTCATTATAATTTTATAAAATCAAGTTGTAGTTACAGACCAAGCACAAAAGTAAATGCAAGTTTCAGGTGGGGAGTTCATTGCACATAAACCTTCAACACGGTCTTTAAACAGCAAGTTATGTACAACATACCAGCTGTTGGTAACCTGTATAACCTGTAATTTTCTTTTTTTTCTTGCAGATTTTTCAAAATTAACCTTAATTTACAAGTGCTTTATTTTCTTTGTTAACTGTTCATAGAGTAAAAGTTTTTGATGATTTCCTCAAAAGATTTGTGATAGAACTGATGTCCATTATCAGTTGCAGGTGAACAGTTTTAGGGGTTTATTTTTATATTTCAACATGCCTGCGTATTTCTGCAAATTATTTCATGAGAAAATAAAAAAAAATAAATAAAAAGTCCCTAGGGTTCAGCCGGTACCAATGTTAGTGTGACAGTAACGGGTTCCATCACACGTTGACGTACTGGCATGTGTACCACTGAAGGAATAAAGTTTGTTTCCACCAAACTATCTTCCAGGCGAAATGCTTGCATAATGAAAGGACTTTGAGAATTGGTATCACTAGTTCTACTGCTGAAGCCATTGTTGATATTATCAGTACTAGTGTTGTTGGAATTGTTATTACTTGAATTAGCTACAATATTAGTAGTGGTTGTCGTGGTGGTTGTAGGGATATTGTTACTGTTGTCGTTACCACTCGTATCAGCTAAAATTTTAGTTGAAGACATTTGGAGTTCATTTGAGAAAGCACTTACACTATGAGGCAGCAAGTTGGAATCTTCCAAATCTTCAATTTCACTTTCCATTCTTACTGAAGGCGGTGACATTTTCGGACCATGGTTATGAGCCATGTGTTTCTGTAACTGCTTAGCAAAGCTGCATGTGAAATCACAGTGTCTGCATGAGTAGAATCCCTTGTCTTCCGCAGCTTCTGGATCTGACGGCAACTTAGGTTTCTTCACATGGACTTCACGTATATGCATCTGGCAGGCTTTCTTTGACAGATACTTTTCACCACACTTGGCGCACTTAAATTTTTTCACGCGATTGCCTTTTGGTCGAAGTTTAGATTCTTTCACATCAGTTCCGTGATATTCTGTGATATGGCGGATGAGAGAATGTTCGTAGAGGAATGATTTAAGGCAGGTTTTGCAAGTGAACCTCCCAAGATTGCCCTTGTGAATGCTGTGCTTGCGTTCTTCATGTGAATAGATGTTGGAAAGCCATCTAGTTTTGTAATCACAGTGAACACACGTGTAGAGCTTTGGTTTACCACCCCGTGAGTACTTCCTTCGCAAGCTGTTTCCCCAGCTGAAGCTGCTGTTAAGCATGCCCCCAAAGTGATTAGGAGGTGAGAAATCGGGCTTCACACTAACCTCTGCTTTGTGGTCATTCAACACATGCATCTGAAGGCTTATACTGTTGGGGAATACTTTGAAGCAAAACTGGCACATTTGGGCTTCTAATGGGATGTACTTCTTGTCAGAGGGCAGAGATACTCCATGATCTTTTAAGACATGAGCATGCAGCCACTTTTCATTTTTGAACCGTCGGTCACAAAGTTTGCAAACTTCGGTGAAATGGTTGTAGTACCGGTTATTAACTGGAGAACCATCGTCCAGTTGTTCTGTTTTGATCTTTACTTCGTCAGGATTCTGAGAAGAGAGTTTTGGTTCTGTATTTGTGAGGCTAGAGTCAGACAAGCTGTTTGGCAAGAGTGAGAAGCTATCTGATAGCTTCTCAGTCTGGCTACCAGGAGATGCATTACCAATGCTACCACTATCAACTGGTGAAGAACGCACAGATTGACTTGGTGTGAGTTTTTGTTCATCGGTTGGCAATATTCCATGCTTGTTTAACTTGTGAGTTCGCAAAAAGTACTTGTTGCAGAGTTCCTTGTTGCATATGTCACAGATCACACGGGAGGAGTTGACAGGCTCTTTCCACCTCCAGGTGTGTTTCTCAAAGCTATCGTTTGGCTGGAAGCCGTCCATGTTCATGTTCATGTTCATATTCATGTTCATGTTCATGCTCATACTCATGGCCAGACTATTCATCAACTTCTTGTTCGGCTGGGAAATTTGTTTTTCAGGTTTCGACTCGATTTTGTCAGATTTAATGCCATGAATATTTAGCTTATGAGTTCGTAGGAAGTATTTACTGCACAGTTCTTTTTTGCAAATTTCACAATAAGCTTCTGGGTCGATGCCCATTTTAACCAACTCATGATGATCGGGTTTCTCAATATTGACCATTGGACTCAAGAAATCCTTCCCATTCATGTCAATCTTTTGCATCTCCAACAATGCTAGCTCTTTTGCTTGGTCTCGAATGATGTCACGCACATACTCTTTCTGCTGTTCTTTGTACAGATTTAATTTCGGTGAGGATGACTTACCCTCACTTTGTTTATTCTCTTTTTCAGCAGACATGATGTCAATTCCATGTACTTTGAGTTTGTGATTCTTAAGGAAGTATTTGTTGCACAACTCTTTGCTGCAAATGTCACAAGTGACACGATCAGCCAGTTTGGCAGCAATCATGTTCCCAAAGAGTGTGGGCATGCCATTACCATCGCTACCACCATTTCCATTCCTAATGTCAGTACCACCATAACTAGAAATAACCTTCACCTGAGCAGCCATGTCATTCTGCAGCTGCCCATCCAAATGGTGGCTCTTCACATGTGAGTCGTGAAAGACACCATGAACATTCATACGGTGAATGCGATAGCTGTATTTACTGGAGAATTCTCGATTGCAGATATTACAATACGTGACGTAGCACTCACTGTTGGAATTGGAAAGAATGTTCTGAGACATACTCATTACAGGGCTGGTCATACCCGAATGGCTCAGGTTGATGCCAGCGCTTGTTAAGAGATTCTGTGAGATATCATTCATTCCAGATCCCTTCAAGAGTGCCAGGTTTTTGAGAATGTTGGGGTCTTTCAGAGCCACATGATCTTTCACCAGATTGCTAGTTTCCTTCGAAAGGATTTGCTCTTTCAGCTGTTCAACCTCTTTCATTCCCATCTCTTTGGATTTTACGACAAGTGGCATTCCTTGATCTTGCGAGACACGCACAGACAGACCATCTTCTTTGCCTTGGTCTTTCGAGAGCAATGGGGAATCTTTGATTTGTCCGGGCTCTTTCTTGACGTCTGGATGCTCGGAATCAGCAGCTAATCTGGACGAAATTTGGGACTGAGGTTGTGACTGTGCTTGGGATTGTGACGGTGAGTGTTGCGGTGCTTGTTGTGGTACTTGTTGTGGCTGCTGCTGCTGTGGCGGCGGCGGCTGTTGTTGTTGTTGTTGTTGCTGTTGCTGTTGTTGTTGTTGTTGCTGTTGCTGTTGTTGCATTTGTTGATGCTGTTGATGCTGTTGTTGCAGTTGCCTGATAGTGGATTCATCTGTATACATATTGTGCATGTTAGCCTTGTGGATTTTGAGGAAATATTTATTACAGAACTCCTTGCGACAAATCTCGCAATACGCTTCTGCATTCAGGACCCCCATACTGCGCAGTGCATCACTAGCAATGGGTGGTGCAGACGGGGCGGAACTTGATGGTGGTGGGGGTGGTGGTGGCTGTGGAGGCTGAGATTGTGAGGATTGAGATGGCTGCTGCTGTTGGTTTTGCAACTGTTGCTGTTGGTTTTGCAACTGTTGCTGCTGGTTTTGCAGTTGCTGCACATGGTTCTGCAGTTGCTGTTGATGGTTTTGTATCTGCTGCTGCAACTGATGATTTTGCAACTGCTGCTGTGATTGCAACTGTTGTTGGTGGTTCTGCATTTGTTGTTGATGGTTTTGCATCTGCTGCTGACTTTGCATTTGTTGTTGCTTCTGTTGTGGAGATGGTGTTTGTTGTGGCGGTCCAGCCTCCATATGTGAAGGGAGTGGGGCGGCAATGGGCTGGGACAGAACAGAGCTTGAGTGGGGCTGGAGTTGCTGCTGGTGCAGCAAAGGCTGTGCAGGGATTATCGCTACAGGAGGTACAAAAGGATTCAACACCATAACACCAGCCATATTAGGCATGCTGGCCATGGACTGAGGTACAATAATAGGTGATGAGGTAACAGCAACGGATGTAGGGATGTCAATTGGACGTACACGTCTGAAACTATTCGGGTTCTCTGGTGCAATACCATGAACGTCTTGTTTGTGTTTTTTGAGGTAGTATTTGTTACAGAAGTGCTTCTGACAGAGTTCACAATAGTCTTCTAAGTCCTGACTGACACTGGCTTCAGGAATTAATTTCGGAGCTTGTGGCTGCGTATCTAGTCTAAACGATGATGGGGTGACAACTTGCTCAGGTGGCGGTTGTTGCTGAGGAGGAGGAGGTGGTGGAGGAGGAATCATTGAAGGAAATGTGTTCATAGAAAATGGTGATGGGGCATTCTCATAAATACCATGTTTATTTGCTTTATGGGTCTTTAGAAAATACTTGTTACAAAATTCTCTATCACATATTTCACAATATGCATCAGGATGAAATATCCTTGTTCCATCTGTCTTCATGCTCATGTCACCATTGGGATCTTTGGGTTCTGATTCTGTGGGATCAAGGCCTGTGCTGGTGCTAAGAGGCATTGGAACCGGCACCATTGTTGGAGTAGGCACTGGCTCCAACCCATTGTGACCGTTAGACAGTGGTTTGGTGCTCTGTTGAAGTTCATTTGCTAAACGATGGTATTCAGTTGGAAAAGACAGTCGCAACTCTGACTTGATAAAGTTGCTAATGCTGCTGCTGCTGCTGTTATTTTCTTGAGGTGGTAATTTCTCTAAGTCTCTCTCTCCTTCTGGTTCCAACAATTGCTGTGGTGGTTGTAGTGGCTGTGACAATGGTTGTGCAAGGGAGAGTGGTTGTGATTGTTGTGGTGGTGAGTGTAGTTGTGGGGGTGGTGGCGGCAGTGGCGGTAAAGATTGTGGTTGGAGTTGGAGATGTGGTGGTGGTTGCAGTTGGAGATGTGGTGGTGGTTGCAGTTGGAGATGTGGTGGTGGTTGCAGTTGGAGTTGGAGTTGTTGTGGTTGTAATTGTTGTGATTGTGGCTGTAGTTGTGATTGTGGTTGGAGTGGCGGTTGGGAGAGTGTGGGTGTTGGTGGTGTTGTGGGTGTTGTCGGTGTTGTTGGAGACTGTGGTGGTAAAAGTTCGGGACAACTTTGGCCAGAAGACAAATTATCAGCAGCCTCTTCTTTTAACTGGCTGGTGTCATCCTCATCATTGGTTAACCTTCCCCCTCCTTCTTCTAAGTCATACTCTTGAGGACTTTGAAACTGTTTAGGGTCAGTCTCCCCAGATTCCAAATCTGAACTATAAGAAACCCGATTTGGTTTAGTTTGCTTGCGACGGTTTGATTTCATCCTAATGAATCAGCTGGATTTTTCTGGTTAGAAATATATGCAGAATATTGTGAGGTATTTGTTGTTTTTCAGTAGAAACAATGCATCTTGTGGCCTCGAATTGTTTTGTCCATGTTGAAGTTTGCATACATTTGTAATGATCACTGACCCGTATTCCAATTTTCATGTCTACAAAAAAGAAAAAGCAAAGTATAAGTTTGGAACAGAAAGAGAAGAAAATATTCAACCATACAAAAATCACTTCAAGTAGAATACATAACTTGAAGCAAAGTACAATTTTATGATTTAGATGTATTACAAAAAACAAAAAGAAAAAAAAAAACAGTTGTCACAAATCTGCCTTGCTTCATTTGACTAATACTGCAAGCTCAAAAACATTAATTTATCTTTCTTAATCAGAAACTAATTATATTCACTAAAATAAATTCAAGGTAAATTGATCAAAAACATGTTGAAACATAAAACAAAAAAGAAAATACATGATAATATATGAAACATTCAAAAATAATTTACTGTCAGTAAATACATGAATATAAAACAATATCAGTAGATTTAAATAAATTTTTTTATAAAAGTACAAAAAGAAAAAAACAGTCAAAAGATGAGGAAAAAAAAAGTGTCATAGTGAGATTCATTTTAAGATTAAATATGCAATGATATTCAATCAATATATAATCAAATTGCCGAACTGCATGATGGAAGAAAAAGAAAAAAAAAAAATGTACCAATGAACATCACTCATTTTCTTTCTAGCTAAAAATTTTGGTAGATGCAAGAAATTCCAAAATATATTTTAGTTATAAATTACATCAACAGAAACAAAAAATTTGGAGTATATAAAATGATACAATTCTTGAAAATTTCTTGTAAGAAAAATTTAAAAATGGATAAATTACAATTGCAAAATATTGAAAGGCAGTTTTATAATTATCACCTTCAGGGCAAAATTTAACCAGTTTTATAATGTTACATCTTTACAAATTTAAATAAATTATTTTACAACCTAAAATAAAGATATTTAATAAGAATGACAGTGAGTACAATATCCTTAAGGTCTATATTAAAAAAAAATTATCTATCGGCATTAAAGAATTCTAGCTATTGACATCTGTAGCATGAAGTTCATATTTGTCTAGACAATTATATTGATCAACTCAAAGTGTTGCTAAATATAAAAAAGAAGCTCTTTTGAATCCATATCTATGAGCAAAGATTTCATTCTTCTTGGCCTCATTAGAATATACATTTTAAAAGGTAGTAGATCACTGTATCATGTCTACAGCTGATCATTTTACAAGGTAACAAAAAAAAAAAGAAAAAAAAAAAAAGATGATTCTGTACCAAAGTCTGCTCAGAGAAGTGGATCTTTAGTTTATTTTCAGAAAATTAAAAATGATTTTAAGTTTTTAATATGATATTATTCTTAACATAAACTGATAGTAAAAAGTATTTTTTAAATTTTCTGAAGATAGTAAATGTTTAAAAAATCACATCTAAATAATATCAATATATGAAAACTAAACTTTGGTTATTTTCTTTTGGATTATTTTTCCTCATATAGGTAACTGTTTGCTGAATTGACAAGCAATAGGTTATAGTTTATTCAAATTGAATATAAACTGTCATATGTATATATTAACTGATTAGTTGAAATGAATAGATTTTTAAGGCATAGATGAATTAATATAATTTCCTATTATAGATTACATTTCTTAAAAATATGACTAACATTTACTCATTAAAAAGATCCTAATACAGTAATGTTACCTACTGAGCATATTTTGCAGTATAGAAATATAAAATTTAGCTTAGAATAGATTTGAAAATAAAATTATGTAAGTTTAATAAAGTCTACTGTGGACACCAGTTAGGGACATTAGGGGATACCAAGCCAAGGTCCAATCGTAAACTTCACCATGTAGGATGAACTGAGAGTCCCATTTGAAAGAGAGTACAACAAAACAGTATATCATTTTTAGAAACGTATTTTTATAGATAACTTTTAATGATGCACTACTATCTTTATGGTATTCCCAATTATACTATTTAATAGTTCAAAATAATACACAGGAAATCAACAATATTCTGTATAGTCCATAAAGAGACTCATTAATATTTCTAAGTGCTTGTCAAAATAAAATAGCTATTTTTTTTAATACAATATGGAAATAAAAAAAAACCCTAGTTTAGTTCAATTTGTATAACAAAGCATTAATAGGGCAAGAGTAAAACTTCAATATATTAAGTAGAAACACATATGAATGTTTTTTTTTATCAATTTTCATACAAAACAGAAGCAACATTAGAAAGAATGTCTCCAACACTAGAAAGCTAATAAAGAATCTAACTAAAAATAATTTTCTTTTAAAAATTATTGAAGAATTTTAACTTGTGAATGATGATATGCATAATTCCCATTTAAAAATACATTAAAAAAATTGACTTAAGTAGCACTCAAATATTTAATGTTTGGTACTTGTTAAATTAAAACTACTTTGTATTAACAGAAGAGTGAAGGCTCAACACTATTCACATTTCTCTTTTGAAATATTTTATTCATAAAAACAGTGAAGTAAAAAAAAATAATTGAAATAATAGAAATTTATATAATATAAACATTTATAAAGATAAAATATCCATATTTAAGTTATATCTTAAAGAATAAGATTATTGGGATTCCAACATCAACATTCAAGCTTTATTTTTGATAACCAATTTAAATACCCCCATCCCAATTTTATGAACTACTCTCTATAACTTTAAACAAAAATGCATTCATTTTATAGTTATAAATCACTAAACATTCAAATTAGTTGTTACAAAAGACAAAATTTTGTTCCAATTCTGGAGATGACAATATTTTTAGTCTTTGTCAAATATATTTCTTAATTGATAAAAAGTAAACGGCAAAATATAGGAAGAGTTTCAAGCTGACAATATTTGATATGCCTAATAGCATCTATTTTAATAAAGTAGATCAGATCAAATTATGCACATGGCTAGTACAGATAAACTAGTAACCTGCAAAAAAAAAAAAAAAAAAAAAAAAAAAAAAATCAATCCTGATCAACCATGTTAAACTGATCGACCTTAATCAGTCTAAAGATTGAGAACAATTCTAATAAAATAATTCATCAATGTTTATGAAAAGTTTATCAATTGGCAAAGATAGAAAAAGTAATTAACTAATTTAGACATTTTCTTAAAATTCATTTTCAAAAGTTACATTCCAAAGTGAATATGTAACATTGAACAAAACTAAACAATTACCTCTAATATTAAATTGCTGATTTTATAAAGTAAATAAAGTATTTGTGAAGAACAGTACAAAAAAATGAAATTAGCAAACAAAATTAATTTGCTTATGAAAAAAAGCAAGAACTGTAAAAAAAAAAAAAAAAAAGAAAAAGAAAAAAAAAGAAAAAGAAAATGAAGAAAAAAAGCATCTGAAACACTTAACAAAATTAATGAACCCAAAATAGATTAACTCAGTACAAAGTCCGATTAGTAATCTTTGTTTAACTTCAAATATAGAGTAAAGAAATTTACATAATACAACAGCCAATTTTATATTTATTTGTAAGAATAACAAAAAGGCTGACTAATAGAATATACCAAAATTCAACAGTGAACCACCAGGGAAAGAAAGCAATTAAAGTCTAAAGACAGAACAAATTTTAAAAATATATATTTATATATAACACAATGCCAGTTGTTAGAAGATAAGGATCAGACTAGGATAGTATCTTATAGAGTAGAACTAAAAATCAACCCTACAATTAAATGAGACTTTAAAAGAAAAAAAAGTAAACTAGGAGGCAAGATTTATCAACAAATAAAAATAAAACAGTTATCAGGATTAGAAATTTGGTAAATACTTTTATAGGATTAATCATTTAAAGATCTACATTTTTGTTTTTGTTGATTTCAAAAGAAAATACTCATAATCTCTAAATTACTAAAATATACTAATTCTAACAATTAAAAATAATAAAGGATTTAATTCCTAAACTTTTAATTTCTTAATTCAATTGTTTTGTAGAACTCAAACTAAAAACAGAATTAAAAGACCTAACCTTAAAAAAATAAAAAAAGACCTAATTAAAGAATTTTTGGAAGTCTTTCAAATTAGTTGCATTTGATTGCAGTTCAAAACAATATATTTATATCTCAAGAAAGTAACAAACTTATTTTAAAATATTCAGTTAATAAACAGAAAAACTTATATAGATATATGTGCAAATGAATACTGAAAACTGGATATTTCAAATGAAAATATAATTTTTATTGTAAGTATATGACAAGAAAATAAAGCTGTTACATTTGTAAAGATTTGTTTATAAGTGATGTCATGATTGTATTTCAACAACATGTAAAAGAAAATACATCATTCTGAGAGAATGAAATTGATACAAAAATAACAAAAATCATGTCTAATTAAAATATCAATGATTTACAAAAGATTTAAATTAACTCTCAATTTCCTCAGTTATGGTATAAGAAAAGAAAGAAAATGAGAAGTGACAAAATTGTTTATTCTATTGCTGTGAATTGTATTTATAAGCACTTTAAAAAAGAAAGAAAAAGATATTTGAAAACTCTAATAGCAGATAAGATAGATTAATACATAAAGTAAGATTCTGTATTAGTTGTTCAAATCTGAAGATGACCATTAAGTGAAGAAATGAATAAAGCAGAGATTTTACCAAAAAAGATCTCTACATAAAGCAAAGTAAAGAAATTTATCAGGCAGCAAAGTACACACAATTATTTCCAACCAATTCACAACTATATTTGTTTCTATTATTTGAAAAAACTGTAATTAAATTCATTTTAAACCAAAAATATTAAGAATTTTGAAAAAGGAAATACCCAGGAATATTGTAGAAACGTAAGGAGCAAGTTTATCCAGTAAATATATTTTTAAAAAGCAAAAAATCAAGTGACTTTCATATGAACATTTTAAAAGATAAGTGAAAAGTATTTTTATCCTCTTTGAAAATAGTTCAAGTTCTAAAAACTATAGAACTTCAGTAAAAAATTGACCAAGATATAAAAGGATGAAGACAATTTTGTTTTGGTTACACTTGGGCCATTTGAAAACAGATAAATCATGCAAGAAACATTAACAAAAACTCTTGAATATACCTTTGCACTTTCTTTAAATAAAAGTTCAAGAAAAATTGGTACTATTTTTTTTTAATTAACCCTAAAAGAAAAGCCTAATTAAAATTGTAATAATCTTAAATTGTAATTCAACAAATACCAAAGACCAATTTCAAAATTATTTGTAGAATATATACTTATACAATCTACAAAGAAATTTTAACTAATAAGAAAAAACAATTTTATCAATTACACCTTTACGGCATTTCAAAATCAATGAAATTAGAAAGAAAGAAAAATCTATATTTAATTTTAGTAAGATATCAATTTTCCTACATTTTACATTAAATTGATTTAATCTTGGTAATAAATTAAAACTGGGAAGAACTGTATTCTATATTGAAGATTTAAGAGAAAAACAAAAGAATTTTCTTGTATGAAAACAGCTATGAAACACATACTGTTACTGGTAAGTGTGCTATCACCCCCAGCACCACTACCTCCCAGTCAATGCCTTTGTTCCCATTTACCTGAAGAGAAGGTAAAGTCTGGAGAGAATTTTGCAAAGAAGACTACTTAAGAGGAGGCAAAAGAAAAAAAAAACACAATCTTATGAGGATCATTTAATGGCAACTAGCCAACAATTCATTTGAGCTGCAACCATTTTTTAATACACAAGGTCAGAACTAACTATAAACTGAACATAAAGTACAAAGATTGCAGCCTGCTTTGGTATTCAAGAAAAAAATAGAGAGAGAGAAAGAATCAGAAGGCAAATTAAATTACAACATATGGACTTAGAGAAACTAACATATCTTGAAGCAGATTAAAGAAGAATACAAGGACAAATAAAATTTTATGAAAACAAAAAGGGAAAAAAAAATCAAAGTTTATTCTTGTTAGAATGATGAATGTCTAATGATGAGCAGAAAATTACTTTTTAAATTTTTTTTTTTTAAGTATTTTATATAGAGAAAAGCATCTGCTAATAGACTGTGATGAATATTTTGTAAAGAGTGATGTGAAGCTGAGTATTTCTATTAAAGATGATAAAAGGTGTAAGTAAAATATAACAGAATCTTCATAAAAAAATCTCCATAGAATTCAGAAAAATATGTTTTAGAAAGCAAAATGAGTATATTTTTAATGTTACAAGTTTAATATTTCATAAATAAAAGTCAATTCTTCTTCATAACAGAAATTTCAGAAGGATTGTTAAAAAGAGCATTTTCATTTACTTTATATTGGAATATATATGTATGTATAAAGTTGATTGGTTATCTATCATGCTTGTTAGAATTAGAACGGTAAAAAGACTAAAATCCCTTTATCCTCCCTATTGCTAATGCAACCATCAAAAAAAAAAAAAAAAGGGAATATACTGGAATCATCACAAAACAGAGGGGGGGGGGGTAAATACTATTCTGTAAGTGTATTGTGAATATAAGTTATATAATATACCTTGAACAGTAAATTAAAACAATACAAAAGATTATCACATATTGAGAGTTATTAATAACAGATACAAGATTATCAATGATTAGAGAATGAACAAAAGTCATTAAGGTTTGTGTATGTGTGTGTGTGGGGGGGTAGTAAGTTTAGAAGTGAAATCTAATTCAAACTGGATGAAAGTGTGTGTGTGTGTGTTTTATTCTATTGCTTACCCAATTTATTATTTTGAAGAGAATTTAGTAATTGAATTTTAAAACTAATCATTTGCTTTTTTTAAATCTTAAGTGTTAAACTTTTAGATTGTCAGCCATATTATAATAATTTCTTCCTATTCTTTATTAACTTTGAGAAAAAAATTAAGAGATTTAAACTTAAGTTTGGAACACTACAATGTTGTAAATGGGTTTACTGAAATAATTTACACAATTTGTGATTATTTCTCATTCTTTTAAGACAGAGCAGATTTTACATTAAGTTGAATAGTAAGAAATTTAAAAAATGTTTTTTAATTATTTATAAAGAGGCAATTATAAATTTAAGCTTACATAAAACAGGGGTTGAAATACTGTGTGAAGTATTTCTAAGGTATATAAATGATATTGGTCACAATTCATATTCTTATATAAACAATATCAAATAATGCTGTAAGAATAGTGGATCTGAATAACAATCATATAATTAAATCTATTTAAGTGTTAAAACATTTTGCTATATAATTTAGATGAAAGTTAATTAGTACTCAGAAAAAAGAAAAGCTTTAAAAATAAATAGTCAATTTCAAATCTTAAAATAAACATGAAGAATTTATAGAGGTGATTCTGATATTTTGTTATGAAAAGAAAATTCTTTTTATCCTGTTTTTCCAGAGTATTTCAAGCAATAAAAAAAAACAAAAAGAAAAAAAAAAAAAAAAAACAATTATAAAATTCTATCTTTTAATACAATATAAACCAGATTTAAACCATCATGGTAAATATAGAATCTACATGAATCTTTAAAAAAATTAATTAATTAACCCTAAAGTGAGAGGATTTTAATTTTAAATAAAGCCATATCTAAAGATTGTACATTTATAAAAATGTTCAGTATCATTAAAATACTCATGTAATAGACTTAATTGCATCAAGTTTGCTTTAGAGAAGACATTATGCAAAGTACTATAACATTTAAATCACATTACCATACCTTTTATTTCAACTCAAATCAAAAAACAATAAAATTCCAATATGAAACCACATCCTATACTAAAAATAGATGTTGACTTAATATTTGTTTGAAAGTTCATAATTATTGTTAATATATATATATATATATATATATTATATATATATATATATATATATATATATATATAGTTAGAATAATTCTTTCAAAATTTGTGAATAAATGATGAAGAAAGGTAGCCAGCCTCTTCTAAAATAGTTCTATATGCTTTGTTTTTACTATAAAAAAATAAAATTCACAAATAATTATTTATCTATTGTTATACATCTACTTTCAAACAATTTATTGCAATAATTACTTATATTTTTAGTATTTCTATAAGTTTAATCAATATTTATCTATGTATCAATTGATTTGGTACAAATTTCTAAATATATGCATTGCTATTCCAAAATACATTAGTAGACACAAAAATAATTATATGGAAGATCTTTGAATATTATCATTTAAAGCTTTAAAAATAACCAAAAAAACAAACCTATAAATCCAGTTTACTATATTAGTTTATCTAAATATGATCAAGAAAAATGGACGTTCTTTAAATTTTATATTTCATTTTTTCAAGATTGAATAGCAAGTTTCTAAAAATTCCGGCATCCAATTATTTTTTTTAAATAAATGAAAAAAAAAAAAAAAAAAGATACCAACTGAAAGAAAATTAAAAGTACTCTCCAAAATTCACAAAAAAAGAGAAAGGGGTAAGATATAAAAACACTTTATATTTTCATTAAAGTGAAACTTTCAAATAGACTTTAGAAGACTATAAATCTAATTAGAGTATATATCAAATAAAAACTGCCACCTAATTTCATATATTATTTATTTATTATATATATATATATATATATATATATACATACACCAATGGTATAATAAATGTGGTTTAGCAAATTATCTTGATTACTTTTATGTATAAACAGAAGCAAAACAATTTCTCATTTTTAATCCTGTGAGCCAAACATAAGTAGAAGAAAGTTTAACTCTTGAAATAATATTCACAACACAATTGTGCTAAATATAAATATGGCTTTTTAATAAAAATCATAAAATTAAGTGAAATTGTGAATTCTAAGGAACTTCCAATAAAAAGTTTGTAGATTAATAAAAAGTTTAACTAGAATTAAGTATGACATTATTTAACAGAAAAATTAACAGTAAGAACTTTGGATATAAAAAAGAAATGACTAGTTAAACTATAGCCATGATGCATGTCCAAAAGTTTGAAAACAGTATCTTTAATTTCCAACTTAAGATAAAGATTAGAGAATATAAATGATATTTAATTCATTTACTAGTGACATATCAGAATAATTCAGAAAATTACCCCTACCCCCAAAAAAAGAGAGAGGTATTTAAGAGTTAACATCAGAGTGTTTATTAAAAAATAGAATGTGATAATTTAAACTAACCTTGTAAAACAATTCTGATATGAAAAATAAACTAAAATTAAACTAAGTAATTCTATTTGAGTGAATATACTCATTAAAATTTTCTTTTTTAAATGTATGCATTATTTGAGTATTCCTTTTTTTAAATTATTTAAGAATAAGGAAAATTAAAAAAACTAAGAGAAGATTACATTCTTAATGACTAGTTTGAAAAGAACAATCTAAACAGCCAGGAATCTGCAAGTTAGTTAACTATGAAAGTGTATTTCATTTTGTTAGTAAAGTATATATAATTGACATATCATGAAGTGGATAGAAAAAACATTTTAAGTGTAAGGTCAATGAGAGAAGGAAAGAGAGAAGGATAAAAATACTTTTCATAGAAGGGAGCACTGAAAAAGTAAAGAGAAACAGTAAAATATGGAAGGATGCCCAGCTGCCTGCCACAAATGACCCCTTCTCCTCCTCATCCTCCTCTTCTCAACTTCACTGTTTCATTTAACAAAGCATTCTCATCTCAATTTACAATCAAACCAATATGTTAAATTAAGTTCTAACATGAAAGTATATCACAATGAAAGATATACAGAAACTAATTAAAATATTGATTGATAGATTATACTTTTTTTTTTAATAATTAATTATTTGTTCAACAATATTTTATAAATAAAAATCAGTTTTTTTATTTGAATCATCATATCAGCTAAGGGAAAAGTTTAATGATTTTGTTTATCATACTTAATAAGATTAAAAATAAAAAGGGTTCACTAACAGTCCAACCAGTCAAGTTTTTTTTTTTTTTTTAGTTTTTTTCCTTTTTTTTTTTGGGGGGGGGGTAATTGTTCTCCAAACTAAATAATGAGGTTATTTGAAAGAAAAGGTTTCAATATATAATCATGTAATCTCTACTGGCTACATTGTAAAAATTAATAGGCAAATTTCATGAGATTACATGGGGAAAATAATTACAAATTTTCCTTCAAAAATAATAAAAAATGAATAAAAGCCACCCTGACCATAATTGTGATAAATTACTCAAGGTAAATTAATAACAATTCATCAGACAAAAACGGATATATATATATATATATATATATATATATTATTATTACTTCCACTCACCTACAAGATATGTCTAAATGTGAAAAGAGAAAACAAATACTACAAGCTGTAAAGAATGAAATTCTAAAAGAAAAATGTTTTCATCTAATGGATTTTGCAAAAAGGTAAAAATGCTTATATGTGATAAATGGTATTAAAAGAGAAATACAAATCTTTCTATAGAATATAAAAAGGTTGCTATTCTGTATTTGCCAGTTCTTTTGTCTTCCATATTCTAAAATGTGAACATTTTTTGAAGTTTCTTATACATCTAAAGTTGATCAATTTTTTTATTAATCACTTTAAAGTTTAAACTTCTTTCTTCTTTTACACAAATCTCAGAGTTCCAAACCAAATTTGTATTCCCAAAACTCCAAGAGTAAAGTAATCTAAAGAAATACTCACTGAATAGAATTTTGATAATTTGCAAAAGAAGCTTTCACTTTAATCAAGAATTTCCTTCAGGCCCTTTTTTTTTGTAGGAGAAAAAGAAACTGTTTTTAAATTAAGTTTAAATTAAATCCATTGAAAAAAATCTTAGTTCTACTTGTACACAGAAGAAGAGAGAAAGTAAAAAAAAAAAGAAGAAAAAAAGAGACTGAAATGGGGACACAAAATGAGACTAGTCCAAAAATGTAGTGATTACTAACTATGTATATAATTATAGTCATGTGATGTTAAAAAAAGAAATATAAAAATTAGCAAATGGTGGGAGGAAGGTTGGCAACATGTCACTACCCTGTAATTTTCAAGTACAACTTCAAGATAATGCTCAAATGCCAGTCTATAATAGAAGACATTTTAATCTAGATGTGTGTCATAACTTGCGACTCTTTTACCTAGCTATAAACAAAAATAAAATAAAATAAAAGATTACAAGACTCAAATTTACAAACATGAATGCACTGGAGATTATTTTGATAAAATAAAATTCAGTATTTAGTGGTATGTGAAAACAAGTTTTTAGTATCTACCAAATGATTATCATTTTCCAAACAAATTTCAACTATTGATAAGCAATAGTAGAAATGATTTTAGCTAAAATCTTTTTGCCAAGATTAAAAATTATAAGTTAAAAGGCATTAGCAGTAAAATTCAAATAGAATTCAAAATATTTTTAGTAGATGGGGAAACAAATATTAAAATAAACATCTAATACCAAATAGCTTATCAGGGTAGAGATTAGATAAATTTTATTAAGTAAATAATGAAAAAATCGAATTGAACAAACAGTTTAAAAGACATTGATAGCAACTAAAAAATGGTTAAAGTTTTGTTTTGTTTTTTAAAAATCTAGGCCATTAGAGAAATAACCTTCAGAATAGTTGGTAAGAAGTGTACTAGATGATTTACAAGGATTTATAGTTTTTATAAAGAGAGGATATTGATGAAACAGGTTAGTCTAAAATTACAATGACTTTGAGGTCAAAAAGATTTAACTACTGAAACTAAAATGTTTAGTTTTCATATATATATATATATGTTTTTGTTCAACTTTCAATTTGGGAGAAATTCACAAAATTCTAGCCAGGAAAATTAGATTTTGGAAAAATTAAATATATTAAACAATTCAAGAAATTATAATGTTTGATTCGTATAATAAATATAAAAACAGTATTGAATCTAATATTTTTCACAGCTAAAATGAAAGTTAAAATTGAGTTTATTTTCCCAATTTATCAATGTGATATTGGAAATGAACTAGAGAATATGCTAATTTTACATTAAATATTTCATTTCTGTTTTGTTAGTTATATACATTTATATTTTCAAGTTAAATGATTGTAACTTTTGATAGTTGAGAAGATCACATAATGATAATTGCAAAAATTGTTGCTTTAAAATTCATGCAAGTTTGGAAAAAGTCATTAATGTACTTTCTATAATCACACACACACACGTGTGAGTGAGTGTGATTGATTAATGAAACTGACAAAAAGCCTAATAAATTTTATTATGATTATTAAAACAGGTACAGCAATAAAAGTGAATCATTCTAATATATTTAGAAAATAAAATCCAAACATTCATTCCAGTTTCTAATATAGAGAAAGAAATTTTACTAACTTTTCAAATAAAAAGTAAAAATTTTCAGTTCAAAACCTACAGTTTTTAATAACACATTTATACAGACAGGTATTATTCTAATGGATATATATTTTTATAACAAATGTTAAAATTTTATTGTTAATGTTAGTAATAGTTTTAATAAATGAATATAGTCAGTGCTTTTAAAATAAGTTAAAAATGATTTTCTTTTAAATCAAGACATTTTACAATGAAATTTCAAAATTCCCAACTAAATTTTTCTAAGTGTTTATGATAAAAAATTGGCTCAAGATTTGATTTCAATGATGCTATTGTTAAAATAATATGTTCAAACAAACAAAATCAAGAATGAATGTGTAAAGTTAAAAATGATTTCATTTCATTATTTTGAAGTATATCAAATTATTTGAAAGGAAGTTTTATGGAGAAGATACTTTTTTATGAGAAAGATCTCTACGAAACATGAACAAAGATTTTTTTTTAGCAGTGATTTAAAATTTAATCAAATTTAAACATTTTAAGAATAATCATTAGAAAATATTTGATAACAATTCAAAAAGACATTTGTCATAAGTAAATGTGAACCTATGATGATTATACCTTAACTTAACAAGAATCATGTTTAATTATGAGGAAGCAAATCAGTTTAGTTCTTTTTAAGAAGTATTTTGTTGTGCTATCAATTACAAGGTTTAGTGAGTTGAAATACTCTTTGAATATTCATTTCTCAGCCATAAAGACAGGGCATTTAAAATCAAAGTGAAATTTAACTTAAAAGATGAAGAATAGAATAAATCAGAAAAATGAATGAACAACTTAAATATGAAAAATAAAACTGTTCAAAAATATTTCAAAAAGTACAAGTAAAAAGAGTCCAATGCGTTTTTAGCCATTTTACAAAATCATCACTGATATTTACTTTGAACAGAAGATCAGTTTTTCTCATATTAGTCATCAAAGTTAAGAAAAACTAAAAATCTAAATAAAGATATAAAAAAAGGATAAGGGGAAGAAACTTATTAGATTCGAAAGAATGAAATAAGAGGGAGATTTTATAAAGTAATTTTTTTTTTAAAATCACCTGACTAAAAGTGCATGATGCCATAATGATGGATATTTTCATTAATCATCATGGTGAAGTGAGCAAAACATAAATGACAAAAATATATACATAATTCTACTTGTCATTAAAAAGGGGAGATGAATCAGGTTATACAAAATAGATTCAGTTTGGGAGATGAATAATATATATATATATATATATATATATATATATATATATATATATATATATATATGCTCAACTACAGGATACCTACCAACAAAGATTTCATAAAGTACCTATCAATTAATATTTTCTGTTATTAACAGAAAAAAATCATTGAAGATTAGAAGTCCAAGTTATAATAGTTAAATAATTAAAAGTAAAACAAAAATTTACTAAACTCTTTAGTTGTGACATGAGAATCTAATTTGAACAAGTCAAGCAAACAGAAGCTATGTCCAAGTCAAGAAGGTCTTTAAAAAAAGTGTATGTGTGTGTGTGAGAGAGAGAGAGAGATTTTGTTCATCAATCACCTTAAACATGTAAATCAAAAGGATATAAAATAACTAAAAAGAATTTTTATAAATGCCTGGAACAAAATAAAGCAGAGGTTATAGAATCTATAAAATTGAAAGTTGATAAGTTTTTAGAGTCAAACAAACAGTGAGAAAGTTTTAATTACATCTCGTCTCATCATCTAGATGTTATTTTTGTACAATGCTTCAAGTGAAATTAAAAACAAGTGAATAGAAGGGTTTGTAGTGGTAATAGCAATGGATATAGAGACAAATAGTAAGAATTGTGATTGTCTAATTAGATACACTTTCCTTCTTAACACCATTCCAATACACACACACACCACACCCATTTCTACTATGTGCTGCTCAGGACAACCAGCATGGGACTATGAGCAACAATCTAAATTACCTTGGTTCACATTTTGTTTACTAGAATCTGGCAACCTATCAAATCTTAGTATTTTCTTATTCTATGGTTTTAGTGCACAGAGATAAAGTTATTGACAATCTATCTACTTATAGTAAAATATAAAGTTTAACAAATATTCAATTAATAGTACAAGTCTAATAGGAAGAGATAACAAAAGTTGGAATAATGTGACATGGCAACTGATTGATCGATAATGAATAACTAAAAGATTTGAGTACAGGTGATCATAAGAAAAGGAAAAGGTCAATTGATTCAATTTGGAAAAATATTTGGGGATATTAATTCAAGTTTAACAAAAAATCTACGAAATACGAAATTTATAAAGATAAAATAATCTTTCAAAAAGTAATAAAAATTGCAAAAACGCAAAAAATAAAAGCGATTACAACTATAAAATTCTTTAATATAAATATATTCATCATAACATGCACACCTAATCCATAGGAATTAGATTTTCTAACTAGAAGTGTTGAAAATGTTAAAAGTATGTTTATATTACCAATGTATTTTGTTTTAATCTCTAAAAGAATTAAATAAAACTAAAAACTAATCAAGATAGCATACTACCCACTGATTGACAGGTTCATGTGGTAAGTGAAGATTAAGTTAGATTAGAAATATTTTTAGACTAGACACAGTTAAAATATTTATCAATTATAATTAACACTAAAATGTAGGAAGTGATCATAATAGTTTCACGGTTTTTCAGGAACAAATGAGAAATAAAGAATCCAAAATCTTGATATCTGCTATACAGATATCAAATGTGTGTGTGTGCTCTCTCATCACATGTCCATTCACACATAAACACACACACAATATGAAGGTGTGTTTTGTTTAGAATATACTATCAAATAAACATTATTGATACTGTTTAAGAAGAGGAGATGAACAAATTCAGCTATTTCAAAGTTATTTCTATAATTAGATATTTTTATGGTTTCTTCGTTTTAAGTTTTGTTTATAAGGAAATTGAATTCTTTAACTGTTACTGAACTTTAGAGAACCAAAGTATAACTGATTAAAAAACTATATATATATTCATTTAACTATTTAAACAATTCTAAGGATTTTTCAGATATGTCAATTAAAATCAGTTATACTTTTTAACCAAATGATTTCAGTTAGTGGATGAAATAAAATATTTTCTTTAGGAGGCTTATATTGTTTACAAAAATAAAAATAAAAAAGTTGTCAGTGGTAACTATGCAGAATATTTTAACAGTTGCCAAATAAGAGATTACTCCGGCAAATTATTTACGTCACTATTGAATAGTTGCAAAAATAATCTTGAGTCAAATAAAAAATAAAAACTGACAATAAAAACTCATAGCACAAACAGGTTTAATCAGCCAATACTAAATATATCCACTAGGAAATCAATTATTTAAGCATATAATTATATAAAACATAAGAGAAATAGATTTCAGATTCTTTAACGTTTTCTATTTGTTCCAAAATTTAAAAAATAGTAAAAGGGGGTCACAGTTGTAGTGGTGTAGCCAACAACCAAATAAAAACAAAATGTTTAAGTATATCAACTAGAACGTCAAACTTTTTTCATTGTATAAAACTGATATTAAGTAGAATTATGATTCATAAAATTTATTATAAAAGTCAAGAAAAACACTCATTTTGAATTCTCGGAAGAATTAAAAATTCAATAAAAACGGACCCCACCCTTTTTATTGTAAGAGTTTACTGATAAAAAAAGACAACTATTTATAAGAAGCATTACAACTTAGCCAAGAAACAAGAATGATAAATTTAACAATACCTAAAAACGTAAAGAATGGGTAAATTTAAGGGGTGGGGTGCTGATCCTGACAAAAGTATTTCGTAGCTCAGTGTAGGGGGGTGCGTCTTACTTTTGAGTGCCAGTATTTTAGAAATAATAAGCAGATGTAGATTAAGTAGAGCACTACTGAGGGGCTAAATTCTTTTAACACCTGGATGAGGTGCTGCCATATGAATGGCAAGAGGCCAACATTTTTCTTACTTTTCTGACACACTCCCAACAACTAAAACAGCTTAGTTTCTTGGGGGGGGGGGAATCTTTTAAATGTTATCAAACAGTAAAGAGGAAAAAAAAGTATTCACAGTTCAGTTAACTGAAATAGTATCATTTGAAATTAAACATGTTGTAAACATGCGATTTCTTTCTGATCCTAATCTTTCCGAAGGTTACGGTAAATACTGACATTCAAAGATTACAAATTTAATCAAGCTTCACACACACACATTACTTTGTAAATAGGGGGTGGGGGGCGCGATTTTAACAGGATACAAAAAGAATGAAATTAAGAGCAAAAAAATCATGCGCCATATGGACAATTAGAGAAAAGTTGGGTTTTTTTTTTGGGGGGGGTCTTAAAAAGTAAATTACATTTCATTTTTCGATGGTCAATCCATCTGAGTAGTTAGCAATCATTTTCAACTGGCTCAATATATTCTGAATAAAACAATACATTGATAATAAGATCAGAGACAATGTTTTTATTTATTTTTCTTTTAATGAAAAGATATCATATGATTGAAGAGGACAATTTAAGAGAATAACGACTAAAAGCTCTCTGCTAAAAACTAAAAAGAATATAAAATAAGACCCTAGCATTCCTTTAATATTGAGATAAACAAATAAAGAGAGTCCATTATTACAAGTGAGTAAAGATGTAAGAAATTTATGTGAGATCCAAAAGTTGTTCATTTTACCAAAGATGCCAAAAAGGAGAGAGAGAGAGAGGATTAATTGCAAATAATTCTGATGAACACAAAGAAGTAAAGAGTTATGAAGAAATCCTTAAGAAATGGAGAAGGTGTATTCACTAAATTTCAGCCAAAGATTTTCCCCCAAAACCCAACAAAGACAAGGGAAACCCAGCTGGAAGAATGTTCCCTTTAGAGTAAAAAGGGGAACACCAATCTTTACTCTTTTATCTCCCTCTACATCAAACCTTCACAATATGCTTATCTTAACCAACAAAACTAACCCCTTTTTTTTCAGTTATGGAGTTATTTGGAGGCAGGAGAAGGGAAAAGAGGGAGCATATCATGAGAAAGTTTAAAGAAATTATATATATATATATATATATATACACTTTTTAATGATATATGTCGTTCAAGAGTTTGGAAAAATTAATAGGCACTAAATAAGCAAATATAACAGAAATAATTGAATAAATTAAACTTAGAATCTTGAATAGCTGAATTTCTTTTTTTTTTTTCAAATATATAAAATAATCGTTAGAAAGTAAGAAAGAATTTGTCAATATAAGGAATTAATTAAAGAATTCATTTCATCAAAAAGCAGATTTTAGGCCAAGAAGTTATTTGAATCATTTCAATGCATCTCTAGAAAGAAATGGGAAAAAGGTAATTCCCTATGAGAGAAAATAATGATTCAGTGATATTTATCGGTGTAGCTCTAATTAAGCAATTTAATGAGATGTTCAAGGTTCAAAAATGAAGAAGCCATCTCAAAAACACACATTCACAAGGTAATATCAATTAAGCCATAATGAATTCGACAAATTAGAGAAATAGATTTGCTTTCAATGAATCACTTCAGGATTATAACTTTATTAAAATATTTATCACATTTTTTTTTCAAACAACTCTTAAAATATTCAAAGCATTTCATTCTCTCTCTCTCTCTCTATATATATATTAGATACAATTATGCCCATTATTTACCCTCAAAATTTTATAATGTATATTTACATGGGAAGCAAAATATCTTAATTTACTGCAAATAAACATTTTTATAGCATCAGTTATTTGTTTCTCCGTTTGGTATCACTAACAGTAACACCTGAAGATTTACTTTTAGACTGGATCCATAAGAGAGATCTTGGACTCAATACAATAAGTTACAGATAAGTATTATAAACTACTAATGAGATCATTAAAAGATATTAGTAGTTATTGAGATTACTAAAAGTGCATTAACACATAGCAAACAGTTTAAACCCTTTTAAAATAATAAAACTAAAACAAAGTTGCCAATAAAAACTATAAAATTTAGAAAAGTTTGAAATGAATCAATATTTTTTAAGTTTTCATACACCAATTATTCATTTTAACAATCAAATTAAAAATTGTAAAACTCCATTGAGATGCCCTTATTAAGTTGCAAATAAAAAAAAGGTAATAAACCTGACCATAGAGGTTCATTTTTTTTTGGTTTCATTTTAAATTTAAAAAGAAATCTATTTGAATCATTGATAGAATGCAGATTATAAAGTAATAAATTTTGATTTCATTTTCAGAATTATTGCAGCCAATTTTTGTCCCAAGAAAATTTCACTAATATCAAATACAATTTTGCTTTGAATTTGATTACACAAATAATGTTTACTATAATAATAACAACAGCACAAGATCTATTAAGACCGGTGTTTCCTTTAAAAGATAAAAAGGAGAATGAACTCAACTTTTACTTAATGACTTAATCTTTTTTTCCTTTCTGGAAAAAACATTCAACTTGATTAACTCCCACTGAGAAAAGGATGTAAAAAAGAAAAATAAAAATAATAATTAATCCTATTCAATCTAATTTCAGAGCAGTTTCTGTTTTTTAATTCTTATAGTATGCACAAATTGGTAAAAGTACCAAGTGAAATGAAACACTGTGAGGATTTAGTTTGTGTTAGGAGGGACATAACAGTGATGATGAGGAATGAGTTAAATTAAGGGGAAACTAATCTGCTTATAATAGAACCTACAGACAAGAAATGGTTGGTAGGAATAGATAATTAAATCTAATCACAAATGATGTATTTGAAGAGAGGGCAAAAAGAGGATTTAAAAGAAGAAAAAAATCATTAAAGTGAAATGGATTATTTGCAATCAAAATGAAATTCAATAATTAAGAACAAAAAACTATTTGAGGGATTTTAAATCTGACAAGTTTGAAATTCATCTATTTCTATTTTGACAAGTGGAGAGAAAAGAGTTAAAATGGAGGTGTGTAGGAATAGTACAAAGTTAGAAATACAAACAATAGGTAAGAGGGGGGAAAAAGTCAAAAGTCGTTTGAGAGGGGGGAGGGAGAGAGAGAGAGAGAGTTAGCTATTATCCCCCTACCCATCACCTTTTTTTTTTTCATTCTGATGACATTCCAAAGCTGCTGCTAGTGCAAGCTCATCAATGTAGCACTAACTGAAGAAGACTTCTTGGTAAATCCCAGATTCCTTATTTCAAAGAAGCCTCTCACACTTTATCGAGGGGAGAGAACTGAAAAAGTTTTGCTGGTATGTTGTTGTAAATGTAGGCTTTTTACACACTACTTTTATGAGAAGGCCATGTGGTCAGAAGGGTGGGTGTGCTATCATCACGCCCATTAATGAGGGTCAGGATAAAATCATAGAGAATTTAATTTTTTTCTTTATCTTTCATGGTGGGAAATGCCAAATTATATGAGATTTTCATAAAGTGAGGTATACATTGAAAAAAAAAAAAAAAGAAAAAATGAAAAAAGGTCCTTTATCAAAAGAAATCATAAACTTCGTTGTTGCCAAAAGGACCAAAATTAAAAGCTTTCAATAAATGTCCAGTAAAATTTAAAAAAAAATTAAATTTATTCAAATTTTTATAAATGAAATTTAAATAAAATATAGATATCTAAATTAATGAAATATTCACCAACATCTCATATCTCCGAAGCGACAATGAGGATCAAATTTTAAACCTTAAATTATTGAAATATAAAAGTCAAAATTTAATACCAATTTTGAAATCAGTACTTTATTTTACCAAAAATATAAGTATCTTCTTTAAAATATTTCATTTGTCAATTCTCAATGATATCAACAGGCGAAGGATTAGTGTGGTGAGTACACACACACTTTCATATTTGAAACGTCAATAAGATTACAATATTTATAGCTGGTCCCCCACCCCACCCCATCTACGCCTAAATACAATTTGGCTCATTTCAAATCGTAGACTAAGAAAACATTTACAAACCAACAAACCAAATATGTATTAAACTAAATTTTACATTTGAAAAAGTAAATAAAAGAAAACCCAATAAAATGTTGAGTATTCCAAATAGATTTTCTTAAAAGGAAAAAAAAAAAAAACAACCTTCAATCAGAAAAATCATCAGGCCTAATTTTTTTTTTTTTTTTTTTTTGAACAAAGAAAAAAAAATGAACTGAAATGTGTATAGTTACCTTTACAGCGGTAGGTAAAATCCAATTTTATATTTTAAAGTACACAAAATGAATAGAAAAATCCAATTAGATATAGCAAACATGATGAGCTGATTTTTTTTTTTTTTTGCTAAAAGATAAAGGAAAAAAAAACATAAGTACAAAAGAGAAGAAAAAAAAGGAAATGCAAATAAATTTAGAAACTGCAATGAAAATTTAGATCATTTAAAATATCTTTGTAAAAAAAATGGGCGACCTTTTTGATTATCTTCTAAGCATTTCGAAAAATAAGACAAAACAGAAGGGTGTAAAAAATTTTTTAAATTAAATTTTAACTCCATTCAGTTAAAAATTATTAAGGATTAAGATAATTTGAAAGTACTTTTTCTCTAATTCTAATAGATTTAAAGAAAAAAAAGTTACAAGTGCCCAGCGCTGCGTTCAAAATGTTAGGGATCTAAAACCACGTGCAAAAGATTTGTGCATTTTGGCCTATAGCCAAAACATGAACTGTTTACCAAAGGAAATACACTACTGCATGTGCACTAGCTCTTTAAATAGAGATGTATATAAACTTGAGAGCAGTTAAAATGAGAAGGATCTTTTTTTTTCTTTTTTTTTTTTTTTTGGTTACATCCCTGACATTTTCATATCGAATGAGTCAACCAGTTAATATATTCATAATACTGTCAGTCATGCAGAGCGATCACAATTCTGTAAATTTCCAATTATTCTTTGTAGCAAGGCATATTTCCTCCTTCTGATTAGACATTTCCGTTGATGGTAAAGGTGATTATTAAAGTCAAACGAATGGCCGCTATTTCCATTCAACTGACGTCTTTTGCTTTAGATGAAGAAAGAAAAATAAATATGAGAGAGAGAAAAAAAAGTGGGTGGAGAAATATTTTTTAAAGTGAAATATTTCCTCTGAACATAAGAATAAATAAGTCCCCAACGTTAACGTACGGCACAACACAAGTAAACAAACATTATAAAGACAGACGAAAAAATATTGAGAAATATAAAGAGAGGATTTACCAAAAGTAAAGATCATCCAGGTAGATACATTTTTTTTTTTTTTTTTGAAAGCGAGATTTTTTTTTTTACACTAAAAAGCTAATAATAAATTCGCTAGCAGCCGACAAACTGGTTAGTAAGTAAAAAGAAAAAGTAGTACTTCGCCCCTTCCCGGTGTGTAAGTAATATAGGGGAAAATTACTATTGACTAACCTGGCTAGATGCTAGCTAGTGTGTAAACAGAGAAAGGGATCTAAGAAATCACTCACTTGCATTGGTGTGGCATATTTTAAAACAAATATTTAGCTGAATTATTCAATAGTCTTGACAAAAGTATTTCCATTTCAATAATATGCAAAAGTAACTGTCCGGCCTAGCCATCATCTGAGCCAATGAGAAGAGAGATGGCGGCGGCAGCAGCAGCAGCAGCCGTGTGACACGCAGCATCAGCAGCAGGCGCCGCTTCCAGAGAGGGGGGAAAAGAAGGAGGAGGAGAAACGCACATATATATTATGAAGGAGGGGGAACGAAGGGGAGGTGCAAAAAAGCAACGGGGCGAGTGAGGGTGGGGGCTTGAGTACCAAATGTAAATAATATACAGCAAAGTAATGTGCTTCACATCTTTTACGTGCCAGAGCAGCAGCAGCAGCAGCGGCGGCACTGATAGTAAAAATAGTAGTAGTATGTATGTATGTATTCCTCCTGCTGCACACAGCTGACTTGGGCAGAGTAAAATCTCAATGAACACACACGCACTAGAAACACTCACTCACTACACGCGTAGAGTGAGTAACCAACAACAAGAAGCAGCAAACATATTAATTGGTCATTTAACAGATGGAACAAACTTCTTACACTCTTGTCAATTACGAAAGAAAGAAAAGAGATACTGTGTTTTAAAGGATTTTACTGTGTCATATGGAAATATCAGTGGATGTTTTTGTTTTTCTTTTCAATCATGGAAACAAGAACTACCAGAAGGAACATGAAAGTAATTTTAACATTTTTTTTCTCCGTAAAAATTGGATTCCACTTGCAAACAACGTCTATACGAGGTAAAAAGATTAATGAAAAACCGAAAATAGATTCTTCTAATATTCCTTTTTTCTGGTCATAACAATTTGACAACTAGCCACACCATCATCATCATCATCATCATCTCATGAGAGATGATGTTGAGTGAAAGCCAAAAAGCGAGCATGTTCTGTGCTGTTGCGTAATGTGCACGGACTGCGGGGAAAAAAACGGGATGTGGACAACAACGAAAAAAGAAAATTATTGGACAGTTTTCCGATTTAAAACAGAGCTTTTTTTTATTTATTATATATATATATATTTATTTTACAGCAACCTTCAAACGGACAGGTATCTTTATTTTCGTAGCTGCTCATCACATGCGCACAAGCGATTAGAAAAAAGTTCTCAAATAATTATACAAAATAAGTAAAATTAAAATTAAAGTCAATAATCAAGAAAACTTCATTTTCTCCAACTCTTAAAAAAGAAAGAAAAGAAACCGGTAATCAAGGAAGAGAAGAGAGAAGAAAAAAAAAATCAATCAATCTAATATTTTCTTATAACTAAAAAAAAAAATCAATAGACCTAATGAATAAGAATGAGAAAATAAATCCGATGACAACTGAGAGAAATGAACCTGAAAAATAGCAAATATTAATAAGTTATTCGAGGGAGCACTTTTACGAAGTAAAAAAGTACCAAAAACGGAAAGAGAAAATTACAATATGGGTGGAACACTGGAAGGAGAGAAAAATAAAATATTAAAGGCTTTAAAATACAAATTTGAACGTCATTAGTGAAATTTTGGCTTTTTTCTTTTTTTTAAAAAACAAAAAAAAAAAAAAAATGTACCAAAGTCAGTCAGCTCGCACAACTAACAGTAAGAATAGTTATTGTAGGTAAGGAATGAAGGTAAAATAGGTAACATTTAGTTGATACCTGTGTTTAGTGTGTTTCCATGGTAAAATTACCAGAGATACTGCAGCTGATGACGACAAGAATAATAATGATCATCATATACAAATGTAATGATATTCCTTTTCTTTTTCTTCTTCCTGCAACCATAGACTTTTATTAGAATGAATGTTAAAATCCTCCCCTCTGGCTGACCGAGTGAAGCTACAAAATTTTAACCATCTCGCTCTTCTTCTCTATAGACAACACACGCACATATTTCTCTCCTCCTCCACCTCTTCATCATCTTCATCTTCATCAGCGACTTGGATTCTTCGAAGATTTAAAGATTGCATTTCTTTTCGTTCTCTTTTTCGACTTTCTCCCATTTCTCTCACACAGGCATGTGCCTGACCCAATTGAATTTAGGACACCCGCTTCTTTATCTCGTGTTTACATATTCTGCCCTTTTGACCTCTTAAAAACCGAAACACCTCCACGAGAGAGAGAGAGAGAGAGAGAGAGGGATAGAAAAGTAAGATGCGATTCAAACATTTAATTCACCCGAGAGAGGGAGTGTGTGTGTGAGAGAGAGAAGAGTGGCTAGATGCGAACGGACGTAGAACGACGACGTACCACTAATGCAGCCTGCTTGCTTCAACAGAACGGAGCCAGTATTAAAAAAAAAAATGAAAGAAAGAAAAAAAGGGAAGAAATAAAAGAAAATGAAATATAACAGTCATCTATTCAGTTAATGAAATCTTTAAGAGGATGGGTGAAGCACTAGCTCTTTTCGACTCACGGCCTTTTCTTTTTCTATTTCTTTTTAAACAGAAAAAATGTGTGTGTTTCTCCCACGCTCTCAAATAAGTTTTATATTAAATTGATAAAGTGTGTACGTTTGTGTGTATGTGTGTGTGTACGATTATTGTGAATGATAAAACATGTACACACAACAGTAACAGCACTGGCTATTTCTTCTTTGAGGCGAGCGCACACACGCACACCCCCTTGGCATAATTCTCTTCAGTTGGGATTAACATCTTCAGAAATTAAGGATTTTTACCTCTTAATCTTTATATGGACTGGTTTGAAACACAACTATGAGATAATTATGAGATACTTAAACAAGTTTAAAATCCATGACAATAATAATCACACAGGCAAAATAATACTATTCTTTTCTTTTCGAAAATTTAGGGAAATATAGAAAACCATCAGGATATATAATTTGCCCTTATTGATGACGATTAATAAGAAGAAAATATTTAATTTTGAATTAGGAAACTGAAGAGAAAAAGGAGAATAGAACTGAACTAGAAGACGTGTAAAAAGAAGAGCGGTATTGAAATAGAAAGACAAATGGAATTGAATGAAGGAGAAATATCTGCTAGGTACACACACGCATCAAGACAACCCAGGCCATTTTCAGGGAAGCGTGTATTAATAATGCAAAGGAAGAAGGAGAGAGAGAGAAAAAACTACAATCACATGAAACGAGATAATTAGAATAGTTATTAATCACTTAGTCATTCACCTGGACACAATGTTATTAAAGCTTACTAGTCGGTACTGCAACAAAAGTACGACAGGCCTTGTTGGTTACTATAACAACTGCAACCAACCAAAAGGAAAGGTAAGAGATTACATAGAATAGTACACACACACACATAAAGGTAGCAGTAGTAAGACGTGCGATTTTTCGTTTCATTTTCTGTAAAGGAAAAAAAAACTAAATCAATAAGAGGTGTGGATAAACATGTACACATAAAATTGTCTCCCTGGTTGGCAGGATGATGCATACTTATGCAGTCAGAGAGGAGGGGGTCTCTTCGTTCTTTAAAATAATGGGAGACTAGATTTCATTTATTTCATATACGTTATAAATATCTACAAACTTCAAGATGCTAGTATCTCTACGTTGAAACAACAAGAAATAAGTCATTCATTCATTAGTTAAACCTTATTTGTCATTATAATAGTGTTAGTGTTGGTAATATGCAATGAGGAAAATGCGAGAATAGAAGAATGAATAATGTACATTGTATACAACATTAAGATTCAGGTCTGTGCCTGCACACACACACCTGCTCCCTTCGTCGAGTAGGACCCAAAGTAAAAGATCTGCTTTTAGATGCATTGCTTCTCAAACCGTTTATATTTACTACGTAACTAGTAAATATACAAATAACTAACTAAATAAAAGGTACTGCTGATTAAAAAAAGAAAAAAAAAACAGATGCTGGTAGGTAGCAGTAGTGCTAGGGATCGTTTTTTTTTTCTTTTCAACTATCAGAGACAAAAACAGTGCACTATTGTTAGTATTTATTCTAACAGATGATAAACTACAAGACAGTACAAGTGAAAGCATCCAAGTAAAAAAAATAAAAAGAGATCAACTGTGATAGCAATGATGATGATGAAATATATAAGTAAAAAGCAGCCAGCAGGTATATAAAACTTAATAGACTCACTAAAAAGAAGAACTAAAAATTGCGTGTGTGCAAAGTCGGCGCGGCTTTATCTGCGGTGTGCCAATAATTGATATAATCTAAATCGGAGTGACAAAGAAGAGAAAGAGGATCGTCACTCGTCAGAAATGATTAAACAAGCAGAAAAATTAAGTATTAAAATTTGAAAAGAAAAGTAAAAAAGATAAAACAGCGATCAATTTATACTGCAATATAGTCACACACACACACACACATGTATATAAAGAGAGAGAGAGAGAGAACAGAGGAAAAACACAATACAAACAATTTTCTAAGCGCACACACGCACTGACCGCCTTGATAAACGAATCGAAAGAATAGGGATTGTTTTTATTATACTAATATTAAATATAACACATACATACACACATTTATATATATATATATATATATATATATATATATATATATATATATATAACGGTAGTAAATCATTTTTAAAAAATCCCTTGTCAATAAAACAGCGCAGAGAAACCATATAAATATAATGTCAAATATTGGAGATCGTCTATGCTTCAGTCTTTTCCCCCTTTTTTTAATTAAAAATGTTTTCATCGATTCTGATGAAATATGAAGAATGATCTAGAGATAAACAACAATAATAATAGTCGACGATTTCTAAAAAGTTCATTTTACTTTCTTGAGATCTAAAAATACTTAACATATGTTAGAGAAGTACAAGACAAGACAAAACTTTAGGGGGCGGGCGGATAAGAAAATCGAAACTTATGGATTAAAGTTTAAAAATTACATTGATTAGATTTAACTAATACAAAACGTTTACATCAGACTAAAGTTAAATTTAGTAAATTAATTTAAACTAATAATGTTCATTCATATCATCAACATCATCATCATCATCATCATGAAGGAAAGGGAAAGTCGCGTTTGTTTGGGTTTTTGTTTTACTTAAAATAAAAAAAAATTTAAAATTAAATTTTTTATAAACGCAATTTTTTAAAAAGTTTTGTTGATTTTCCTTATTTTTTGAATAAAATAAAAAAAAAATAATAATTAATTTTTTTTTTTTCAATATATTTTTTTTTAAATTTAAGTCCGAAAATTTTTCATCATGGTCGTCAGCAACAAAGGTATAAAAAATGATGGACAGCGAATTTTTTGTTTTATATAATTAATTTTTTTAACTTTTAAAAGATTTTGTTACGACTTCGAAATTTGAAAAGTACTCAAAAACTTAGAAGTATATAAACATTGCCATTAAATAAAGATTATTGTTGTTATTGTTCAGTGTGAAGTTTTTTTTTGTTTATTCATCAATTCTTTATAAGAAAAACAACAACAAAAAGAAAGTGAGAGATGACAAAGTTAGATGTATAAAGTCTCAACTATCCTATTGTTTATTTTTTGAAAAATAAACAAGAGGGACAAATCTGAGATGATTCGAAAATTGTTTTCTTTTTGTTGTCACTTTCTTTATGAAAACAAACAAAAAATATTTTTAAGTTTAAAAACCATAGACAATAATAAACGAATAACGAATTGTAAAAAAACGGCATATTTTTAATTTAATTTTTTTTTCAATATTAAAATTGAAAAAAAAATTAAACTTAAAAAAATCGATCTTTTGTCTATGATTAATAAAAGGCAACCATTGTATTTCATTTTTTTTTTTTTTACAATAGATAACAAAAACATTTTTACGACGCTTTATTTAAAAATAAATTATTTTATTTAAATCTATTTTAATTACCGAAAATTACTTCTCAAATAAACAGGAAATAAATATATCAAAATATTTTCAAACTACTTTTAGAATTATCGTCTGTTTAAAACAAATAATACGAGTTTTTCTTTTCTTAAATATTAATTTTTAAAATTAAAAAAAAAAAAAAGCCCAGATTTCTTGCTAATTTTTTTTCACACCTTTCTTTAAACAATAACAAAACACACACACGCAATTATCAGTAGATTCATTTTCAATCGTCAAAATCTTAGTTTTCTATTTATTTACAATATCTTAAGTCCGAAAAATAAACAAACACAACCCGTAAGTAAACAAAGATAAACAAATCTAAAGTAGTAAATACAAAACAGAAAGTACGAAGAAATAAATACAGACCAACTTTTTTTTTTTTAATTTTTAATTCTAATTTTATCCGTCCTCTAAATATGTGACAATCTATTTTTACATATTTTTCAACAAAAATAAATCACCTTTTTTGACAATTTAAAAAAAGTAGGAAAGTATATGAATATATATGTATATATTACAAAAAGAAAGGGAAAAAAAGACCTCGCCTTTTTCAGTCGACCGAAAACCGAACTAAAATAAACTAAATATAAATTTTTAAAAACGGACAAGATGAAAATTTTTACCTTGTTGGGAAAAATGCTCCGAAAGTGATGATAAATATATCTTTTTTTTTTTTATATAAATAAATTCCTCTCATCAGGATTTTTTAAAAATTAAAAGAAGACTCAAAAGAAAATCAAGAGGAAACTAAGATTTCTTCATTTTTTTTTCTTCTCTTCTTTCCTCTTTCTCTCTTTTTCTTGTTGTCTTCTCTCTTTTTTTTTTTTTAAACGAAAAATGGTAATAACAAAAATTGCAATTTCAAACCTTCCATGGCAAACGGTTATCTGTTGGTTTAATAGTCCAAATAGTCAAAGAGAATGTCAGATATGACATTTCGGCAGCTGATAGTGTGATTCCCGGTGCTAGAGAGAAAAAAATCGGGTGATTTTAAAGGAGATAAAATTTACCTTCTTCCACGGCCACCCCAGCGTTGTCGCCATCTTGTCTTGTGTCCTTACCCAGCATGCCGCGTTTCCAACATGGCGGCCAGTAAAAAGAAACGTCTGCTTCAACTCTATATACAACACAACAACAAAATCCCAGCTAAGTAGGTTCGAGATTTTTTAATTTTCGATTATTACTACAACTACTACTATCAATGCCAGTATTGTTCAATGAATTTTTTCATTTTTTTTTACTTTTAATATTTTTTAAATTTTAATTTTTTTTTTAAATTTAAATTTAAGAAACCCGAAGCGAAGCGTGGATCACTTTTATTCGTTAATTTTTTATCATATAATTTTTAAAACAGATTTTTTTCGTGTTTAAAAAAAAATGAATTTTTAAAAAATGTCATTAATTTTTTTTAATTGTCGTTATTGTTTATATTATTTATTTTATTTTCTACACAGAAATCGAGAGTTTTATCATTTTTTATTATTATTTTTTTTATTTAAAAAAAAAAAAAAAATTCAAAAACTTTTTTTTTTGTCTTAAACAATAAAATTTTAACCAGGTATATTTTTCTTCTCGTACGATTATTATAATTTTTTATTTTATTTTAGTTTTCTCTCGCTTTGTTTTTTTTGGGGGTGTTTTTGGATTTTTTTTTTTTTCCCAGAATGAAAAAAAAGTATTTTTTTTTTTTTAAGATAAATAAAGTAAAAAAGTACTTAAAAAAGAATTAAATAAAAATAAGATACTCCGTGTTAATCTTGTTTTTCTTTATCCAAAATTGTTGTTTTTTTTTTTTGTTTAACTTTTTTTTTTGTCTTTTAAAAGTTAAATTTAATCTTTTCTTGTTAGTGATTGTCAAAAATTTTAAAGACATATAAAGAGTTTTTTTTTCTTTTTTTTTCTTAGATTTAAAAAAATGATATCACATTATATTTACTAGTCTTTCTCTCTGATGTTGCTAAAGTAGAATTTGTTATTGTTGTATATATATATATATAGATATATATCGTTTTGCTTGGTCGAGTAAAAAAAAAGGTAGGAGCCGGTTAGTTGCCGTGTTTACAAAAGTTAAAGTAGCAAGAAGCACTGACAGAAGCCATGTGCAAGTGAAATCGACATCGTTGTACTATTTCCTCCCCCTTCCACATTAAATTTATCTATCTCTCATTCTTCGCCCCTTCCTCTTTATTTATCTATATAATTTCTTATAGTTATTGTTTTCTTCTTTTTTTTACTTACATACATATCATTCTTTGCTCACTTCAACTACTACACCTACTGCTACATTAGCACTACTACTTTTCCCTACATTTTATTTTATTTATATACCTCCCCTTCTTTCACTCTTTCTTTTTCTTTCACTTCCTTTCTCCGCCCTTTTCCAAAGAGAGAGAGAGAGAGAAAGAGAGGGGGGAAGAGAGAGCAGTATACAAGTGCGTGTGTGTCTAAAATAAATTTATGCGTGCTTTTTTATTTATTTATTGTAATACGTACATTACATACATAATATATATTTCGCTACTTTTTATTCGCCTCTCTCTCTCTCTCTCTCTCTCTCTCTCAATATTTCTTTAACATTCTTTTTTCTTTCTTTCTTTTTCTGTTTTTAATCACACGTAGTACACGCCCTCTCTTTTCTTACATTTCATTTTATTCTCACGAGCGTTAAAAAAACCCACCCGCTTTATCTATTTACTCTCTCTCCCTTTCTCATCTCTCTCTCTCCCTCTCTCTTTTTAATAATAAACCAAAAATAGTATTTTATTTAATGACATTTTACCTATCTATCTACCTATCAAACCATCACATTTCTCTTGTTATTTTTATTCATTCTGTTTCGTCGTTCTATCTTTTTAAATATTTTTTTTTAAATAAGCTAATTTCTTCCTCACCGTACGGACACGTAAATATATATATATATAAATAATTTGAAAAACCGAACAATAAATAAACGTTTTCCTACTTTAGCAGAATAAATTTTAACTCTACGATCGTCATTATTCAAGCATTTTTTTTTATCTTATTTTATTTTATTTTTTTTAGTTAATCGACATAAGTGTTGTCGAAGATGGGTGTGTGTGTGCGTGTGCGCGACTCTAGAATTGAATATAATTTTTCTTGGCCTTTTTTTCTCTTTCCATTCAAAGAACACCATATCTACATCGGTCTCCTCCCACTTTCTCTCAAAGTCTTTTACTTTTTCCACTCACCCCCTCTCTCTCTCTCTCTTTTTTGGGCGAATCGTTACCCCCACCTCACTCACTCCTCCCTTTTTTTGTGTATATTTTAAAAATCACTCCTCCCTCTTTGTGTTAATGTATGTATAATATATACATATATATGCGTTAACTCAGCCTCCCGCACAGAACAACGCATTAACATTAAACAAGGCCCATAACGATATATATATAATATATATAATATATATATATATATGCTTCTACTACTACTACCGCCTCCCCCTCCTCCCCAGACTATTTTCAACTTTTCACTCCTCCTCCTCCTCAGACTTCCCACCCTCCTTGTTGTTCCACTCTCTTTACAATATCTTCGTTTCGAAGCTTCCCCTTACCCCTCTCCATGACTATTTAAAAAAAAAAAAAATGGAGAAGTAATAATTTTCACTCTATCCTTCCCCTTTCTCTATATTTTTACCTCCTGCTCCTCCTCCTTTGCACTTGTCTCCTCCGACCACGTAAATCCGTCTACTCCTCCCACTTCTCTATTTCGCGCCTTATACTTTCTATCTTTTTTTTTTTTAAAAGAAATCTCATCTTTTTTCTTCTTTTTTTAATATATACCACTCCTCTTCTTCTTCGTTAGGCTTACAACCTACCACAGACATACTTTATAGAAATTTCAGCTTCTTTTCTTCTACCAATGGAGCAAGAAGACTAGCTTTTTAAGCCATGCTGTTGTTTTAGTTGCAGTAGTAATCTTTTATGAGAGATTTTTTAAACTATTATTACTAGCTGATTTACGCCGTATATATATATATATATATATATATATATATATATATATATATATAGCTTCAGTTAGACCTCACTTTTCTAATATTACTTTCTTCTTTGCTATATCGCTAATTACTTCATTTCCCCTCACTATCTACCCCTCTCTCTCTTTATCTATCTATCTCTTTATATATATATATATATATATATATATATATATATATATATATATATATATCTCACGCATACAATTATTCTTTTCTTTCTTACAAGAAAGGCCAACGATTTTAATGCTTATTTCCCATAGGGGCCCCCTTCTCTTTTCCTTAATACAGTTTCAATTTTTTGCCTTTTATCAGAGCTGACCCCACCTCGTTCAAAAATAAAATAAAATCTTAAAAAAATATAGACCAACAATTTTTACCTATGTGCATTGTACACAATCGTTACTACTGATTCACTTGTAACGAAACCCCTTTATTTTATTTTTAACACAATAACGTCATTAAATATCGTATTTAAAAAAAAAATATCTTAATTATTGTTGTTTAAAAATAATTTATTAAATAATAAATTGTTATTTAAAAAGAAAGTTGAAATTTAAATATTAACTTGTGATCATTTAATTTAATTTTTTTAAAAAATTTATTTTAATTTTTTTTAAATCTAATTTTTAACGTCCTCTCTTAAAATGTTGTCACTCGTTGATATGTAAATTTTTCTACTTTCTTTAGTATCCTCATGTTATACCTAGCATTTGTCTTTAAGACCGACCCAGTACCTACCTATATATCTTTCTTTTCTTTTCTCTTTCTTTCTTTTATCTCTCTCTCTATCTATCTATCTATCTATCTCTTTCTCTCTCTCTACACGTTACTATCTATTGATTTAAACCCCTAAATTCTTTCAAGTTAATCTCTTTCCTACCTTACTTCGATTTGCCGAATTTTTACCTGTCTTTTCTTCTCCCTCCCCCCATTTTTTTTTCTTTCGGTATCACCTAACTTTCTTTTCACATTTACTTACCAACCTATTATTTCAGTCCCAACACACCTCTAAATCCCCCTCTCTTTATATACCTACTCTTCTCACCTCGGTAGCCTATCAACCCCTCTTTCTTTTTTCTTTTCTTCTTTTTCCACCCCGCCTCTCTCTAGTTTGCTTACTTCTCTCTAACCTATCCATTTTTTGTATCTTTTTTTTTTTTTAATTATATATATAAAAATATCTTTTACCATAACTATCCCCGTGTGTACTTCTCTATTACTTTAGTCATACCTTTCTTTTCTACCCATTACTCGCCCATTCTCATTCTCTTTTTTTAAAACTGTATTTCCGCCTATTTCTCTCTCTCTCTCTCTCTCTCTCTCTCTCTCTCTCTCTCTTAAAAACCTGTCTTTTCCACCTCTCTCTTTCTCAAACGATTCTTTTCTGTCAATTTCTATCTGTTCCTCTCTTTCTCTATCTCTTTTAAAACCTGTATTTTCCGCCTATTTTTTACTCTCTTTCTCTCTCTTTTTAAACCCTGTATTTTTTCCTTTATTTCTCCCTCTCCCTCTCTCTCTATCTTTTAAAAAACCTGTCTTTTCCGCCCTCTTTCATCCACTTTGTAGTTGTCCGGACCAGAGAGGGAGAGAGAATTATAAAAAAATAAATAAATAAATAAATAAAAATAGGAAGAAAGAGAAATCTCCCGTGGGCAGCTGGGTTCATTTGCATAATAATTGTAAAATCCTGATCTCTTATTAAACTTATGCCGTGGCAATTCGAACAATGACCAGTCGGGTTTTCTCCCTCTCTCTCTCTCTCTCTCTCCTCTCTCTCCCCTCCCTCTCTCTCTTTCTCTTTCTCTCTCTTTCTTTTATTCCGTTTTTGGTCGCAATGATGACTTAATGCGTGAGCTAGATAAAAAAAAATATATAAAAAAATAAAAAACGTAAAGAAAAATTATTATTACTATTACTATTAATATTATTTTTATTATTTTTACTATAACTGAAGGCCAGACCAACTCAGACCACGTCCTTGTTCGATATTATCAAGCATTGGCGATTTTTCAACTACTGTAAAAAGTGCGCCTGTGTGTGTGTGTATGCGCCTATATGTGCGCGCGTGTGTGTGTGTGCGAACATAATTACAAAAATGGGAGTGAAACAGAAAGAGGTATCGGGGTGGGTGGGTAAGAAGAAATGGACACACGGACACGCGGAGGTGGGGTAAGGAAATAGACATGGATAGCGGGAGAAAGAAAAAAATTAACAAAAAAAAATGAAAAAGAAAGAGGGAGGAGAGATCTAGTGGGAGGGACATAGGCCAAACCCCAAGAAGAAAAATAAAAAGTAATAAAAAAAAGGGAGGGGAAATCTAAAACGAAATTATATATGTATATATGTAATATATATGTATATATATACACACACACACACACATGCACATACACACACGCACGCACACTTCAAAAAGGAATGGACAAATATGGAAACGCAAAGAAAAAGGAAAAGAAAACACTAAAAACAGAATTGTTTAAAAGTAAGGAAGTGGGAGGACGTGGAGGAGGAGGAGGTCTGACCAGTCGGACAGAGAGGTTTTGAGTTGCGGCATGAGGAAGTAAATCAGTTAGAGTAGGAGGAGAAAAAAATCAAGAGAGGGGCATATGAGTGATGGTGGTAGGAGAATACTTTTTATTATTATTGTAGTATATTTTATTTTACCATGTCTATGCGTTTTACAATTGCAACCTTCCTCCATGGCTTATTTTTGCCCACTACTATTTCTTGAAATTTTTATCCATGGTTCAACCTACAAGAGTGTGTGTGTGTATGTGTGTGAATATATATATATATATATATATATATATATATATATATATATATATATAATGTGTGTGTGTGTGATTTTAAGACAATGTCATTCATTCCTCAACTGATTAGAACTAAAAATGCAAGCTTTGATATGCGTGAGTGCATGAAATATATCGGATTAATTTTATACTTATATATTTTAAAATAAGCGTTTTTATTAATTTATTTTTAAATTTTTAATTCTTAATTTTTAATTCTTAATTTTTAATTTTTTTTATTTGAATAATAATACTGAACATAAAATTATCATTTATTAAAATTTTTAAGAATGATTTTTTTTTTTTATTTTATTTATTTATTTTATTTGAAACGGTGTTTTCTGTACTGTTTCTTTTTTTTATTTTCCTTTATTTTAAAGTCTATTATAGAGAAATTATTTATAATAATTTTATATATGTATATAATTATACATTTGTTTTCTAAAAATTGACCTCCTTGTTTAAAGATTCCAAGGGGATTTGACTTTTGTTTATAAACTTTATTACAGGCCACACCTGTTTTCTTAGAAAGAAATTGAAATAAGGTTTCTAAAAATATTAAATAAAATTAAAAAAACGCCTACAAATCAATGAAGCAAGTAATCTGGACAGCTTAAAAATATATATATATATATATATATATATATATATATATATATATATATTGTGTGTGTGTGTTAAATTACAGTCTTAAAAAAAATCATGTTAAAATGAGGAAAGTGAGTTAAGTTAAAGATTGCTTATGTTGATAGAGGGATAGTCAGTTATGCTGGGACATATTTTTGTTCAAGTCATATATATATATATATATATATATATATATATATATATGTGTGTGTGTGTGTGTGTGTGTGTGTGTAGACGTGTGCGTCATTTAACAGCCACACACACACACACACACACACACGATGTCTTTGATCATGCCAACATTTTTTGGTTAAAGCACTTCACATCTTTATTGCTCATATCCATTTTAAGAAAATCCAGAATTGAAGTCAAGTGAAAAAAAAGAAAGAAAAATGTGTCCCCGCAGAGAGGGTAGCCTATCCTCAAAAAAATAAAATAATATAAAATAAAACGCACACACGCAGAATTGAAATAAGATAAACAATATTTTACTATTAAGAAAAACTCTTTAAAAAAAATTCAATCCCCAATCTCTAAGGCTTTGAATGTACTCGCTATTTTCAAAGATATCATTTTCAATATTTAAAAAAAGAAGTTCTATTTAGGTAAGACAGGATAGAAATAACCAGTAAGTCACCCTTAAGAAATGTTATACAGTGCAATATATATATATATATATATATATATATATATATATATATATATATATACACACACACACATCATCTTTTCTTGAACATTATATTTAATCTGGTATCAAAGTCTACAATATGTATAACATGTTTATACATACATATATGTGTGGGGTGGGGGTCATTTATTAATGACTAAATAGATCTTGTTTTGTTTTTTGTTTTTTAGAGTCAGTGTTGAAATTTTTATCAATCATGGATTTAGCATATCTGTTTATCTTTCTGTTTATTTTTGGAGGTATTTTGAAAAAAATATTTAAGAATTGAAATTTCCCTTAAACTTTTTTCACATATATGTTTATAACTGTGTGTGTGTGTGTGTGTCTGTGTGTGTGTGTGAGAGAGAGAGAGAGAGGTACATACACACGGAAAAAATAACATTTCTCTCACATCTTCCTGGCAGGTAACTGTTCAATACAAAAAAATCGACTATCTAAATATATACACGTGTGTGTGTGTGTGTGTGTTTTCTGTGAGAGAGAAAGCCCAAGGTCTTACTTATCATAGCATTGTATAGTGTATACAACAATGTATAATCGTTGGTTCAGTGTGTGTAGTCAGTAGGTGTAAAAAAAAAATATACAAAAACAAAATCGGTACTCCAAGTCATAGTACCATATTGTAGTTGAGTATATAAGTATCAGATAAGTTGTCTTCAATCTACGTCTCTCTTTACTGTCTTAATACCTCAATGTTATTGGCAGCGACTGGACCTCTGGTCTCTCTCTCACAGCCATTTACACACACACACACGCACGCTTACATTTATTTATACATAGCATATACACACGCAGACAGATAGACACACGATGAATTTAGTCGCCATCTGTCCAGTACGGCTTTATTTTGGAGGGGGGTAAAGACGAAGGCGATCTGTTCAATTTTAAAGAAGATCAACCATGGAGTGAGGATTTTTATTTTATTTTTTAGTTATTTACTTGTACTTTTATATTTTAATTTTTAATCTACTTATTTTGTCTGTTATATAAGTTTATAATAGAAAACAAAAACGTGGATTTTTGGAGTAATATATATTGAGTAGAAAGAGTATGAAAAAAAAGGAGTATACGATGGCTAGGCAGATGAGTAAAATATGAGATGGCGAGGCTCTGGGGAAAAATGGACCGTAAAGGAGAAAGAAAAAAAAAAAGAAAAAATATGCACACACGCATTACGTGAGTTGTTCGATAAAAAAGATGTAGATATTCTAAGAAATCTTCTTCGGTTCTAAGCAAATCGGCTAAAACGAACCAGTATGCAAAATTCCGTTCGTATTATTATTCTAAAAGTCTAATCCAGATATTCGTTCCAGGTTTGTTGTACAGCTGTTAATAACAATATTATAAGAATGTTTATTATATCATTATTGTCGTCATCGTAGTGATGGTGATGGTGGTGGTGGCGTGTAATCGCGTGTGTGTGTGTGTGTGTGTGTGTGTGTGTGTGTGTGTGTACACCGTACCTACCAACCAAGCATCTGCTACTGGTGTACGCAAGATATCCCTGTTTTTATGTTGTTTTTTTTGTTTTGGTTTTTTTTTTTTTTGTATTTTATGGATCCCCAGATACCAACGTTTCAAGTTTTAAAAAAAAAAAAAAGGAGAGAAAAAAAAAAAAAAACGGAAAGAAAGAAAAGGAAAAAAGAAAAAGAAAGAAAGAAAGAAAGATGGACATCTTTTCATCGTCAAAATGTAAAAATCATATCCTTCGTTTTTATACGCTGATGTCCGCACAGCAAGGGCACTGGCTCTAAAATCTAATACACACACATACATATATATGCACACACACACAAATATATTTATATCTTCACACACACACACACACACACATATATATCTTGTGTGATTATGCGTGCATATACGCACACACACTTAAAAGTCTTGTTTTATGCCTTTAATTTGTATACCCTAATTGCGTTGTTTTTTTTTTTTCTTTTTCTTTTCTTTTTCTTTTTTCTTTTGTTGTTTTTTTGTCGCTGAGAATTTTTTTTGCTTTTTGTTTTTTGTTTTTCAATTAAATTTGGAATTGTCAACTAAAAGACAAACAAAAAAAGTCAGTAATGTTGGTGGGTGTTGATGACATAATTTAACCCTTATTCTTCGTGATCATCACTTCACTATAACACAGACACACACACACAAAAACAAAAATTAAACAAAACAAAACAAAAAAAAGAAAAAACTACGATTAATTGTAATTGAATGTCCTCTTGTAGTCATCTGAGGGTCAGTATTTTTGTTGTATCCTTTTTTTTTTCTTAATCTCACTTATTTTTTTTATTTAAAAAAAAACTCATTTACTAATGATTCTCGTTTTCCCATCATCACTTTAAGTAACGACTCTCTGTCTCTCTCTATCACAGACACACACATCCAATATATATATATATATATATATATATATATATATATATATATATATATATATATATGATCTTCCTTTTAATGATTTGTACTTTTTAGCCCTGAAGCAAATCTCTGCCTCTCCCTATTTCTTTCAGTATCACACCCTAGTTTCCTCATCCGATCCTATATATTTTTTTGTCAATTTATATATTTTTTAAATTCTATATCCACACATATACACACTACCGTCACTTCTCAAGTGATTACGATGTTGTTGAAGATACTGATGATGTCATTTGTCAACCCCTTTTTTTTTTACATCATCGCACACACACACAATCGTTTTTCTTCACATGTCGCTATTCTCCTTGATTTTTGCTGCCTATAAGCCCCCCCCCTAATAATATATATAATATATATATATATATATATATATATATATATTTGTTTATTTATTTATAATTTCTTTCCTTTTGCATGCTATTTTCCGTTTCTCAATTTACCGGTTCCTTGACGCTAATTTTCTGAAGATGACCCTCGACGCGTAAAAGGCGGTTGAAACGTCTTTTTTGAGATCTCTTTTCAGCGACATGGACGTACGGACATTTCCTTTTTACTTATTATTAATATATATTGCATTTTATTTTTGGTTTTTACACATACCCGTTTGTCGTTGCACAAATCACATGCGATCTAATTGCATAAACATACACGAAAAATGCAATTTTATATGTTAGCGTGTGTCTTCTTTCGAGAAACACACATTGTGTGTGTTTGTGTGTGTGTGTGTGTGTGTGTGTGTGTGTTTTGTAAGCGTACTTGTATGTACGTAAGATACGTATTTCATGTAAATACGCGTGTTTCTGTGTCGTCTGTAAAAATATACGCACATGTGCGGGTATATCGAGTAAAAATAGGACAAACCTGAATGAATTGTTATATATTTTAGTGTATGCAAATTATGTAAATTAATACTATGTGTATTATTCTGTATTCATTCATATTTAAAAAGTAATGTGTGTGTGTGTGTGTGTGTGTGTGTGTGTGTGTGTGTACACAAATGACACACGTCTCATTTTTCGGAAGAAATAAGTCAAAATTATTTGGTTTTACAGGCAATATAGCGATCTTTTTCGGACCATATCTAACCCACGTGTCGTTCAAGTGGATCCCTATGAAGTTACTTTGTTTACTGTGTGCGTATGACATACGGTGTGTGTGTGTGTGTGTGTGTGTGTGTGTGTGTGTAAACACTTGAATCATCTTTCTTTTGAATCCTAACCATCCTAGTAAAAGAGCTTTCTTTTGTTTTGGGATTTTATATATATATATATATATATATATATATATATATATATTATTCTATTGTTTAATATTTAGTCGACTTTTTATGGATAACTTTAAAAACAATCTTTTTATTCATTTTAAAAATCTATTTCTAGATTTTTATTTTTTTAAATTTTTTTGTTCATTACACAATTTTATTTAATTTCTTTATATTATTTTAATTATTCATTGGTTGCTTAATTGTCCGTTTTATCTTTCTATTTTGAAACGGTATTTTATTTATTTAATTTCCCTTCTTTTTTTTTATATTATTTAATTTTTATTTTATTTTTACTGACGTCCTGACGGCAGTAAATTCCATTTTTCCTTCCTTTTTTTCCGCCGTAAGTTACTCGTCGTGTGGGCGGGGACTGAAAAGACTGATATGTAAATTTGTTGATTCGAAGATTTTATTTTATTTTAAATTTCTTTCCTTTTTATTTTATTTCCCTCCCTCTTCCGCTTTATTTATTTATTTTATTTCTTCCGTTTAATTATATTGCCCGGTCTCCCCCCTTCCATCTTCCAATCCCTAAGCATCCTGACATCCGTACTTTAAAAGATAATATGAATTCAACAAAAACAATGAGCAGATCCGACGCGCTTATCGCATGCATACCTTAAAAAATATGAATAAAATAAATTTGTAAATAAAATAAAATAAAATTTATATTTAAAAGGTGTTTCTAAAACAAAACAAAAAATATATTATACAATCTGTGTACATCCTATTGTTTTTTGATTATACGTAATATCTAATTTCATTATTACTGGAAATGACTAACTACAAAGTTCTTTTTAATCATTTTGTTTTTGGAGTAATGAATACATTTTTGGTTAATATCGTAATTTATGGATTCTCCATAAATATTTGTTTAAAATTCCATCACTAAAAGAAAAATATTTATTTCAAATTCCTTTAAAAATTATTCGATCTTAATGTCGATTTTTAAAAATCTTCATCTAAATTCAATTTTACCTTAAAATTTTCAAAAGTCTAGTATTGTGTATATCTGCAATTAATTTTTTTGGATAATTGTTTTCATCTAATTTTAATTTAATCTAATCTTTTTAATATTATTTTAAAACACTTCAGATAGAGCAGAAAAAATATAGAATTCAAAATATAACATTTTCCGCTAGAATGTATTTTCCGAATATTACAAAAGGGAATTTAAAAAATCGTATATCTTTCATTCATTATAAATCTATTTATCTCAATCTATGCATCGAAATATTAATTTCTCAAATAGATAATCAAATGAATGAATAAATAAATAGATAATACATATGTATTTTACTGAATAGTAAACCTTATATTTTTTATAAAATCATATTTAAGATATATAATCTTCAAATAGACACACAATATATTGATATCTTCCAGAATGTATATTCTTATTAAAATATATTGTAACCTTTTTTGTTATTTTTCCCGTTACATAAATATTGCACAAATCAGTTATTTTATACATAGATTTATTATTTTTTAAATATCTGAAAAATATTATATAGTCAAATTATAATCACCAAATATTACATTACAAAAATGACAATTTCATTTGAGTAACTATTTTTTCAAAGACATTTTTATAAATCAATTTGTTTTTACATTAAAATAAACCATTTGTTTATAAATTAAAAAAATGTATCTTTTAGATATAGAAATTATTTCTTTTCGTAAAATATATTCAATGTGAATATTAAAGCAACGAAAAAATATCCCTGATAGACTTTACGCAACTCATTTTTACCAAAAATAATTGAAGATTTTTTTCAGATATAAAGTTTAGAATCAGTTTTTAATTTAAAGGTAAATTTATACTAAAATTAGAAAATAATTTTAATAAGTTTTTCTTTCCTTACTAACATCATCACCCAAAGAAATATGACCAAAATTTTGGTATGAACATATTTTTTAATGTAGTTTTTTACATTAGAGGTATGGCTATTCTCCTCTTTGGTTATCATAGTTTTTCCTTGTATATTCAGCCCATCTTTACAATATCTGTTCTACCCCCACACACACATACAATATATATATATATATATATATATATATATATATATATATATATATATTCTGTCTGTTAGTGAAGTCCTGTAAAAATAATAGAAAACTGTGACTAAAATAATATTATGCATATACCTAGATATGTTTAAAATTTTTGACTTTTCAATTTGTACACATAGTTTTAGATATTCTATATATTCTAGTGACAGAATATATTGGATATCTGTTTCATAATATAAAATATAATAAACTTAATTCTATAGATAGGTCCGTTAATTTAAATTAAACATATACAATCTTTCTGTATCAAGAAAAATATATAGTAAAATCCGTAGCACATTTTGGGGTTTCTTTCCAAAATAATTTGCGCATCTTAAATAATGATTAACCACAAACCACTAAACATAAAATATAAAATAAACACATACATTCACAATATATATATATATATATATATATATATATATATATATATATATATATATATCATATCATATCATATCATATATCATATTGTATATTTATTAAAACGTACCCACTCCATTGAAACAAGAATGGTTATTTGGAAAAAATTGTGATTTAAAAAATATATATAACGTAACAAGTATTACTAAAATGATAATACGAAATTTGAGAAATTATTTTATATTTTATTTATATTTTCATATTTTTGTAAATCGTTTGATAACCAATCTAAATTTTGCAATTGTTCTGATGTCGGGATAAACATATTTTACTATAAAAAATATCGGAGTTCAATTATTTTAACTTTAATAATTCTGAGATGCATAGGTAAACAAACACTTTAATTGTATATATGAATGCATATTTGAATGTATATATTATATATATATATATATATATATATATATATATATATATATATATATATATATATAATTTCTAGAGACTTATCTACTGTGCGAATTTGAGTCAATATATTCTGCAGTATAGTATATAGATAAGCGGATTTTGTATAAATGTTTACATGAGTTTATATATATATATATATATATATATAATATATATATATTTGTGAGTGTGTGTGTGTGTGTGTGTGTATGTATGTATGAGAGTGTTTCAATAAGCCCGCATCCTGTCGTTATAATCTGAATTTTGATCTGAAATGCTCAATGTTCGATTAATTTTCACCACGGGATTAAGTGCCTTTACAAATAAAGTGATGATGTTACAAAATGAATATTCAATCTATAAAATTAATACTTTATCAACGTGTCTATATATATATATATATATATATATATATATATATATATATATATATATATATATATGTATGTATTTATTGTGGATAATATGGGTGCTATATTTCTAAGTAGCTAGTGCTCAATATCATTGACAGTGTTTATATTTAAGTTAAGGTAGCGTGGAAATGGTGTTGACACCATGTCCACACTAATGAGACGTGTGTCTGTGAATGACTATATATATATATATATATATATATATATATATATATATAATGAGAGTGAGTAAATAAACAATGTGTTTATTTGATATGGCTTTTAGCCGACAATTTTTGGAGGATATGTGCTTAATTGAAGTCATACCTCATTTTGAAATATATATGAGAGAAATATAGATATATGAATTTGTATATTGTAGATATGAACATGCATCGAAATATATTTTCTCTGATTTTGTATATTGTGAGTGAGAAAAGTTGTACATATTGTTATGTTATGTATATATCTATATCCATATCTATATCTATATCTATATATATATATATATATATATATATATATATATATATATATATTGGTTTGTTTAGTTATATACGCAGGTGCGTGTATGCAACGTGAGTATATTCTTGTTTATAACATTTCCTCTTATATCCGATATCTTTAAAGCCCATTTTTTTTTTTATAGATGCAAAGGGAACGCTAGCAGAATATTGCCCTTCAAAATATTTCCTTAATCCGGTCGGAGCGGGGGTGGTGGAAGGGTCCAGGGTTGATCATTAATTTGATTGTCAATCATTCCTAAACTTTATCTTAGTCAAACTAGTTAAGAAAAAGCGGGTGAGTATTCCATCTTTGCTCTGTGGTGAAAAGTTGAAAAAGATTAAATGTGTATTTAGTAAATACATATTTAATCTTTTTATCTTCAAGGAAAAATATAGATATATCCCTTAAAAATATTTCTCCCCCTTTTTTTCATTAGACCTTGTAGAGAGAGAGAGAGAGAGAGAGAGAGAGAGAGAGAGAGAGACAGAGAGAGAGAGAGAGAGAGAGTTTGTGTGTGAGTTGCGTTTTTCTCCTGGTGCTCAAGGTTCAAGTCCAGCTAAAAACCCTTAAAAATAAAAAATAAAGATTTCTCCTTCCGATTTTCAAGGCAAAAATAACATTCAGCGTGGCGCAGCACATTCTTCATACCTTGGTCCCCTTCCTATCTGAACTTGTGTCCTTACTATGAAACCCCCAAGCTAAAAAAAAAAAATTTTTTTTAAAGTCGTGGCTCATCGGAAAAAGACGATAAACCATGAGTATCCATTCTTTTTTTTCCGATTCAAACCCGAGACCTGGCATGAAGAACGAGATCACCTTTCAAAATCTCGTACCCCCCATTCAAAATCTCGCACCCCCTCGTCTGTATGTAAAATCCCCTCTTGTTACAACTGGTATAAAACACCAACGAGGCTTGATCAATATGGTGTTGACGGTCACGGCTCATTTAGTAAAGACGTGGTCCTATAATAAACAGCTGTTCAGCGTTCGCGTCTTAAAGAATGTCTCTCAAGACGAGGACCCCGCCTTCATCACAGTCCGTTCTATAAGTGTAAAAACTTAATAAAGACTGATAATATCACAGGATTTTCGTTTCATGCCTCATTTGCTAAAAAAGACGGACGGAGGGGGTGGGGGTGAAGCTCATTTCACCTGGGGCTCTATTCACAATGACTTGCAATATCTACAATTGTTTCAAAATCTCTGATAATTCTTCTGATAATTCAACTGGTGCATCTACGGATTTAATGGTAAGGTCATGGCTCATAAAGTACGACTGTGGCGTTTCTTCAACAGTGTGTGTGTAGGGGGGGTAGTTTTAGCCGAGGGGCAAGCATCTAGAACCAATACTATCGAGTCTGAACTTGAAAATAGAAGAGAAACATAAGTGCTTTCGCATCACCAACGATTAAAAAGGACATTGCTCATATGATAAAGACGTTTTGTTCGCGAGCCGGTTGATTCCGAGTTCGAATTTACAAAGAAATCCTAAAGAAAAAAAAAATTAGAGGTCCGTATCTACCATAATAGGGGTCGTTTTAGCTCAATCTGTAAAGCATCCGCCAACGAATCGCAAGGTTCTTCGTTCGATAACCGGCTCCCGTCAACTCAGCGCATGAGTAGTACAGATCTGGTAAGTTGACGGTAGGTGTGATGCTCCACCTCAGCAAAAAAGAAAAATAATCTCCCCTGGTCTAACGCTAGCGAAAGGGGATAGACTCCCTCGCTATCCTGCTGATACCAACAATAGGCCACTCTGCCAATTTTTATCTGCCGTAAAATGTGCCTAGTCTACTTGATAAACATAATCAACAACATTTGATTCGTAATTTATACTTCTATTAACTATTTAGTTCCTGGGGTGCCCCTCAAGGGGAATGCCGACGGGACTATGTATTTTTTACTGGCTTCGGTTTGGGCATAGCTCTTCACGTAAAAAAAAATACAATAATTCGGTCGGGTGGGTATTCAGGAAAATATACACTATTTATCATTAAGCTTAGCTTAATACAATACAAGGCCATGCAAGGAGTGTAGAGGAAGATCATGTAGCCACAGTTTTTAGAAAGAAGACAATTCCTGCAGAGCACTGATTATTTATTTATTTTTAAAATCAAATAGAAATTTGAATTTAGGTTCAGCCATGAGATATCCACATTTGGTATAGACTTTAGGGCGCTGGAAGATTATGTAGCAGCATCAATCTTTCAAGTAGAAAGTAGCTGTTTGCCTGGAAAATCGGCAATCGAGAACTAGGCTTTTTATCTGGGCGAGAACACTGACCTCCAGAATCGGTTGGGAAACATATGCATCTTTATCAAATACAAATCACTTATATGAGCATATTTTCTCAGATATATTTTCTCTAAATTTGTATATTGTGACTGTCAACAAATGTACATATAGTTATATATATATATATATATATATATTATATATATATATATATATATATATATATATATTAGTTGTAGAAAAACATTTTTCTCTCTACCACGGTTTTGGTGTTCAAGATACACGTCTTCAGGAGAACTAAAAAAGCTAAGTTGCTACATTTTACACACACACACAAATATATATATATATTAATATATATATATTATATATATATATATATATATATAATTTGTAAAATCTGCATTATACAAATTAACATAATTGTATCCTGGTTTATCAGATGATAAAACGATTATCCTTTTAACTAAAATAATAAATTTCAACAATAAACCTTTTAAAAATCATATTCCGACTACAGTTCATGTACTTCTAAAATCCCATATATTCGAAATCATCGACTCTCTAAAGTATTTGTAGGTGTAGCTCATCTGATAAAGACACCGGTTTATATAAAATCAAGTAGTCCGGTTTCAATCCCAGAAAACGATGAACCTAGAAATATATTTGTTAAACCATCAGTTTTTAATTGGATGGATTACTTTAATACTTGTAAAATCCCGACAACTATTTTTTTAAGCTCCGGTACTTTAAATGAGAAGCTAGTATGTATGTATGTGTATATATATGCGTATGTATGTATATATGTCATTTATTAAGTTTGGTAAAAAGGCCTTCAGTAAGAATCGAACTCGCTATCTAATGATCTGCAAGTCCATCTCATTAACCATTATATTATAAGTGGCACTTGAAATTAACTATAGAATCAGTATACGGCATGTCAAACCTTGTTGGGTTATTTCATGCTGAAGACGTTTTGTTTTATTCATTCTTGATGAGCACCGAAATATTATTTTAAACACATTTTTTAAACTCATTTATTTACCTATTTAACCCACAGATGGGACCCTAACAGGTATTACCACTCCGGGTTAGAGTAAACCTGGAGTAATAGCAGTGAAGGGGTACTCCGCACTCCCCAGAGCTCAAGAATTGGAACCTCTTCATTAGATGCAGTTTAACGTCATACCCAGGACATTAAGATCCTCAGCCACCGCCTTATAGCACATGTATAATACAAAGGGTTGGGGGGTTGATAAAAAGGGTAATAGGATCTGTATTTGTCAAGATGATCTTAACCTGGTACAAGGTTGTTAATATGGAGCCCTTGGTGCGGATCGAATTCGGGTATTCACTCTAAATATTACCCACGCGTAATTTCGTTTTGGTAGATCATAAGCGTGATAATTAATAAGCTGTGAATTTAGTTTCCCTATCAGCTTTGATACAAGGTTTAAAAATGTAGTGTAGAAAAAGGCTTAAAAATCAGTCATATTAGCAGTTATAGATCTATTTCTATCCATTTAAAATGGACTTCGTCAGACTATAATCACTGATATTTAAGTCTTTTTCTTTACATAATTCCTGCATTGTCGTACACTGAGCTCTCGATATGAACCAACCAAATTTAACATTCCGTTATTAAAAAAGGCCAAATTTGAATAATTACTAACACCAACTATCCTGGTGATTTACCTATATATATATATATATATATATATATATATATATATATATATATATATATAATATTTCCCTATTTTTTTTTTTTCATTAATCATTCAATGGAAAATTTTCTTCGGATTTATGGGACAAATTTCTAAAGAATAAGTGAAATTTCTTTTCGTTTAAATTCGTTCTAACATTTGACGAGTACTCAAAAATAATAATCCCCAAAAATAAATCATGCAAAAGATATGACGAGAGATGGAAATAATTTAGAGATTGTCCAGATCCCAGCACTTCTGAGATCGGCTTGAATACTGAGTAGAGTCCTGGAGAATTGAAGAGCTAATCTTCTACTTTGACTCCAATGAAAACCACCAGTTGGTTTGTACTGGTGTGAAAACTCCCAAAAAGCAAACGATATTTTTTTTTAAATTATGGACCATCCTAAATGACAAAAAATATATTGAATGAAAATTACACCACCTAGTTAAAAACAACAACAACAACAACAATATTTAAGTATAAAATAGTCACATTTTCGCGACATTGCATTATTTGACCGAAACTAATTTAAATCATATTATATATTTTATTCATCATATGCCCCCCCCCCTTATATAATAGCTCAGTCGGTAACTAGGAACCGCGGGTTCGATACTGACCCTTACCAACTCAGCGTATGTGTAGCACAGGGATCGGTGCGGTAAAGTGAGGAGATTATGGTAGGTGTGGCGCTCCACCTTTATACGCCAAAACAATCTTTTTAGCCTAGCACTAGTGAAAAGGGGATAGACTCCCTCGCTGTCTGGCTGATACCGACTTTAGGTCAACCCGACGACGAATTTTGATTTATTATATGACTCAAGATTTTTAAAAATGTGATCAAATCATTATACCCCAATTTATTTATGAACTGGTTATGTTAATAACTGTTAATTATTTCGATTTTTCTGTAAGATTTCTCAAAGTTTTTTTTCTTCTAAATTTGCGAAAAGATATTCCTAAAATAAAAATACCAAATTATCCAAGAAATCGGGATTTTCAGACTCGTTACCATACACTAACTTTACTTAATAGAGTTTATTTTATTAAAAACTTCCTTTGATAAGCTTCTCCAGCATTAAAAAAAAGATATTTCATATCTCGCACATATTTTAATTTACAACGAATAACTTAAAAAAAGAAAAGAAAAAAAAGTAGCGTGTTTATTCGTGTATAAGTCGACCCTTGATTTCTGACAACCAAATAATTTATTTCTGAAATTAATAATAATAATAAAAAATCAAGGGCTACTCCAAATCCTTCTGATTATATTTTACAAAATGATTACTCGTGTATAGGTCGAATAAAATCTTCAATACTCGACGTATGCACGAGTATAAATGGTAAATTAAAAACTGTACTGTACTGGTGTCAAACATTTTTAGTATAAATTATTTAATTCTACAAATTTAATTAAAGTCTATAATTTAATTGACTTTAAATAAATATGTCCTTATATATATATATATATATATATATATATATATATAGATATAGATATAGATATAGATAGATAGATAGATAGATTTCTAGTTGCACACACGCACCTGGCAGAGGTTGCGTGTGTGCATTAATGTATCCGTTCTGTCAACGAAGCCTGTAATAGAACGACTCTTTCTCTTTTTCTCCTTTACGCTGTGTCTGTGTGTTCGTGTCGTTTTTCGCCATCCGCTTGACGGAAGACTGATTCAAGAATTTTACACTTTTACTAGAAAAATAAAACACAATTGATTTATCTTATTTTTCTTCTTTTTTTTTTCTTCAAATTCCAGTGTTCTTTTAACTTTAGATTTAATGAATTTTCGTTTTCATTTTTGTTTAAACTTTTTTTTTAATAAATTTATATGATTTTCAAACAAACAAACAAAAAACATACCATTCAAAAAATATAGTTATGGTGTAAAAATTCTTTAATTTAAACACCTGAATTAATTTTTTCAGTATCGTAATTTGACCAATGAAATTATTTTGAATTTAAATTTGATTTCCTTTTTGTCTTTATCAATATATTTCTTGAAATACAGATTATTTGTTTGAAAAAAAAAAAAAAAAAAACAACAAAAAATGATTATGACATAATATAGGAAAGATGGTGCTAAGCCGATATCTATCTAATGTCCGGAATTCACTCAGGAATATTTTTGTTAAATGCACGCGTTAAAAAGTACCCTGAAACCCCTTAAAAGACTACCAAAAAAGAAGACCCAGAATCTGCGACGGGGTATCTATCTTTTACTTTTAAAAAATTAGTAAAGTTTTAATAATTTTTTTCATTTCAACTGGCTCAAAACATTTTTCTCATACGAAATGTGCATAATATTTGTTAAATAAAATATACTAGCAGGGCCTTTAGATATACCACAGTATGATAATTTAATTATTACAACGTTTGATATATTTACTTAAGAGCTATTGCTATATAGTTCAATATGTAAGAAGTATAATAATCATGGTTTAACGCTCTGTCACACTCTCTTCACCGTTTCATTATGTTCGATTGAAACGGATTAGCGTTATCGTTTCCCCGTGCTCACCCCCTCGCTCTATATTTCCCTTACTGCCCTTTTTCTTTCTTATTATATTTTTCTGTGTAGCATGTCCTTTTTGTTCTTTTTCTTTCTTTATAATAAAAACTGAATGGTCCATTATTTAGCTGAGGTGACGACACTCATATGAAATAAAATTTCGGTGGATAAGCAACACCAGATAATCAGGATTTACATTTTTGCACTCCATCTTCAACGATTTGGACGGTCTAATCTTTAACGAGAGGCTGTTACAAGATGATAACGGTCTGAAGATTAAGGAACAGGCGTATTAATATATAGATTATTATTATTATTATTATTATTATTATTATTATTATTATTAAACTTTAGTTAATTTTTACCAACAAACTAGGTTTAGAGATCAATTATGTCGATTAGATTAAATTTCAATTTTTTTCAGTTCAACTCAGCGTTTAAATTCTTAAGAAAAAATAATAAATTCTCACCAGAACTGATCAACAGTTGCTTAAATGGGTTATCCCCACTCTGAAAATTGGCGCAACACAATCTTCCTGTCCTCCAAATTTCTTCTTTGGCAGTAATTTTGTAAATATCAAGACAGTTGCTTATTCCACTCTATCTACCAGGGGTCGGTGTTCGAGCTTAGGTAAAAAAAAAAAGTCAAGATTTTGACCGGAGAGTGATTATAACCAAGATTATCACTTAGAAAGGTTGGCGCTAAACAATCTTCTTGTTCAATACTCTTCACTATATCTCGGTTAGGCTAAGATTACAAGCGAGAAGATATTAGATTTAATCAAAATAAGAGACAAAAACTTGTGGACTACGTAACATTAGTCATTACTAGAAGCGGCTACCCGGCGTCGCCTGGGTAGAAGGGGGATCAAATAAAGTTAGTCTCGCAGATTCATTACTGATTTGGAGATGTACAAATGCTGGACATTTTGAAGTAGAATTTCAATGCTATTTCTATGTATATTTTAATTTTTAAATATCTTCAAATATAAATCAAATCTTCATTATATTTGCTAAAAAAAAAACAAGATATGGTCATAGTGAATGTATGTATGTATGTGTGTGTGTGTATGTCTACATATATATAGAGAGAGCGATAGATGTAATATTCGTCTATATAATCTGCGGGGGGGGGCACCTTGGTTTGACTTGGACATTGTAAATGGTCCAATTAAAAAAAAAAAAAAAGAACTTAAAAAAAGAACCATCCCAGAAGTCTGCAAAATTAACTTGAACCAAAAAGTCTCAAATATTTTAATGATATACTCATTTAGTAAGCTTAGTTTAGTTGCGATACAACACCAAGAAGTGTGAGGCACCCGGTGAGAATCGAATTCATTAATAATGGTCTGCTAGCCTTGCTCACTAACCATTACACAACACAATGCGCCCTTTTCTTAAAAAATGAAAATGGTTTAAATTTTGTCACGAGACCTTAAGTATGGGACACCCAGTAAGGATCGATCTCATTTCTCGGTAGTAATTGATCTGTAGAATTTGTGAGCTAACCATTCTCGTTTTAGATTTGGCACAAGGCCAAAAATCTGGGAAATTCCATGGGTGAGAAACTATTCCTGTAATAATAGATATTGGTCAGTTCGGCAAGTACGCCAACAAGTACCTCATAACGAGGTACCCACATTTTAAAATAATGTGAAGGACCACACAAAATCAAAATTGTGTGTGTGTGTGAGTGAGAGAGAGAGTAAATGAATGCGCATATAACTAAATAGGCGTATATATATGTGTGTGCATATATATATATATATATATATATATATATATATATATATATATATATATATATATATACGTATATACGAGGCCCCATGAAAGAGGCTTAGAGGGGCAAACATTATTCCAGTGACGAGGAAGTGAAGAAGGGCTCAAAAAACAGAATTTTACGGGGCAGGGATACATGCTCTCATTCAAAGGTGGAACATTGCTATTGAGAGAACCGGTGACTATGTAGAGAAGTATGGATATGATCCACAGAGGTCCAGCTTCATTTTGATGTATGATACATGTTCCTGTGTTTGGTAATTATACCTGTCCTAAACAAAATGGCATTACTTTTTGGCAGATCATCGTATATGAGTGTGCGTGTATATATATGTGTATTATATATATATATATATATATTATATATATATATATATATATATATATGTATATATATATATGTGTGTGAGAGAGAGAGTGTGTGCTTACAAGTAGATAGATAGTCGCAAAGTCCATGGGAGTGTGACACCCAATAAGTCCCTTCCCTTCACTACGATCACTCTCGCGAAAAAGAGATAGAATAAAAAGAGTGAGCGTCGTCTGCTCCTTGGTTCGAATAGTTGCGTATTTACAGTTGATTACGAACCGTCTTAACGCCAGCTAGGTAATAAACCAGGATTTATTTTTAAAAAGTCCTCGTTCACTTGGGACTTTGACGCAACATAATCTTCCCTCAAAAAATCTGGTATACATGCTCCTATTTGATTTTATATCAGTGTTATTTTGAGTCCAGATTGTGTTATACCAGTGGCTCCTAACCAATTCATTTTTTTACTCTAGGCCGACAGAGGGCGTGTAATGGTTGGCTAGGTAGTCTCGCAGATCCACTACTATTGAAAAGCGAGTTAGATCCTCGCTGAATGCCACATAATCGTGACCTTGTGTCACATCCTACTTGTGTCGAATGGGTTGGGTAAATACATACCCTGCGTCGACAGCTAAAAAAAAAAAATTGAATGCTAACCATTCGAAATTTAATTTCTTTCCTCGGATCAAACCAGCCATCCTTCCCCGGATCAAACATGCATATTGAGATAATGATTATTATTCTACAGAAATGTTGTGAATTAATCAGACCCTATCGGAATGTGGAGTACCCCTTCATCACCATTACTCCCAGGTCCCCTCTTACCTGGAGTGGTAGTACCTGTTAGGATCCCTTCTGGGGTTAATTAGAAAAATGTGTTTAAAAATTGAGTACCCAGAGAAAAATGAATAAAAATTTCGTCGGCATAAAATAACCCAACAAGGGTTGACATGCCGTAAAATCCAGCCAACTAACCATATCGGAATACATATGAAGATTCTTCGAATTAATCAGAAATTCGAAGAATTAACGCGATTCCAGTTCTCGGAAACGTAATGATTTTTTGATCTTCGCATCGAAATTTCAAATTGATCCGCTTCCACCAAGTGGTCCGTGCGACTCAATTCGGTTTGCGTAACGAGTTTAAAAAAACAAAAACGATGTGCTTTACAACTTAATTTAATCAACCCCTGTGACCTGCTTACGTTTAGATACAATCACTCACCCACCCACCCCCAATTTATTACCACTCTAATTCTTACCCCACTTTCTACCCGACCAGAAGCGTACCAGTTAAATTACCTTGCCGGAACACCCGAAAAAAGATAACAAAATCTACCCGTATATCGATATTTACAAAATGTATCTTTTGTTACACTCGGAAGATCCGCACCCCCAAATGACAGGTACGTCACTGGGAAGTATTGCGGGTAGAAATGGGAGAATCCATTATGTTGAAAAGGGGGCTAAAAGTACAATGGGGAGGGGGTGACTAAAATGGTTTATGTTTTGGGAATTAGCTCAAAAAATTTAGTACATCACTCTCACAGGTGGAAAGCGAGTGATTTTTTTTACAATGAGGGGTGGGGCACGTAGATCTGGTTTTTCCCCAAAACACACACACACACACACATTTGGCAGAGGGCCCACGAGATGATCAGGGTAGTAATAAGATTGAGCTACATAGTACAATGAACTGTCAGTAATAAAAGACATGCCTAGAAAATTAAGATTCGAGATATATATATATGTGTGTGTGTGTGTGTTTCCGATATGGGAAATATGTAACTAATTTTAGCTCGGATGTAGGCCATAAGAAAATCCACCCGATAATAAACTATAACCTGACCGCGTGTGCATGTGTAAGAGGAAAAGCAAAAGTGGTGTGCGAGGTTCAAATTGGGGTTTAGGTGTCTGTTTTTTTTTGTTTTTTGTTTTTTTTCGGGGGTGGTCCTTTTAAAAAAATTTTTTTTTTTCTGAAGATCCCTTCGGAAAATGTAAAGTTTAAACTATTGGTCTCTAAACCATTTACTCTGCTCTCTTTAACGAGAGAGAGAGAGAGAGAGAGCTTTTACTTCAACCTAATTTTACCCCCCCACACACACACACTTTTTTACACTGCTCCCAACACAAGCGAATATTTTGATTTTTTTTGTATTTTTTTTTTTTTTTTTTTTTTTTTTACATTTTTTAATGTATATCTTTTTCTTTTCTTCTTTCTTTTTTTTAAATGAAAGAAATCTATTTATAAGAAAATCAACTTTCTACTAAATATAACGGTTGTCTTCTCTTTGTTTTCTTTTCTTTTTCCTTAATTTTCTTTTTCTTTCTTTCTTTATTTTTTTAGCAGGGGGGGGGGCTTGTTTTTTTTTTTCTTTTAATTTGTAATTGTTTATTAAAACTAGAGCTTGTTAGCTGGTTACATTTACAAACATGTTGCTGGTTATTGACGATTTAGTCATTCAACAAGTAAATGTGTGTAGTTTTTCTTTTTTAAATTCTATTTTATTTTATTTTTATTTTTATGAATGAATAAAGACGGGAAGTGTTTCTTGTGCGTGAAATTGAGGTGCGTGTGTGTGTGAATGCGCATGCGTGAGTCCCTTTTCTATGTGCATGTTCGTAAAAACCTCCGATGAACTCGTAATCAACTTTTTTTTAGTTTTTAATTAAAGTAATTAAAGAAAACATCAATTTCCAACCACTTTATTTCAAAACCAGTGAAGGGGTTGGCCCTAATCTTTACTCCACATTTCCTGCTTCCTTCCTTCTTTTTTTTTTTTTTTTGTAATTATTTGATCTTTATTATTTGAATTGTAATTTTTTTTAGGCATGTAAAAATTTGCCGTAGATACTGCACGTTATATGATGAAGTGAATAATATTGAATTAACAAAATGTAAATGAAAGAACACACACACACACACACACGCACACACACACACACACACACACACACATATATATATATATATATATATATATATATATATATATATATATATATATATATATATATATATATATTACTTTTTTTCCCGTAGTTAGGGTCTTTCCATGTATGGTTTAACCAAGCTGATGCAGGTAGACCATAAGGAGAGCTCAATGTGCCTAATACCAGTGAGTAAAAGGACAGAGCAAGAAATTTAGTAAATGAACAAGAGTCTGTTCTTGTGATTACCTGAAGATGCCGTATTAATACGGTTGAAATAAATTATTGTAATGAAGCAAGTTTAGAGTTTTTCTTCATTTACTATATATATATATATATATATATATATATATATATATATATATATATATAGACCAACACACCCGTATTTCTGAAAATAATCATCAATACCGTATGTAGTGGCCAAAAAAAAACAACAAAAAAAAACACACCAAAGGAGTTTACTAAGTTATATATATAACACGCTAAGTAAAGCATTCGGGTGAAACCTAGGTAGATAGTGTCTAACTCATATAGGTCCTTATATATATATATATATATCGAGTTTGTGTATGTGTTAAATCCAGACTGTATGGCTATGACAAACAATTATTACACAATGGGATTTTAAAATGAATATATAATGAAAATATGCCGATCTTACAGATGAGATAAGCTTGTGTGTGTGTGTGTACCACTGACTGTCATGAATGAACTAATTGTATTTGTGGGCTATGTGGCATAAAAGGCAATGACTTGTCTAAACGGCATGTGTACAACTTTGTGTGTGGTGTGCCATGCACAATTGCAACTAGTTCTGTATCAATGAGTCTATGAGTAAATGAATGAACGGATGTCGACCCAGTACGTGTGAGTGTGTGTGTGTGTGTGACGGAGAGGGGGTGACGTTACTATCTTTTTTCCCCTTCCTTTCTATCTATCTATCTCAATTTTATAAAAAAACAAAAACATATACACACACCACACTATTTTATAAACATATAGATTCACTAAAGAGACAGACATAGAGAGAGGGGAGGGGGAGAGAGAGGGGTGATGTTACTATCTTTCTTTTTCCTTTCTATCAATCAATCTATCTCAATTTTATAAACATACACATTCACTACACAGAGATAAACATTATTCCTGTTGTATCTATTATTGATTGCAGTCTGTATCGATTTGTTTTCAATCAATCACTCAATTTGTCCCCTTTTTCTGATCAATCTATCTCAGGTTGGTCCCTGGGTGAGATAGTTCGAACCCAGGTAAGAGCCAACATTTTAAACGTTCATTTTTTCACGGCTGATTTTTTTTTTTTTTTTTTTTTTTTTTCAAGACTGGGGAAAAGTGAACAGCATTTTTATAGTACATTTATCTACTTGTAAAATCTTACAAATAAAAAATTAAAAATCTTCACTATCCGATTGTCTCGTAACATTTACATGTTTTTAAACATTCAAAAAAGTCAGAATTTTGTAAATATATAACACTAAAAAATATACTATTTAATTGTAACAGAACAATTAATTCTGGAAAAGTTAAAATCAATGGATCATGATATCTCAAGTGGTCAGCCCCTCCCCCCGAGAAATTCCATGGTGAATCCTTGCAATATATTTGATAGAGAACAACAGAATTATTACATAAGATACAGTTTCAATCTTGATCACTCACAAGTTAATGTAAGTTCGATGTAAAAGTATGAATAGGTTTATTCATTATTTGGGAAATTTTCAGTTGTTTTTACTACGTCTGTCCCATAGGTGTTATATTTACTATAAGAAATATACCTTCAAATAAGGCTAGTGTGTGATACGTAAAACTGAAGGTATTCTCTCTCTCTCTCTCTCTCTCTCTCTCTCTCTCTCTCTCTATATATATATATATATATATATATATATATATATATATATATATATATGTGTGTGATTAATCTCCTGCAATAACTTCATCAATAATTTGAATTACTCTTCGTTTGTAGAAGATATGAAAAAGTTTGTTCTTCCAATGATATGACCTGTACTTTCTATTTTAAATGTGTGTATACGTAATTATGTGTAGAGAGCATACGTTAATAATATTAACTTTAAGTTACGATTTATATAATGAGAATAATAATAAAGGGATCGCTTATATATATGTGTGTGTGTGTGTGTTGTTTTATGTGTATATATGTGTTTACGTTTGTTCATATATATGTATGTATGGGGTTGTGTTTATGTGTGTGTGTGTGTGCGTGTGTGTGTGTGTGTTTTATGTGTGTTCGTTTATATATATGTATGTGTTTGAGTGCACGCATATGTATGTGTATTATGGGTTGGAATGGGGTTCTTACATTTCTTTTGTGAACAATTATACTCACTCAACCAGATAATTATGAATATTGTTTTAAATTCAAAAAAATATTTAAAGTCCATAAAAGTTTTTTTTTAATTGTGTGTGTGTGTGTGTGTGTGTGTGTGTGTGTGTGTGTGTGTGTGTGTGATTTTGATTTTCTTTTCTTTTCTTTTAATGAATAATTAGAAAACTCTTGTGAGCATTTTATCCACAGCAACCCATTAATAAACAGATGCAGATTTCAATCAATTCACCTGTGTGGGTGGCTTTAATGACACACACACACACACACACACACACTGTATATAATTATGGGAAAGTTTTCTACAATTGAGGTATATGGGAATTAAAATGTTTATATCTACTTACTAAAAGGTCACCTTTGATGACCAATAATCTCGATATTTAACCCCATCCAATCAATAGAATGAATCTATTAACATTCAATAGTTATTTCCCTTTAGAAAGTATAATGATAAGGGCAAGCACGACACAGACTGCAGAATATTATCATTATCATAAAGTATATTTTATCAGAAATTTCTCTATTCTCAAAGTTATGTTTAGTTTGACTTCTTCGTCTGAATCGCCTCAATTCTTCGTCTGAGTTCCAGTTCATCTAGTATTTATTCTAAGCTTTTAGGGACTGTTCCAAGTGCACCAACTACAATTGGTATCACTGTCACTCTCATATCCCACAGTTTTTTTTTAATTCTCTAGCAAGGTCCACGTCCACACTTCCTGTAATTCACCAACACTATACCTGATAACCCCTCCACACACATGCACACACATATACTTATACTATTACTGTACGCTATTCATGTGCCTGGCATTAGTACATTATTCTATGTACTATACATGAGCCTTTGATGAGGTGCACCTGAGCACTGTACAAATACATACATGTATATTATTACTGTACACTATTCATGTTCCTAATATTAGTACATTATTCAATGTACTATACATGAGACTTTGATGAGTTGGGGTGCACCTGAGCACTGTACGCAATAAATTTTGTTATTATTATTTTATTTGTCTATCTTTTCATTTTCTTCCATCTTCACCCTGTGAGCTGCTGGAACTGCAAAATCTACTAGTGACAAGTTCTCTTATTCTTGTAAATCAATACTAGGTCTGGTTTTTATAAGATGATAATGATGATATGATTAGTATTATTATTAATAGTATACTAGCAAATATATGCACCCTCCGGGTGCAAGTATTTAAGTTTGAATATAATAAAATATCATATTAAATTAGAAAGGCTAATGAAACTGAATAAGAATGCAGAAAAAAAATTTGGAACAGAGGGGGTATAATTGAAAAATAGAACAACTTTGAAACTAACTCTTCCATCATTTTCCGTTACTCCCGTCTGTCATTGGTAAATTTTCTTAATTTAACTATTTAGTTAAAATAGGAAGTAAAGAATAAAATAACAGTTATTTCTTCTTGTTAATGGATTTCTTTTAAGATTTATCCCCGAGATTTTTGCTCATATTTAGTAAGATAAAACCAAACAATTAGAAATCAATAATACTAAGCATATATTTATTAAAATCACATTTTTAAGATCAATATGCAAATTAGCCTTTCCATTCATACTGTAAACTGCTATTTTGTTGTATATATAAATACAATTACATGTTATTTGTATGCAGATATGGTCAACAGTCTTAATGATATAAAACAATTTTATTAATAATTGAGGTTTAAATAAAAATAAGATCATGGAGAATGTGATGTAAATAACTAAAGGGAATTGTGACTTGTATAGTAATATAGTTTCGGTTACAGACAGACAAACCCACAATCTCCATTATAATAAGATTAGTAGTAGTAGTAGTAGTAGTAGTATTAGTAGTATATACATAGCAGATGTTTAAAATGGAAGTGTGATATGTGAGAAATGTATCCAAGTGAAAAGTTCTCAATATCAAAAATATGAAATGTCTCTTCTTTTGTGAGGGGATATCTTTTCAAAAAAGGATGGGAGGGATTTTTCAAGAAAGGTCTGTGGTGAGATCTCATTTTCATTTTGACACCAACCACGCCCACCCATGCACCCACCACCCATCACATCCTAACTCACCCCCCATAACCCCCCACCACCACCCGACCCATCAAAAGTTCTGAGCTACTGATATAATTTTCTCTGCTTTTTATTTTCTTTCTTAGCAACAAACTTATAAAGTTACCTAGCAGCCGGGGAGAGGTTGTTTTTTTTTTATTAACAGATTTATCTAATATTCTTTGGCCATTCTCTTTTCTATACACCCTCCCACTGGTACGCTAGGGATTGGGGGTGGGTCTTTTGTTTATTTACTAGGTCTCATTTTTAATGATCCTTTATGTGGGTGTGTGCATACATATATACACACACACACACACACACACACATATACATATATATATATATATATATATATATATATATATATATGTGTGTGTGTGTGTGTCTGTCTGTCTGTCTGTGTATAAATATATATTGAATACATGCATATATATTGTATGTATATATATATATATATATATATAATTTGAATATATATATATATGAATATGTGTGTTTTTATATATATATTTGAATATATATATATATATATATATATATATATATATATATGAATATGAATACTCAATTTTCAGAACAAAAACTTAAATTCAATAAATTTGACAAGCAAGTAATGCAAAATAGGAAAAGACAAAATTATTTGTACAGTAAAAAATATAATTTTAAATTTATTAGTTCATGTAAGTCGTTTACATAATTATTTCCTTGGTGAAGCCTTCTAGACTTATTCAGTAAAATATTTGTGATAATCCAGCAAAAAAAACATCCTGTGGGGCATAGAGTGTTACCATTGTTATTCTTACTAGTACAAAATAGATTTTTGAAACATATTGCCTGACGGGTGGAATTAAAATTTCAATGTCAGCGAGTTTGTACCCTAAGTAAGTAAAATCATCAAATTCTTTAAAGGATTAAAAAATAAAACAATTTGAAATGTAAACTTTAAATATGTATTAAAATAAAACAAACTATATATAGATATATAATACCAGTTATGTATTTATTAAAACTTGTTTTAAAAAACAACGAGGACTGTCTAATGTTGCAAATTTTGAGTGTATTTATTCTATGTTATGACGATTTTGGGTAATGTGACATAAGCAGTGACGTAATTTTTGTTACAGACAAAAACTGGAAGCAAATCTCCATTATTAATAAAAGATGTTAACAACATGATAAGGGAGAGACAAAGGAGATTAGCGTTGAATTGAGACAGAGAATTATTAACTTCCACAAGTCGGGAAATAGTTACAGCACTATTTCAAAACTGGTTAGCTATCCCTAGATCTATGGTGCGGTCCGTATATTAAGAAGTTTAAACAGTTTGGTATGACAGAGAATTTGCCTGGACATGAAAGACAACCCAAATTGTCACCGAGAAATGCACAAAAACTGTGTCACGAGGTTAATTTAAAGCCAAGGGTTGTTTTGACCGACATCACCAAAAGTATCGATATGACGGGTCTATCAGTGTAAGTACACACACTATGGTTTGAATCCTTCCGTCTACTAAAGACAATGGCGTAGAGTCCACTTTAAAAAAAAAAATTTTTTAATTTTTTTTTTTTATATTTGCAACTGCGTGAGTGGTTGAGCGGCACACTTTTTGAATGGCAATCTCTGGAATCTCTGGTGCAGTGCCTGCGAACACTTCGGGTGGCCAGGTTGGATGCCTTCGTTAGGTCCGTCAATGCGGTGCAGAGTGGCCTCCTCTCTCCCGGCACCCCTCCTGCAGCTGGCATAGTGAGATCATGTCCATGGTTGCTCGGAAGCCACACTGTGTTCCTGGATAGGTGCAATACAACGTTGTTTAAATAGAAATGTGTTGGATAGAAACTGATCATGATGAACCCCTCTTTACAAACCATGTCACATTATTGCTTGGTTTAAATTTGAAAAAATGTTCTTGGACAAAGAATATTGCTTTTGGGAACAAGTGCTATGGCGTGAGGAAACAAAAATTGAGCTTTTTGGACATAATGATGTACAGAAGATTTAGCACAAGAAATGTGTGGCTTTCCTCTCAAAGAACAGTGCCAACATTAAAACATGAAGGTGGTTTGATGATGTTTTGTGGTTGTTTTATCAAGGAAGGAGGACTAGACAATTAATTGCAATCAGAGGAATAATGAAATCTAAAGACTATAACAAAATTCTGGATGAAAATCTACAACTATCATTGCAAAATCTTGATCTAGGTTGACAATTTATTTTCCAGCAAGATAATGATCCCAAACATACGTCTAAATGAATGACTGTATGGCTTCAGAAATAAGATTACAATTCTGTCAAGACCTTCAATGAGTCCTGGCTTGAATCCCAGTGAAAATTTATGGCAAGAATTGAAAGTTTGAATAAATCGTCAATCACGCAAAAAACCTTCAGGAATTAGAATGTGTGACCATTAAAGAATGCAAGAAAATCCCCCCAAAAAAGACTTGTTTAAATCTCATCAAAAACTTTAGAGAACCATTCCAGAAAGTTACAAAGATGAGAGATCGTTCTATTGAGTATCTATTAATAATGGAGATTCGCTTCCGGTTTTTGTCTGTAACAAAAACTACGTCACTGCTTACGTCACACTACCTAAAATCGTCATAACAGAATAAATACACTCAAAAGTTGAGCATGCAATGTTAGACACTCATTGTTTTTTTAAATAAGTTTTAATAAATACATACCTGATATT
>CM042148.1:109614853-109619853 GCA_023376005.1 Doryteuthis pealeii
CATATGTGTAAGAAACCAATTATATATATATATATATATATATATAATTTGTGTGTGAGACAGAAAAAAGTATGATTGAGTTTTAAAACCACACCCATTCACACACACACACACACACACACACACATGTGTGTGTATATATATATATATATATATATATATTATTATGTTGGGATAACTTTATTTATACTTTAAAATGAGTGTACAATACAATTTTTTTCCTGGATGCTAAAATTCGTGCCAAAATTATTAAGATTTGATTTATATTTGAAGATATCTAAAAATCAAAATATACATAGAAATAGCATTGAAATTCTACATAAAAATGTCCAGCATTTGTAAATCTCAAAAGTAAACAAATCAAAAGACCAGAGTTCACCTCCCTCTACCCAGGTGAAGCTGGGTAGGCACATCTACTATATATATATATATATTATATATATATATATATATATATATATATCAGGTTTTGAATCCCGCACAAGGCGGTCTTCCTATCTATAGCTCTGCTGATGAGGCCTAATAGGCCGAAATGTACATACAGAGATTGATTTTTCGCGATTTGTTTAGCCGTACATTTAAATAGGTATGCCCGCCTAATTAATTAATTATTAATTAATTAACTTTCAAAATTAGATACGATTTCAATTAAGCACATATTCTCCAAAAAATTGTCGGCTAAAAAAAGCCATATCATAAACTCACCGCGTGTGTATTTACTTCTCATATATATATATATATATATATATATATATATATATATGGGGTGGGAGAAAAAGGTTTTAACTCAAGAAATAAGGTGAAAATTTGCTAATTCAGTTTTTGATATTAAAATCTTTAAATGCAAAAATTTGAATTCATTTTTACACCTATCCAATCCCCACTCCTCAAAAATGCATTTTGGGAGGGTGGGTTCCATAAAAAATCTGCTAGACAGATCAGGAATTATCAAAAAAAAAAAAAAAAAAAAACACAAAGTCAAAAATTTCATGAAAAATTCCCTCGAAAGTGCAACATCGCAGCAGTCTTTTAAATGCAAAAAGTAAATGCAATTCGAGGGTGTCGTTTCAATGCGGATAATTAATTAATTCAATCAATCGCGTAACACCACCGTCTTTTTGACTGAAAAGATTTCTTTATTTCTATAATGCTGTATTTTTTTTTCTTCTTTTAGCTGAACGGGACGGTGGACAAAGTAAAAGAACAAAAGGTTTTGTTTTGTTTTTGTTTTCTTAAACTTTTTTTTTCTTTTTCCACCAAAATGAACAAATTCAGCTCTTGTTAAATTAAAATGATTAAAAAATAAAAAAGAAAAGAAGAAAAATGAAAATCTCCGATTACATGCGGGTATTTTCGAAGGCTGAACTAAATTAGCACCATCATTAATTAATAATATATGTAATTATTTTTGTGTGGAACTCCCAAGAAAAAGAGAGAAAGAAATTTCATATATTTATATATATATATATATATATATAATAATCAAGAAAGGCTTAAATACCGGTCATATTAGCAGTTATATATATATATATATATATATATATATATATATATATATATATATATATATATATATCAGTGGAAATAAATTTATAACTGTTAATATGACTGGTATTTAAACCTTTTCTTTGCTAAATATATTGGTCTGTATGTAATTCCACAATTATTGTACATTGAGCTCTCATTAGGGACTATACCAATTTTAACATTCCAATGCCCTGCTTAGAATCATTCCTAACACCAACTAACCTGGTTATTTATATATATATATATATTAATATAATATAATATGATATAATATATATATACATGTAGATATATAAGCACAGTGCTTTGAAACCGATAGTAACAATCACATTAAATATATTGTACCCTACAACAATATATATATATATATATATATATATATATATATATATATATATATATATATATATATATATATATATATATATATATATATATATATATATATATATATATATATGGCAGGCTTGAAAACTGGGTTTTGCAAACGGTAAAGAAACGATTGACTTAAGGAATTTAACGTGTGAAAATCTGAGAAACCGTTGATGCTGGGTGTGCAGTCATGGTGTTAGTGCGGTTCTGTGCATACAAGAAAAGAATTAAATTTTAGACCCTCAAAAAAATGTGAGTGTGTGTGGGGGGGGGATAGGTTTTAGAGGGAGAAGAAGAAAATAAAAAAAAAATGAGTAGGTTCGTACTAGGCGTTTGTTATACGCCAAACGACGATTCCAGGTGTCTAGTTGTTAACTGTATTTCTCTCTTAAAAAACAAGGAGAGAATAATGCAGATGTAAGGGAGGGGGTGTGGAAAGGTATTTTGACAAGTTGATACAAAAGTGCCCGTCTAAATTCTTGAATTTTGATATATTTTTTTTTTACATTTTTTTTAATTTATTTTCCAACTCTACTCCAACCCCACTGTCCACTTACTTTTATTGTCCATCTCTATTCCATTTTTTTTTCTTCTCTTTCTCGTATTGTTCCAACTCATACCTCTCTCAATTTAACTGTCTTCCTCTATTTTTCTAACCATTCTCTTATAGTCTGCTCTTTTCTTTTCCTCTTTTCTTTCTTTCGTGTTTCTCCAATTCGTATCTCTCTATCTAACTATCTTCCTCTCTTTTTCTTTACACCCTCTTTCTTTGTTCTACCTCTCGTCATACTACCCCCCCTCTCTCTCTTTCTCTCTGTTTGACTTCCCTTCCCTGTCCCCCTCTTCAGATCTCTCTCTCTCTCTCTCTCTCTCTCGATCTTCTCTCCTTTTTACTATCTAGTCTCACGCTGCACCCTTTTTTTTTCCTTTTTTAAATTCTTTTTTTTCTTCTTTTTTTTTTATTGGCAATCCTTTCCTTATTTTTCTTTCACCTTCTTTTTTCTCTTTCTAGGGTTTCTATTTGTGTCATTCTATCGTCCTCTTTTTTCTCTGTTTCTTTCGCCTTCCTTCCCCTCTCTCTTTTTCTATTCTCCTCCTCCTCCTCTTATGTCCCATTAATGTTACTGCTGTCATCCTCTACTTTTTTCCTTCCTCTTTTTTCTTCTTTTTCTTCTCTTTTTTCTTTTCTTCTTTGTATGCTACGTTTCTTCCACCTAGATCTTTTTATTATTATTATTACCTTCATTTTCTTTATCCATACGTTTTTTACCCTCCTCTTTCTTTCTTTCTTTTCCCCCTCTCTGCTCACTTCTTCAGCCTTTCTTTTTCCTTTCATTCGTTCTTTTTTTTTCTCTCTCTGTCTTTTTGAGCACTTACCGCTTGACATCCACCATTGAAGTGTACATGATTGTTTTAAAAATTGATGCTATCTTTTTTGTTCTTTCATGGGAAAAACACACGTGTGTGTGTGTGTGTGTGTGTGTGTGTGTGTGTGTGTGTAAGAACAACATCTCCGCACATGCTTGTATCTATCGACATATATGCAATGAGTGCCCGTACATATCTGTGTGTGTGTGTGTGTGTGTGTGTTGTTCACCTGTGCATCCAGTGGGAAAGACGCACCCACACTGTTTTCTTAGAGTGTAGGGGTCCACACTAGCATCTTCTTTGTCTCAATAAATGTCTACACATGCACACACTGCATTAAAGTACACACCTCGGCAGTATCTCAAATTTTAGAAATGCCCCAATCTTTTGGTTCGGTGTGAGGAACCAGTTGGGCTATTTATCACGGTCCTACGATTTTTTTGTGGAGAGAGTGGGGGAGGGGGCTACCCCTCCTGCTAAATAGCAAGGGTCCTCCTTAAACTAAAGAATATTATTTGGGCACCAACAAATGAACCCCAATTTTCACTTAAAAAAAGAATTAAGATTAATTAGATCGATTAGGTCAAATCAGAAAGTTTTTAAACAAAATAACTGATACATTATGAAATTCATTCATTGATGAATCAACACTGAAAATTTCATTAAAATCGGATAATTTCTTGATTTTTTGGTAATTTTTCTTTTCAATTAGGGTGCTGATTTGATTTTGTAAAATTCGTGTATGACGTCACAATTGTTGATACCTAATATTATCATTATTATTGTAATGATAGTCAAAGGGTTTCCTTTAGTATGTACATGTATATAACCAAATATGAACAGGTATTCTTAGCACTGATTACAGAAATAATTAATAAGCAATTTTATTAGGGGGGGGGGTAATATTTTATATTTGGCTTGGTGCCATCCTAATTCAGCACGGACCTAGACGTGGTTGGAGATTCCAAAGAGCATAAAATGCACGTCAGATGCTCACATTTATGCTCTTAACCTAGTGTTTACCGAATGAGCCTTAGTCCTGTTTATACACGTGCAGAAAACGAGACAGATAGCGACGGACCCTTGTAAAGAAAAAAAAAAAACTCAACGAGTAGGATTTGACACAAAGTCACCATTATGGGGCATCCAGCGAGGATCGAACTCGCTATTCAGTAGTAACAGACCTGCGAGACTAGCTTGCTAACTAACCATTTTCCCCATGATGGACCCTAAATGCTATATAACTTGATAACATTTTTACTCGTAGTGATATGTTAAGCTAAACTTAGTTTGACACAAGGCAAGCAGTACGGGGCACCCGGTGAGAATCGAACTCGTTAAAATGGTCTGCTCTCTTGCCTTGGTTTGGCATAAGGACAGCAGTATGGAGCAACCAGTTGTGTTATGTTCTGCTAACCTACCTCCTCAAAGTTCCAAAAATCACCTCCAGGTTTTATCAGCCGAATGAGTTTACAACTAGAAGCAACTACCCAGCATCGCCTGGGTAGAGGTGGGGAAAACCCTAGTGTATTGATATGTTTAATTTTAAGATTTACAAATGCTGGACATTTTAAAGTAGAATTTCAATGCTATTTCTATGTATATTTTAGTTTGAACTTACAATGAAAGTTTGAGAACTTGTAAAATGAGACAACTGAAGGACAGTCTTGTTTTCTTTGCACATGGCAGTATGTCAAACACTGAGACTTTGCACATGACCCATAAAGATGTCA
>CM042148.1:109624853-109627353 GCA_023376005.1 Doryteuthis pealeii
TTTGTAAAAGCACTTTATACTGGGCATTTAATTCGTTGCTATTGGCTTTGTATTATTCAGTATAAACTGTTGCATATTAGTTAGAGAGGAGGTGGGCGCTGCCAAGATGGTTTACCCAGCCAATTAATATCTCAATGATTAATAAATAAGAGGGCAAGTAAGTGAATGATTATTTTGGGAAAACCACTCTCCCATGACTAGCTTGTTGTCATAGTAACTGTAAAAATCTGCTATTCTTTTATTGTCAGCTTTGACAGGGTGACTCGAGATTTCTACATAAACTTCTATTGTAACTTTACTCTTATTGTTGCTTAGCTTATTTTGAGACTGAAGTAAGCCAATATACACCGTATTATTTGGAAAGTGCTCAATATCTGTGATAGAGCAACATGAGACTGAAAATAATTCATTCAGACTGGCTCATAATCACAAAAAACAAAAAATGTCAGGGATCTAGTAAGGCTCGAACCGGGGACACCATCACCGGTCTATAGCAGGCGTTTTTCTTATCGTTGTATTAAGTAAAAGTAAGTAAATTTGTCAGTGGGGCCTAAAGTCAGTATGAACCAGACAGCAAGGGAGTCTATCCCCTTTTCACTAGTGCTAGACCAAGGAGATTGTTTTTGCATCTGAGGTGGAGCACCACACCTACCATCAGCTCCTTAATTTACCAAACAGATCCCTGTGTTGCTCGTATGCTGAGTCGGCGAATGCTGGTATTGAACCAGGAGCCTTGTGGTTCCTAGTCGGATGTTCTACCGACTGAGCTAAACCGTTGTAGTAAGAAGAATTAATTATAAAGTATTAATGTACTATTGTCTCCAGTGTAATTATTTCAAAATAAAAAATGCCGGCAACAAAAAATAGAAAATAAAAAAATTTAATCATCCAGTGCCAGTTTCTTATTTCTACAACTTGTTTAAAATGAGAAATTCCAATGAAGAAATATTTTCTTTCTTTTTCTTTTTCTTTTTCTTTCTTCTTTCTTTTTTTCTTTTTCTTTCTTTTTTCTTTCTTTCTTTATTTTCTTTCCTTTAAGGTGGGGGTGCTTCCCACCTTGTCTAAATATGCATTAGCTTCCTTATATATATATATATATATATATATATATATAGAGAGAGAGAGAGTAATTTTTATTATTTCTTATATATATATATTTGTGTGTGTGTGTATCTTATAATTGAGTTTATTTATTTTTATTTTATAATTCCAGGAATTGTGTCAGTTTAAATTAAAACCGAAAGAAGTGAATGAGTGGGATAGGAAAAAAGAAGGGTGTGTAATGTGTATTTTAAATATATACATTTGTATATGTATATGCATTTCTATTGATATATGCATACACATTTTGTGTGTCTCTGTAGGTATGTACATTTGTATGTGTATATGCATTTATATATGTATACACATGTAAATATATATACAGGAGTGTGCGTGTGTGTGTACATATTTCAATTTCTTTCTGTAAGAAAAAGATCTGAATTCCGAATTCTGCTAAAAAATGTGAATATTATGACATTTTTTAGCAGAATTCAAAATTCATGTTTTTTTGTTTTTGTTTGTTTTTTTGTTTTTTGTTTGTTTGTTTTTTTAAATTTCATTATACTAAAAAAACGTAGAAACTTATAAAAATCTTCTGATATAATTATTCAGACTCTTTATAGAAAAACAAATTTAAATCGTTTTTTTTTTTTATCACTTCATTTTTTCAGATTTCATAAAATAAATTACTGGGGGTAGACCTCATAAATAAATAATTTCCCTAATTTGTTTTAGGAAAAACCTATTTTAAACATAATTTCATCAACAGGTTAATAATTACCGAAAATTTCATGAAAATTTCACTGTTGATTTTTCATATAATTTTTTTAAAAAACGCCGGTAGTCATAGCCTGTTTTTGGCTACATTAAATTTCAATTGATTCAATGGTGCGAAAATGTAAACATTGTTTTGGTTCATAATTTTCATTATTTCCGTAAGCTGAAAATCTAAAAAAAAAAAAAAATCATCAGGATTTTTTTTTTAATGTTTCTTCTTTTGAATGGTCCAAAAATTTTGAAGATAATATTAACCTTTATTCAAGTTTCATTGTGTTGAATATAGCCTGGGGTGGGGTGGGGGGTAGATTTGACACGGCAGTTTGGACGGTAAATTTGACACGGCAGTTTGGACATCGCTACGGTATTTCATTATATTACTCTTTCCCCCTTCATTAGTATTGTAATTTTTATCAATCAATTAAACCTTTTATTTAAAAAAAAGAAGAAAAAATCTTCATTTTACGATAAAAATTCCACGTAAGAAACAATAACTTATTTCTTCCTTTTTTTTTATTTTCTAAAAAAGCTTTTTTTTTTTCCAAGTTTTTTAGAACCCTATTTTTTAAACAAAAATAAATAATCACATCGAGCACCCACCTCCTCCCTAGCAATCAGAATAATTGCGTTTTTTATAAGTGACTTAAAATCGAGTCGCGAAATGGATTCACGCTTCTAATGA
>CM042148.1:109632353-109634853 GCA_023376005.1 Doryteuthis pealeii
CTTAAGACAGGCTTGCATATTGCTTCTAACATACCCATGTGTATGCAATGCATAGTTTTTATTAAAACAATATAGAAATAGTTATTCAGGAAACATCTGTGGTGTAATAATTATCATTGTAAGAAATAAACTCGACAAACCAGGTTCAAATCCTGTAGGAGGCAGTTTCACTTCTTGCTAAAATATTCCTTTTCTGGAAGGGTACAAATCAATCTGTTCACCACCTCCCCCCATCTATGGGTAAATAGTAGGACAGACTGGGTTCTTTAGCCTTGGTAAGGCAACCAGCCAAGGAAAAAGGAAAAACTGAATTCAAATCAGCTGTAAGTACAGCCTGTCACATGTTACATGGAAAGGTGATGGGCGCTGCCAAGTGACCCACCCACTGGCCAGAAAGATGTCATGAAGGGAAGTTACTCTGTATAGCACTCAACAACCTAAAAAGGTTATGGAATATAATGATGAGAAAATAGGACAACACTGATACTGGCACAGAGCAGAACTCATGCTTATAATATATATATATATATATATATATATTATATATATATATATATGAGAGGTAAGGTAAAAGGAAAAGTGAAGAAAATAATAATTTTTTTTTACCTTACCTCATACTGTCAGATTTTACTCCAACCCTCCTATCTTCATATATATATATATATATATATATATATATATATATATAAACACCACTTGACCCCAAAAGGACTACAGATAGAGAAATAACAGTCAGTCTATCATAAACTCTTGATAAAGAGGGATGTACGCTCCTTGAAATATCGGCAAATAAATAAAATTTAGAACACAATATTCAACATCTAGTCTCTGATCTTATTTCATTCATTTCTTTCATGCTTAAAAATGACCCAAAATTATTTTCCCATATATATATATATATATATATATATATATATATATATGAGAGAGAGAGAGAGAGAGAGAGAGAGAGAGAGAGAGAGAGAGAGAGAGAGAGAGAGAGACTCATATATAATTTTCCACTGTTCTGTTTAAATATCAGAGTTAGCTTTGAATGTGTTTGACTTGATGATTTCTTACAAACCCATCTATACTCTACATCTTTTTAAAATGTAGAGAGTACAGCTGTTGCCCCAGAATATTCAATGGGTTAGGGTTTTTTTTTTTTTAAAGATCTCCCACCTGAATGAATTAGTAGGTCAATAAGTTTATTTTATTATTTTTTTTTTATATAAATTAATTTAAACTCATTAAGCTTCATATGTTACCATCAAATAAAACAAAAAAACAAAATCGATTTGAAGTTCACATTTTCCAGTTCATTTTTATTTACTTATCAAAAGGGTTTTTCAAAAAGTTTGTTTGTTACAGTAGAATTATTTATATATATATATATATATATATATATATATATATATAAAAAGTGTTCTTATGGGTCCAATGGGAGAAAATTAGATATTCTATAAAAAAGAAGGTTCGCAAAAAGGATTGTTTTTTTTTTTTTTTAATTTCATTATTATCTTACATATGCGACACGTGTTTCAGATCTTCTGTTATCTTCTTCAGGCATTAATTAACCATATTTTGGCAGAATATGAATATGTATATGTGTGATTTCTGATATTTGATAAGTTGTGTGTATTTTTGTAACTTACATTTTGTTTATAATGGTTGTATAATGTTTATAACGGTTATATATATATATATATATATATATATATATATATATATATATATAGTTATTTAGTATTGAAAAATTAAAAATAAAGTTCTCGATTACACGTGTTGTCTTGATGATAAGTGGCTAATATGTTGCTTTGAAACCAATGATAACAATCACACCTTAAATTAATGTACCCTATAACAACCAATTCTGTAGACTGTTGCAACCAATTCCTTTTTCAAATTTTAATCCAGGAATTAAATTAAATCTTAATATCATCAATTTTAACCAGGAATATGAATTAATATTGATATGAATCTACACACACACACGTGCACCTATATATTTATATATTATGTGTGTATAATAGAACTTTTCCACATGCCCAGTACCTAGTCGGAGGGCCAGAAATCAACACTTTGATCCTAGGCAGACCCCACACATATACTCTGATTCTAACTAGAAGTATAGATCTGTTTATAAACAACCTCATCATATTTTATGGGTATTATGCTAGTTCAGATAAAACAAAAGAAATTGTAAAATCCAAAATAAATAGAAATAAATCCAGAGTCCAATTTTGTTGGAAGTTTTATGAAGTTCTGTCTAAAATTGTGGCTTGTACAGACCCCACAACTCTACAAACAAAAGGTCTGATTTCTTAGAATTGTTTAGACAAAGATGGCCGGTCTAAAAACATGGTAGCAATAACCTTTTTTTTTCTTGTTGGAATAAAGAAAGAATTTAAACAAAGAAACCAGAATACAATATATCAGTGCCTACATAATCTCTCTTCAAATTTCACTGACAGATCACACACACACACACACACACACACACACACACACACACACACAC
>CM042148.1:109642353-109644853 GCA_023376005.1 Doryteuthis pealeii
ATAAATATTGCAAAGTATATCAATATTGAACTTTCAAAAAAAAGTAAAACATAGAATGATAAAATAGGATAAAAAACTCACAACTCATAGTTTCACATTATTGATCCTCAGGTGAGACAACATGTCTAACAACATGAAACTGAGTTATGAGTTTTTATACTGTTTTATTATACTGTTTTATACTTGTAAAATACTGTGATATTGGTCAGCATTTTCATGAATAGAACACTGTAAAGATTAAAAATTATTATATATATATATATATATATATATATATATATATATATATATACCAACCCCTATGCATAAGTGGGATGTGACACAAGTCAATTTCTTAAGTAGAGTTTAACAGCTTTCAATTCTGTTTTCCTTCTCCTAGACTGGTTTTCATAGCAGGCTTGAAGAGACCAGTCTGCCTTACTATTTACCTATAGCTGGGGGGTAGATTACTTTTGCAGACCTTTTTTTTAATAAAATATTTAATTTTCTCCCATTTGACCCATAACACTTTATATATATATATATATATATATATATATATATATGTGTGTGTGTGTGTGTGTGTGTTTGAAAATGGAAGCAAATCTGACGGTATGTTGAAAGGAAAAATAAACAAAGGAAAGAAAATGCTAAATGGATAAAATAGATTTTATTTAACTCACATGTGTTTCGGCCAGGAGTTTATTCACGTACACATGTATTCTATTTATTATTATTCTAGATATAAAATAAAATAATAATAATAGAAAACTACAAAATCTTTTAGTATACAAGGAATAAAAATTCTTTGGTGTTTGGTGTTTTAAATCAAAGTGGTTAAAATACGGAGAATTTTTGAAATGTGCGAAAAATTAATTATTTTGAAATTGTTTGAAGAAAACATTCCACATCGATAGATAATAGTGATACATATACACACATACATAGACACACGCCTACACAAATACATAAAGTTCTATTGAATAATGGTTATTTTTTACTTTCACATAATTTTAAAATTTTACATGTATATCTTTTTATAAAGTCATGAGCATTTATAAGAAATGATTAGATTTTTTTCTTTAATGACATATCAACCTAAGTGGGTTATGTAATACCAAATCTATAAGAAATGAAGACATCTTTGTTGCATGGCTACAAGAGTGGTTGTTAGTGGGTATAATGGTCAATTACTTACTGATGCAAGATAAGTAAAGGATTGATTTAGAATGTTTGATTTCATCATAGGTACTTGATCCCTTATACCAAAGATTAGCACAACATGACCTTTTAAAATATCCTAGCTTGTTGATATATATATATATATATATATATATATATATATATATATATATATATATGGTATTTGTGGAAAAAGTGACTTACCAGTGAAAATGGTCACAGTGGTTAGTTGATTCACAATGATAAGGCAGTGATATAACAAATGTAAAGTGCTCAATACGTGAGTAGAGCAAATTTATTAACATAAAGGTACACGGTAATAACCTACTCGAGTTTCACCATAAGGATCTTCAGGGTTAAATCCACTGGATTAATCAAGATATCGATTAATTGCAGTTGATTTCATGTGTGTGTTTTTTTTCACGATAAACGGTTGATTATAGGTCCACAGTCGAAGAATGCTGGTTTAAATTCAAAAAGAGCAGAAATTTAATTTTTTTCAAAGGATCAAAATATAAACATTGTTAGAAATCCGCTTTGTTTTAAAGGTTTACGACAATGATGAGGATTGTTTATATTATTATAGAGTCTGTAGTGATTAAACGTGACCCTAAAGATCCTTATGGTGAAACTCGAGTAGGTTATTACCGTGTACCTTTATGTATATATATATATATATATATATATATATATATATGAGGGTAGTCAAAAAGTAATGCCATTTTGTTTAGACAGGTATAATTACCAACACAGGAACATATATCATACATCAAAATGAAGCTGGTCCACTGTGGATCACATCCCTACTTCTCCACATGGTCACCGTTTCTCTCAATAGCAATGTTCCAACTTCAAATGAGAACATGATGTATCCCTGCCCTGTAAAATTCTGTTGAGTGTTCATTGAGCGACTTTTTGACAAAAGATTTCACTTCCTCATCACTAGAATAATGTTTGCCTCTAAAACCCTCTTTCATGGGGCCAAAGAAATGATAGTCTGAAGGCACTAAATCTGGTGAGTATGGAGGATGCGGTAAAGTTGTCCACCCAAATGAAGGAACTTTTCTCCCTTGTCCTGATGCTTGCGTGTGGTCGAGAATTGACATGCAGAAGAAGGACATTGTCAATTGGCAAGTTGGGTTTTACTCGCCGGATTCTTGCTCTGAGCCTCATTAGGGTTTCAAATGTAGGCCTTAGTTTAAAAAAAAATTAACATGAAATAAAGAAAATGGCATTACTTTTTGACTCACCCTCATACACACACACATATATATATATATATATATATATATACATAAAGGTAAAAGTATCTAATAGGCAGGTAAGTTGGAAATGATTC
>CM042148.1:109649853-109702353 GCA_023376005.1 Doryteuthis pealeii
TAAAACACACCTGTGAGAGCCAGCAACCCACGTGCATCCGATTGTATATATACTTACAAGTATATATATATATATATATATATATATATATATATAGGAGAATATGTGCTTAATTGAAGTCATACCTAATTTTGAAAATTAATTAGTTGATAATTAATGAATTAGGCGGGCATATCTGTTCAAATGTAAGGCTAAACAAATTGAGAAAAGTCAATCTCTGTATGTACATTTCATTGACTTTTTCTCGATTTGTTTAGCCTTACATTTGAACAGATATGCCCGCCTAATTCATTAATCAATTTTCAAAATTAGGTATGACTTCAATTAAGCACATATTCTCCCAAACATTGTTGGCTAAGGCCATATCAAAGGCATTGTTTGTTTGTTTGTTTACTTTCATAATGTAGAATTAAACAAAAGGCATGTCTCCTGTTTAACAATTTTATTAACGATCTTTTCAACTTTTCTGGCCAATTTTTTAATATTTGGATGGAAGCCGTAGATTAGTCCACCGAAGTTTGTATCCCAAGTACTTTTGGCACTTCAAAGTGCTATCATCAGGGGTGGTGTGTTTATGTTCCAGTTTTTTTCAAGTTAGTATATTAAGGGGTGTGGAGTCTGGAATGAGGAGAATTGGTAGGAAAAGTGTTAAAGGCATTTTAAAATGTTAGTACTGCATTCAAAATTAATCTTATTTAAGATGGTTTGTTTAATTCTACACTTATAAATGAAAGAATGCTGCCCAAATACACACACACACATATATATGTGTGTGTGTGTGTGTGTGTTTTCCGGGGTTTTGCTCCCGGCGAGAAGTAGCTGTTAAGTCTAGACACAATGATGAGACTTTAACAAACTTTCACCGCTTAGCATAAGACAATACCCGTCTGTTGTTTACAGACTTGAGTTCTCTGGTGATCATAACATACCGAGAGGTAAAGAGTCATACTGATGAAAATTCAGTCGGGTTTCGCTCCCTGCTAGAAGTAGCTATTAAGTCTAGCTACACTGATGAGACGTAAACATCGAAACATGGTGTCTGTGGATATATGTGTGTGTGTGCGTGTAAATCTATATGTTTGTCTGTGTATGATTCTATATATGTGGGGATATGAATCTTTATATACGAGTGTGTGAATTTTGTATATGTATGTGTGTGTATGAATATGCATGTATATGAATTTGTGTGAGTGCATGCATGTGTATGAATCAGAATATTAGTGTATATATGTGTATGCATATATACGTATATATGTGTATGTATAGGTATGTATGAAATATGTGTACACAAGTGTGTGTATCAATGCTTGTATTTGCATGTATGTGGATATGAATTTAATTGTGTTATGTGTACAAGGGCCGTGTGTGTGTGTGTGTGTGTGTGTGTGTATAATATATATATATATATATATATATATATATATATATATATATATAATATCTGCATATGTGTGTGGGAAGGGTACGTAATTGGATGATAAGAGATAAGAGTTTTTGGTACATTGTGTTAGGATTTTATTATTTTTAAAAACAATTTTGATGAATGTAACTAAAATGTTCTTTTCTTCTGCAAAAGCATATGGTAATTAAACCATGAGTGATAGAGAACAATAGAACAATAAATCAAGAGAGAGAGGGAGAGGATGAGAATGAAAGAGAGAGAGAGAGAAAGAGAGAAAGAGAAGAAAGAGAGAATGAAAGGGGGGAGAGAGAATGAAAGAGCGAGAGAGAGAAAGAATGAAAGAGAGAGTAAAAGAAAGAAAGAAAGAACGAAAGAGAGTAAAAAAAAGATGATGATAGAGAGAGAGAGAGAGAGAGAGAGAGAGAGAGAGAGACTAATAGAAAGAAAGGAAGAGATAGAAAAGAGATAGTAAAAGACTAAGATAGAATGATAAAGAGAGAGATTGATAAAAAGAGATTACAATTGAAAAAACTATAATAGAAAAAGAAACCGAGATAGATCAGGAAAAGAGAAAGAGAGAGAGAGAGAGATAGAGAGAGAGAGAGAGAGAGAGAGAGAGAGAGAGAGAGAGAGAGACTAATAGAAAGAAAGAAAGAGATAGAAAAGAGTAATAAAATTTGAAAAAAGTGATATTGATTACAATTTTGGACATTGTTAATTTAGTTCATTATGTTTTTTAAATTCAAATATCTCTTCTCTCTCTCTCTCTCTCTCTCTCTCTCTCTCTCTCTCTCTCTCTCTCTCTCTCTCTCTCATTTCTTTTTTGTTTATTTTCATTTGAATTAAAAACTACAAAACACTTGTGAATTCTACTTATAAAAGGACAGACCAGCTGTTTATATAAGGGAGTGAAAAATAAATTGAGTTGCCTATTTAAAAAAAAAAAAAAAAAAAAGAAATATTAAAAGAACAAAGCTTGAATATTTGCTTCACTAGTAAAATATTTGTATTTAAAATTTTGTTTACAAAGATAAAAAATTTTTTTTTTTACAGATGTTGCTCGGAACAAATAAAGATATTAACATTTCTATTGTATTTTACATTTTTCTAATGAATATTACAATTAATATTTTAACACTAGCAAGGTCAATCCACATTACCCGGGCTTTTAAAAATGTATTTTATAAGTTCTTAACTTTTCTATAATTAATATTATTACTTCTGATTTACATTAAACTCAAGTGCCAGTATAATAATGTGTACATTATGCAAGTATATATATATATATATTTGGGAGAATATGTGCTTAATTGAAGTCGGACCTAATTTTGAAAGTTAATTAATCAATAATTAATTAATTAGGCGGGATTACCTATTTAAATGTAAGGCTAAACATCACTGCCTTATCATTGTGAAACTTGAATCAACTAACCACTGTGACCATTTTCACAGGTAAGTCACTTTTTTCCACAAATACCATACGTATATATATATATATATATATATATATATATATATATATATATATATATAAAGGGATGTTTCTATTTGGGATCATCAAAATCTTACTGTAAATCCATACTGTATGCTCATGTAGGTGCAGACTTATAGATTCATACAACAATTTTTATAAATCCATATGAGAGCTCAATGTATAATAACTAATAAATTAATAATATACAGAGCAATATTTAACTAAAGAAGAAAGAAAACTTAAACCATTATAAGACTATAATATCTTATTTTGACCAGTTTGTAAAATCTATCTGAAGAGGCTAGACTCATTTTGAGTTTCTGGTAGAAATAAATTATTATAGTCAAATGACGGTTTAAGTTTTTCTTTCTTTGAAAGTTATATATATATATATTGAATTTTTCAGATTTAACTAAATCTGACATGAGGACATGTCTATAAAAATTGAATTTTTCAGCAATGGTTTATATCAACCCAATAAAAAAAAACTACTTAAATCTCCACAATTTTTATATAAACATATGAATGTAGGTGTGATTTTGTAATAGTGTTAAATTATATAAATATATATACACACACACACATATATATATATATATATATATATATATATATATGTGTGTGTGTGTGTGTGCATGAGGGAGATGTATATGTGTGTATATATTTGTGTGTATAAATATATATATATATATAATATACTTATATATAATCCAATATATATGATATAATATAGTATAATATAACATATAATATAGTACAATATGATATATATATAATATAGTACAATATTATATTATATATATATATATTATATTATATTATATTATATTATATTATATCATTTGTCTGTACAAAGGGGTTTGTATAAGCCATACTTTTGAAGTATATCTTACCTGGGACATATCTTTGGGCCTATTCATAATGAAACTGATACTTTTCTCAATGTAATAACTAACTTGATAATTCTTTGAAAAAAAAATTGCCCTATATCTGTAGAATCACCCAATATGTATAAATACTTTAATTAGAAGTTATTAATATTACCTAAATGATAATTAAATATTTTGATATTAAAAAAATAAATTTTTGAGTAAACTTCAACCAACCTCTCTTAGAATTATTTTTCTTTCTTCCTTTCTTTCTTTAAATAAATATGAAACTCAAAAAACAAAAATGTATTATCTTCCGTTTCTTGCTTGTTTTTTTTATTATTTTTAAAAACTTTTTTTTTAAATCATAAAAGTGACAGAGAATAGAGAAATATTTTTCTAACCGTAGATGAAAAGAGAAATATTATTCCTTCCATAAATTCTTATTTACACAGCTGATAATATTATTTTCCTCTCTTAATTAAATTAAATAAATTTAGAAACTAGGGAAACTAAACTGTTAGGTGCAACCTATTTTTTTTTAAGAAAATATAGCTGACCTCATTTTTAACAGAACTGACCTAGTTTTATTTCATTTTATTTATTTATTTTTTTTTTTTTTACCAGTGAATAGTAACTTGTGTTAAACTTGTTTTTTTAGTGGAACAAGAATTTTTTTCATAAAGATATCCAAATATGGTCATTCAACAGATAATTTATATTTTAGTAACTTTTATTTTCAAATTCAACAAATAATTACACTAGTGGCTTAAATAAAAAGGCAGAAAAATACACTGTGAAAAAAAAAAACTGAACCATTTTTTTTATTATTGCCACAAATTTTAATAAAACTTTAATAGCTTTAGACACACAAAGGAAGTGACTATTTTCCTTGGTTATTGATCTGAAAGTTTTCTTAGTTATAATGAAAAGTCATAATTCTAAAAAAATTACTTTTTTTTGAGAATTTTCTTTTTTTAGAAAATTATGACTTTTCACTATATTTAAGAGAATTTTGATAACAATAATCAAGGAAAATAATCACTTCCTATGTGTGTCTTAGCCATTTAAATTTCATTAAGACTTGTGACAATTATTAAAAAATGCTTCAATTGTGTGTGTGTGTGTGTGTGTGTGTGTGTGAAATACTGAAAATATATAATCTATATATATATATATATATATAATTTTTTTTTTTTTTGTGTAGCATAACGGCTAATGAGCTAAAAGGAGACAATCATTGTTTTATGAAAGATCATTAAAGTTAAGCAGATCATAATTAGATGGGTGACCATTTAGAAATAGCAGATGCTACTATAAGCAGTCTGATGTCTGAGTTGCAAACAAAATAAATCTTTGAAAATAACAAAAAAAAACATAAAATAAAAATGTAAATTTATTTGAAAGAGACCCAAGAAAATCTTCTTCAGTTTTTGTAAAGGTCGACCATATTTTCTGATTAATTCTACAAAAACAGAGCAAAATGATTTCAATATTTTCAGATATTCTATATCAACAAGTGCTTGTTGATATTAAATTCATATCTTTAGAGATATTAGAATAAAACTACATGCTGAATAAACTCTCTGGCTATGAAAAAGTTTAATAAACATCATCATCATCATTATTATTAATAGTAGTAGGCGCAGTAGTTTTTCATACCAGCTGATGGTCTTTCACTGGAGTCTGAGGGACAAGAAGTTTGCTCAGATCTCCAGGACTCTCCTGAGTATTCTAGCTGATTTCAACAATGCTGTTGTCTAGATGATCTCAATTCTTCCTCAAATTTCCAATTCCTCTAATCTGTTTTCTAAACTTTTTGGGGCCGTTCTAAGTGCACCAACAACAATTGGTATCACTTTCACCCTCATATTCTACACTTTAAAAAAAATTCTCTAGCAAGGTCCAGGTATTATTATTATATTATCTTTATGTACTCTTTGGTGCCTATGAATATGATATGTGTGGGTACATGAATAGATATAAATAGGTTCATCTGAGGATGTTTATTTAGCTTTTTTCTCCAGGCATTTTGATGGAATCCAAGTGGTGCAGCCATACAGTAGTACTGAAATGCCTTAGAATATAATGAATATTTTGTCTATTTTAGGGTCTCCAATTCCTTTTTATTTTAGGCAAAACGTTACTTTGTGAAATTATTTGTTTGACTTTTTTTGTTGTTTACATTTGTAATTTTTTAAATAAATTTTTTAAAAAATTTTGAAATCATTTGTTTTTTTTTTGTTTTTTTTATCTATTTATTTATTTTTGTTTTGTTTATTTTTATTTTCAGAAATATTCTTTCAATTTGATTTTAAAAAAAAATTTTTTTTAAATTTTTAAATTCAATTTTTTTTCTTTTCTTTTTTTTGGGGGGGGGGTAAAATTTTTGTTTTTGAATTTAGAATTTTTTTTGGTTTTAAATTTTTTTGTTTTTTGTTTTTTAGAAATTTTTTTAATTTTGAAAATTTTTGTCTTTTTTTTTTTTGTTTTTATCTTTTTATTTTCGGTAATATTCGCTAAATTTAATTTAAAAGATAATTAAACCTTTTTCTTATATTTTTAAAATAAAATTTTAAAAATGAAAAAAAAAAAAAAAAACAACAGAATTTTGCGACTTTTTGTTATTTATTGAAAGATCCACAGCTGTTTAAAATTCCTTCCCCCACATCCACCAAACCCCGACCCACCCTTAATCCGCCAACGGCAATATCCTATTTTCATTCAGGCTTTTTTTTTTTCAACTGCATTATTATCTCTCGGTAGTGTAATAACAAACAAAAATAGCCACACCCACATTTGACGTTCGAGTTTTAAAAAATGGAAAAATAAAAATTTACAAATTCACACACACGCATCAACACAAGGAAAAAAAAGAAAAAGTTTTCTCAATGAATGTCTGTTAGTGTCCATATCTGTCACTTAAAATCTCTTCACCAAACTCTTTACCTCCCTCCCACGCACACTATCTCACACACACACATACACATACACACACAACTTTACAGTCCCTGTCAGTCTTGATTTCTTCCCCTTAAAACCCACACAGATACTCAATGGCCCCCGGGGGTGAGGGGAACACAGGGAAGGCAGTAAAAACATGTGTGATTTAAGGGGCGATCCGATTTATTCCTCTATTTAATTTCGGTAAAGAGATTTTTTTTTTTAAATAAAAAATAAAAAATAAATAAATTGGTGGAATAACAGGAAAGGAGTTAAAGAAAATTAAGGATCCATACAGGTTGTAAGAAAAATATTTACCAATTTAATAAAATAAAAATAAAAAATGGTGTAAAAGTTTTATCTTTATAAAGTTTTAATAAAAAAAAGATCAAATTAAAACTTTTAAATTGTTGTTTTAAAAATGCGTCGACTGCATTTGAACCCGTTTTATTATTGCAACTGAATATACATACAGCTGTCACTGACTATACAGCTACTCCCTCATATCACTATTTCTCCGTTTAACTTTGATAATTTTCTGCATCAACAAAACTCTAAATCTTATAATAAAAGAATAAAATTGTCGATTACAAAATATTTACTGACATCCCACCATGTCAGTCAAACATAAGGATCGTTATGGTGGGGCACCACACACAAACCGAAACTCATGCATGGATAGTGTTTAATTGCACGACTCCCTTTTGAGGCGCCTCAGGCACTGGGCAATAAACCCAGCCCTGCTCTTTTAAATCAAAGGAGCAGGTGTTGCCTGGGAGGGGATAACCCCCTGGGATCACGCTGATATTAAATATCTTACCAGGTAAAGTAAGGCAATTTAGAATTGTTATTTTTTTTTATTAGTCCTTTATTTATTTACTTTTCATTTTTAAATTATTTTTTTCTTTTTTGCTTATATTTACAACTCTAAGATCGTTATTCATCGGTTGTAGAATAGATGTAAAATAATTAGATTCTGTTTGCAATTAATAAAAAAAAAGTAACAGAATAAGGTGTAAGGAAAACTGATTAAATCTATTAATAATGGAGATAGTTTTGGTTACAGACATAAATACACCCTATGTCATATCTTACGTCACATTACCCAAAATCGTCATAACATAGAATAAATATATTCAAAATTTGAGCATGCATTTGTTTTTATCTTTATATATATTTAAAGTTATCAGAAATAAGTTTATATTTCAAATTGTTTTAAGTTTTTTACTCCTTTAATAAATTTGATGATTTTACTTATTTATGGTACAAACTCTCTGACTTTGAATTTTTAACTCAAGTAATATCTTTCAAATTTTTTTTATTTATTTTGCTAGTAATAATAATAATAATAATAATGATGAATGATGATAATGTGAATAATGATGATAATAATAATGATGATGATAATAATGATGATGCTTGATCTAAAAAAGTTCACCAGCTATTTTGCTATTCTTACTATTTGATGTAAACAAGCAACATTATTAAGATGAAAGAAAAACTAATGGAAAAGGAATGATCATGACAATGCTTCATCAAAGAAATATATAAACTGTTTGAAGTAAAATGTCTTTGATCAACTTGGGACATACAGTTTATGTAAGGCACTCGGTGAGGACTGAATTCACTAAAGCAGACAAATTACTCACTGCTTATGCCATGATAACTTATTTTAATCATGATAATGAAATTTATTGTGTACAGTGCTCAGGTGCACCACAACTCATCAAAGTCTCATGTCAAGTAACCAAAATCATCGAATATAGAATAAAGAACAATCTTGTTTGAATTAATTGGAATTTAACTGTGAGAAACTTTATTTTATTAGAAAGAAAACATATTTTTTAAAATTTTGACAGGAAAACTATTTTTTATGTCTATTATTAAAAAATATAAGATTCCCAAGGTCTGTTTACATTTTTTTACGAAAGAGCGTGGCAACAAATTAATTTACCTACTTTTGTACATTGATAAAATTGGAAAAAAGAAGAAAAAAACTTTTACACTCAAATAAAAATATCCATTCTATGTCAAATAGTGTATATTTTTTAGAAAAAGCATTGTCGTCTGTCGTAAAAAAACCCAAAAAAACTCCCACCCCTTTAGGCAATATCTTTCAAAAATTAATTTCTACACTACCCAGAGGGTTTTTTGTTTTGCTAGTAAAACTAAAAATTATTAAAATTGTCAAAAAAAAAAAAAAAAAAAACTTCACTACTTCTAATTCTTAATATATTCTAAAACAAAAACAAAAACCTTCATTTTTTAAAAATTAATTGTAAAACAAAATATTTATGAAATATGATAAATGATATTTTTCTAAATTTAATTCATTCAGGATTTTATCTTTTAATGTTGGTAAAATATCATTTAATTTTCTATAAAAATATTTTTAAAACAAATTTAAGTTTCAGAAATTTATTTGGATTCAATCTTAATATAATAGCTTCATGTGCGTTAATTAGGGTTAATAGATTATAGATACAAAAAGTCTATAGAAAATCTCTTTATATAGACATACAAACAACCCTTAACACAGTAATGATATAGAAACTATGAAAAATTAATTAGGCCTAACAAATTTGAGAATAGAAAACATGTTTATACATCATAGATTTTATAAAAGATAATTTAAAAGATATGTTTTGATAATTATTATTCATATAAACAAAATTCAATACTTATCTCCCATTTTTAGTCATAGATGAATTCCCTAAAATATATTCATTAATAAAGTAATTAGCTTATCTATATAGATCAGTAAGTTTACAATTTAAGTAAATCTTAGCAAGTCTGGACAGGTACTTGATCTATGGACAATTAATAAAATAGAAAATCTAAAAAAATAATCCCAAATTTAATGTTTTAAAATATCTAAATTTAAAATAATGGGAGAAAAAAAAAAGTGAAATATTTTTAATTCATTTCCAGAGGAATAATATTCCATAAAAAAAAAAATTTTTTAAAAATATTTCCATTTGCTAGATAATTCAAATTCTTTGAGACAATAAACATTTTGTATTTCAATCGACAATTTTGTTTTCTTTTAAATAAATGATATTTGAGGTATTATCTTTTTTAATTGCTTTTTTATTCATCGCTTAATTAAAATCTTGTAGATTGGAACAAAACTTGAGTGGTTAATATACTCTGTTTAGAGATAAAGTGTTCATTGGTAAGTATGTGTATGTGTGTGTGTGTGTGTGTTATTTTGAAATAAAGTACTCAGTGGTAAATGTGTGTGTGTGTGTGTGTTTTATTTTGAAATAAAGTACTCAGTGGTAAATGTGTGTGTGTGTGTGTGTGTGTGCGTGTTTATGAATATAGCTATTTACCCAACCTGTTCACCATGGTCAAAAGTATGGAGTAAATCCACAATTCAGTAGTAATAGATCTGTGAGACTAGCTTGCTAACCATTACACTAAGATGATGAGATGCCTTTATGAATGTATATGTGAACATATATAAATGTGAGTGTGTGTGTGTATATATATGTAAGTTTGTGTACATCTATATAAATGCGTGTGTATATATGTCAAGTAAAAATTTACACCCCTGCCAAAGTAGTAATAAATAGTAATAAACTATTTCTTTCATTGTAAACAATAATTTTATTTTCCAAAAATTAAGTTTGAACATTTTTTTGTTTATGTATTTTTCTTTTCTTTCATTACTTTTCATTTTTTCTTTTCTTTTTTTTTTTTTTCTAAACATTTTTAAAATAAATGTGGTGCTAAAATTTCTTTAAGCAAATTAATTAAAAAAGATTAAAAAATAAATTTGTTATATGAATAAAATTGCTTAGAAGAAAAATTTGTAAAAATTGAAAATTCTTAAAAACCTTTTCAAAAATTAATGAATTATTGATCACAAATTAATAAGTGATCAATCTAAACTGTTTATAATAATTAATTATTTCACTCTATGGGTTAAATACTACCACTTGTTTTCTTCTATGAGAATGGCTTTGACATTAAATAACCCACAAAGGTTGATATGTCATTAAACAAAGAAACTGAAACCAATCACCACTGGAACTCTCCTGATCCCCATCCACAGAACCCGATTAAAAGATAGATTAATTGATTGGTTTCATAGGTCATTTCATGCTAAATTTACTCTTTTCTTTTCTAGCAGCTAATATAGTTTCAAGTAACTATTCCTATTTAATAATTATGATTTGTTTGCACACAATTATATGATTTCAAATATCCTTACCTACTACAAATGAAAAAAACTAAATCAACCCAAGTTAATTAGAATAGTTTAGCAATAATATTTTTTTTTTTTCTTTTTTTAAAATCTTTGTTGCTGCTGGCCTTTTAAGCTCTGTCTTTTAACTCTTTCATTACTAAGTTTATCTTTTAAAATTTTGAATATACAAAATTATTTTTTGATTATGATATTCTAAGGCTTAAAATAAAAAATAAAATTCAACTTCGATACTGGTGTGTCCCAGTGGAATGGAAAGGGTTAAAACTCATTTATTTTATAATATCTATCTAAATTTCACAATAGAATTAAAAATTGATTTATAATTAACAATGTAATTTGAATCCTTTTAAATTTTTTCACATTAAATTTCATCATGTAAAATAAGAATTAAGGCCAGAAAAAATAATTATAAAAAGAACTGTGACCATTTCTAGAAAGCAGTGGATATGAGGTTTTTTTAGGGGGTTTTTTTTGCTTTGCTTTTATTAATTTTTTTAATTCACTTATACATAAAATTTGTCTTTCATCAGAATATATATCTTAATTATTCAACTTTTATACATATGATATCCTATTTTTATACATCTGATATATTATATTTATACATATGATATTTTTCCTGTGTCAGTTGATTTAAGATCTAATCTAAAAAAACAAAAACATTTTTGATTTTTTACTATTTCTAAAGTCATTTTTGAAACTGATCAAATTACCCATATTCTAAATTTAATTCCCAAAAACTTTCCTAAAAAACAACAATCATCCAAATTTGAATGTGTAAAGACAATCATTTTGTAAGTACATTTTGTCTACATTTGTCCGCACATCTGTGATTTAATTACTTTTTGATTTCTAAATATAAGTTCTAAACAAAAATTAACAATAAACTTTAAAAGTACATATATTTTGAATTATTTCTTTTTAAAAATAACTTGAAAAGTTATTCCAAAATTCTTAGCTTCCTATAAAACAAAAGTCATTACAATCAAAAAAACAAACTCCATAGCGCAATGGTTGTTACATTTACTGTAAAAAATTTCTGTACAAATAAATTCAAAATAATTATTTATATTTTAAAGCAGAAAGTTTTCTGAGTAAAAAAAAAGAAATGTCAAATCATTCGTACAAGATAAATTAGCAAAATGTTTGTGAAATAATTTCAAATTAAAAAAATTGTGAAATTAAAAAAAAAAATCATAATTTTTAAGTGGAGGTTCTATAAGAAATAAAAGGACCTGTGGATATACCATAGTATGATAATTTAATTATTAAACATTTGATATTTCGATTTGGAGAGTTCCATTTTTAACCAGAGGGTGTTAGAAGATGATAACAGCCATACAATTAAGGAACAAGAGTATTATTTTATAAGAATATAAAAGAATATTATTTTTCTAAGAAAAATACATTATCAAATGTAAACAAAACTTTCTAATTTCAACTTATCCCCCCCCCACAAAATAGTGCCGGGAACTTTTGCATATCCCTGAACAATAATGAAAAGATTAGATGCTTTAAAGATTTATTAAACAATATTATGATATTAAAACTAGATTGTAATGTGAGTATTTGCTGTACCAATAAAAAGTTACAAATTTTTATAAAAAATCTAATATTCTAAATGGAAATGGTTATTTTTACATCTTTTTCTCTGTTAGAAAATCCACAAATATTTTAAATTTAGACGATATAAGAAATGTAAATGCTAATTTTGTTTGTATATTTAACAAATTTCATGGTTCTAAATGAATTTATACTTGAAGTAAATCATTATATATTTATTTTATACAAACACTTACAGAATATATTTGAACTTAATAAGAAAGAGAAAAATAAACAGATACATAAATATTATATATATATATATATATATATATATATATATATATATATTAATTTTGATCATATAATCATCAAAGAGTGATCAGTATCATTGATAGAGCATGTATATATCTAAGTTAGGGTAGCAAAGACATAAAGTCATTGGCACTTGGTAAATTCTCAGTTTCTCGGCTATGCAATTTTAAAACCAATATATATATATATATATATATATATATATATAGTTTGTGTAAGTGAGGAAGATGGAAATGAATCTGACAGATATATTGAAAGATAAATGAAAAAATATATATATATATTTGTATGGATGAAATTTATTATATGCTGAAAAATTCCCAGCGAAACATGTGTAAGTATAAAATAAATTTCATCCATACAAATATATATATGTGTGTGTGTGTGTGTGTGTGTGTGTGTTTATACAACTTATATATATATATATATATAGTTGTACAAAAACAAGAGAAATTATTAAACAAACTTCAGTTGTGATCTTCAATAAAACCTAGTTATATATATATATATATATATATATATATAAAGTGTTGTTATAGGTCAATGGAAGAAAATTAAATATTTTCTAAAAAAGAAAGTCCGCAAAATGGATTTTTTTTTTTTTTTAATTTATAACATAATCCATTTTGCGGATCTTCTTTCTTTTATAAAATATATATAAATATATATCAAAACTAAGAGAAATCTTTATATTTTGATGAAAAAAAGTATTTCTTGACAAATTATAAACTCCTAAGCCAATAAAATAAAAACCTTACTAAAAAAATATTCCCTTTGTCCCAAAATGATTGTTACATTTGGTGTAGAAAATATTAAGGCAAAACAAACAACTCTGATTTACTTAATAAACTTTAAGTGAACATTTCCATAAAAACAAACTAAAAGACTCATATATCATCTAAGAATATTAATATTAATATATAATTCATTTTGATAATCAAAACCCTTCATGGTCTTCATGTTCTTCCAATAATCTTATGGTTGATCCCTTCTACAGCCTTCTTCAAGTATAATACCCAAGAGAAGAAAAAAAAAAAATTCTTTTTCTTGGTACATTAATGAATCTTTTTTAATTCTAATAGACAATCCCTCTACATATATATATATATATATATATATAATATATATACATATATATATATATATATGTATTATATTAATATATATATATATATAATTATATTTTGATAATAATTATTATCAAAATAAATATGAAATAATGAAACATAATAAGGTTTTAACATTTTCCATTATATGTTGATGTTTAAAACATTCCATAAAATAAACTCACATTTGTTAGATGTTGTATTTTTATGGTTTTGAGAAAAATCGAAGGTAACCCGTAGCTCAAAATGTTGATGTGATACAGAAAAACTGGTTTCATTTTTAGATTCAGAGGCAAAAAAAAAATAGTGAAAAACAAGTGTCAGATCAAATTCAACAAAAAATATATAATCCAATGTAATTTTAGAATAAAAGTTTATTTCTCTGAATTTTTGAAAAAATAAAAGTTAATTTATTTTCACATATAAATTCAATTTTCAGATTAGCATTATCACTTCCACACACTCACCCCTTTTCTCTATTTTTCCACTACTCTCTCTCTCTCTCTCTTATTATATTTTTTCTGTTTAGCATGTCCTTTTTCTTCCCTTTATTTCTTTATAATAAAAACCATACTGTCCATTATTTAGCTGAGGTGACAACACTCAAAAAAATAAGAATTCAGCAACACCAGATAATGAGCATTTAATCTTGGATGATTTGGACAGTCTGATTTTTAACGAGGGGGTGTTGCAAGATGATAACGGTTGTACAATTAAGGAACAGAAGTATTAATATATTAATATATGAAAATAACCGACTTGATTGTATCTTTCCTTTTTGGATAATCAATGTAGCATTTGAGATGTGGATTAATACGTGTGTGTATGTAATATACATACATATATATATATATATATATATATATATATGGTGACACAATAATGAGGTTAGGCTGCTGACAGAACTTTTATAAAAGTTCAGGTAGGAACAAGATTAAAATATCTTTACTGCTAAATTACTTATATAGCCGGACGAGAGGAGTCAATGCGCCAATAAAATTTGTAAATCAAAATCAATTTGCAATCAATAATGTGTTATAAAAGAAAAACACAGACACATTTTATATACATATATATATATAATATATATATATATATATATAATCAATACAGTAGTTTCAATTAAAAAACAAGGATGAAAGTAACTGACCATCAGTATTTAAAACCTATCAGGTGATACAGTAATCTGATGTCTACAAACACAAAATACTAAAATCACTACTCAAGGTTTCACATTGTAAGGCAATCACCAAGTAACACCTCTGTAACCAAGAAAATTGCATATATATGTATATATATATACATATACATACATACATATATATATATATATATATATATATATATATATATATATATATCTGACAGTATTAAAAAAACTACTGGCTTTATAGTCTGTAATTACACAATACAAACTTTCGCTTGGAGAAAAAAAATTAATTAAAAAAAGAAAAGACTAAATCATATGCACCTCCTGAAAATAATCAGATGATAATATTAAAATGGCCAAAAGAAAAAAATACAAAGAGTTGCCTAAGTTAATATATATATATATTTAGTTAAAAGTATCTAATTCACTGGTAAGTTGGAGATGACTCTATTTGGGATCATCTATATCCTCTGGATATCCACAATATGCCCATGCTGATGCTCTCCTATAGATTTATACAAGACTTATTTCAAATCCCTAAGAGAGCTCAATGTAAGATAATTAATGAATTAATTAAATACAAAGCAATATCTAGACTTTCAATAAGAAAGAAAAACTTAACAATTGATAGTTTAGACAAATAATAAACAGTCTTGATAATGGTTCATAAATGAACTGAAAGGTCTTGGTCTACTAATGATAACTCTTTTGGATAACTGATTAACACCTTTCAAGATGATAACATCAAAAGAATTGTTAAAAAAACTTAAATAAAAAAAAACTTGAAAACAATAAGGATTCTATTTTTCTTAACCAATTTGTTTGAATACATACATATATATATATATATATATATATATATATATATATATATGTGTGTGTGTGTGTGTGTGTATTAATTATTTTTAACATTTTATTTTAATGTTAATTGAAGCTTTGGACTAATGGTTTTCAGTGATGAAGAGCAAGTGTCTCTGTAAATCATTTAAATTTGATTTTGGTTAAAAATTGAAGACAACGACAGAAGAAATTTTCATTTTTGTTTCTCGAACGGAAAGATTTTTTTTTTCCTTTTTTTTTCTTGATAATTATTATTTTTTGTCTCATAATTTAATCAACTCATCTTCTCCCCCAAATTTTCCCGTGTTCCACTTCTTTCGAACTGTCAGAAAAGTAAAATAGAACAAAAGCAATAATAATAATGATGATGATGATGATGATTTTGCCCTAAAATTGTTTACTGTCCTATTAACACTTTGAATTGTACTATAATTTATATATATATATATATATATATATATATATATAATGTGAGAGTGTGTATATGTTGCATGTGTATTGTATCTACGTGTATGTGTGTGTCTGTATGTATCTGTTGCATATGCATATGTGCTATATTTACATATACAAATGCATATATATATATATATATATATATATATATATATATATATATATATATATATGAATGAGAGAGAGAGAAGAACACACACAGTTTTTCACATTTTATTTTTCAACTTATTATTATTCTGCTGAGATATTTACACCCATTTCCTCAGGTAGAAATAATGAAGAAAGCCAAAAAAAAAAACCCCCAAAAAAACCTATTATATTTAATTTTTTGGTATGATTGTGCATATGTGTATATATGTGAACTTTGCTGACTGAAAGTAAGTCAAATATACATACATATATATCTATCTATATCTATATCTATCTATATCTATTAATATATCTATATTTATCTATATCTCTCTCTATATATATGGGTATAAATGTATTTATGTATTTCCACTTATTGTAATGAGATATAGGGTGAAGATTTCTTTAGGCAAGAATCCTTGGAAAAAGATGCACTAAAAAGTAAACAAAACGCAAGAAAAGTAATATTGCTTTAGTTTTTGTTCTATTTTATTTTATTTTATTCATTTATTTTTTTTTTTTTTTTTTTTGTAAGTAAAAATTTTTTGGGGTGGGGGGTATTTTTTTTTAATCTACCAATGACAGCTAATTTAGTATTGTTACCAAGACAACTCAGCATCTCATTTCACACTGCTCATAGAGATATCGTTTTTTTTTTAGTGTGTGTGTGTGTGTGGGGGGGTTCTTGTTGGTCTAAGGGGCAGACCATAAATTTGATGATGATTAAATTGAGACAGACCACAAGACTCTTAAATTCATTTTGAAATTGACAAAAAAAAAATCTCATCTTGCAAAGAATGTAGGAGAAAAACAAGGGTTTCAAACTGATCGACCAGTCATTTCTCAGAGGTGACCGTCAATTATTGAATAATTGACGGTCTTAATAATTTATTTTGCATTAAAATAGGAGAACTGCAATCATAAGCGGGTTCATCATTCACAAGAATTCTTTGTTTCCACCTGAGTCTCATCAGAGGATTACCACAGTAAGAAGGATTACGATAGAGAATGCAAGAAAGTTATATTGAGAGGGAGGGGGTAAAAACTGATTAAAATATGAGCAATTCAAAAGGTTTTTGATTTTGAAAAGAGAAGCAAGTTCAACAGTCTCTATCAATACACACAAACACACGTGTGTGTATATGTGTGTGTGTGTGTGTGTGTGTGTGATAAGTAATAATTTTTCTAATGTCTGTTACAAAGCAGCAGCAGCAGCCTTGAATCAAATAACATAAAATCACATCCAGTAAAATAGCAATGAAACCCTAGAGTTCAAACACATGACCATATATGGTAAGATAGAGATCTCACGTTAATTTCTTGGGATCACCAATTAGCAGTGAGGATTTATATTTAAATTTAATTCACTTCCAGCACACACAGTTTGAAACCTACATCATCATCATCATCATCATCATTCAGGACATGCCAACAGCAGGGATTTTCTCAACTCTCTCACCATCTGTCCCTATGAGCCATCACTTTTGGTAAATCCTCTAGATGGTATCCAGTATCCAGAGCTGATGAATGTAAATTTTTGCCGATCATCCAACATTGGTTCCCATAATTGGTGATGATGACCACCCTAAACACTTTCAATGAATGTATCTTCATATAAATTTAAATAGAAATAAAGTTATATATATATACATATCTGATGCATTTCAATGAGACTTATTTGATCAATTTTCCCTCCAAACTCAAGTTATATTAACAATAATATTGATTAGGGCAAGAGTGAAAACTAGAGTTCCAGAGACTTTTGATAAATATGAGGTATTTGCCACATACCCCACTTGTATGGGCTGGGCACAAGGCCTCGTTTTAATGTGGGCCCACCCACAAGCCGAAGCTCATTTTGATAAATATGAAATCAGAAAGATTTTTTTAAAATATATATTTAAAATTTTTTTCTCAAACTAACATCATTTCTCAAACTGGTTGCCTTCTGTGGTTTAATATCTCACAGACCTTTGTTAAGGAGTTTGATTCTTACAAAGCACTCAATTCTTCTGGCCTTGTGCTAAACTAAGCTAAGCTTAGTAAATGACAACATCAGCAAATCAAACCAATGAAAAGACTGGTTACAAAAATGACTCTACACACTATTATATAAGACGGCTTCTGATTGGTTGCCAAGAACCATTAAGACCACACAACTAGTTGTCGGTATATTCAAAATGACTAAATAGATTCTTGGCAGGCTTATTATCCACAACAAAGCAACAAAAAAAGATTATGGAAGACATTTGTAATAAAAAAGCAAAAATGATGGAATGGTGATAAAAAAAAAATGGCACTCTACAGGAAATCTCAAAATACAAATAGAAACTATTAGAGATGAAAGAAGTAATAGTCATGGTTATGCAAGGGGGGATACTTAAAAATGGGGTTATCCAGTTGGCTATGAGAGATCGTTCAGTGAGTTTCTGGGACCATTGGATTTCCAATTATCAAGCAATGCTTCAAATCTACAGTTCCAAGTAGCAAGACCTGGATTGACCAATGAAAAAATGACAAAAAATGTATTTAAGGTTGTTAAGTTTCTGACCGCCATCCTTGGCCAGTTAAAAAGGACTTAGAGTAAGAAAGTCCTGAGCTATAGAATCCTTTGGTAAGTGAATAAGCTACCAAACAATACCTAGCAGATGTCAGTCCATATGGTAAAGTCAAGCGCATATGAAAGTGTGCTGGGCCCATAACCTGTTAAGTTTCTGACCGCCATCCTTGGCCAGTTGAAAAGGACTTAAAGTAAGTAAGTCCTGAGTTATAGAATCCTTTGGTAAGTGAATAAGTCCCGAGTTCTGGAATCCTACGTAGTGTCAAAGGTCCAGTGATATAATCCTATGTTCCGTCGTCCACAAAGGTTCAAAGCAGTGTGTAGGTATGACCAGAACAGCCGGGTGTAAATAACAATATCAGCAGCAGAGTACTGCCAGTGATTGGCCAAGAATATGGTCACATGATTATCGCCGAGTCTATAAATAAGAGTAGGCATCTAGGACACACCTTATAATAGAAAATCTTAACAAAGGTGAGTGATGAATTGTCCTAAAAATCAGTTGCTGAATGGATTCTTTCTAGAAGGAACTCTTGCACAAAAGAAGTAACTGATACTAGAATATTTCTGCCAAGGAATACTACAGATTAATAGACAAGGAGTAACATCTTGTATCTTTTCTTATGGATAATCAATCTTGCATTTGAGATGTGGATTAATTGTGGTTTGGGTGATCTCATTTTTAATCAGAGTGTCTTACAAGATGATAATGGTTGTACAATTAAAGAACAAGAGTGTTGATATATAGATAACAGCAGTTAAGAGTAACAAAATACTTATATATTATTTATTTCATTTGATAAATAATTTGTAACGAAACCAAACTATTTTTACAAATCTGTTTCTTTATTTTAAAAAATCTTCACTTTGATGTAAGAATAAACAATTTACAATAAGTGAAAAAGTTGAAGATATTGGGAAAGGTATGAACTCTCTCACCCCCCCAGTTATGGGTTAAATAGTACCACTACTATTCTTTTACAACGATGGCTTTGTCATTAAAAACAAAGAAACCAAAATCTTGTTATTGTTGTTATTCCCTCTCCTCTGCTTCTTTCTCTCCTCTTCCTTGTCCTCCGGGGTTTTAGATATAACTATTAAAAATGCAAACTAAATGAAATTAAATACTATAACAGCAGTTGGGCTAACAAAAAAACGATACCTTATTGATTTCATCTGATGAATAATTTGTAACGAGACCAAATTATGTTTACAAATAGATATATATTTCTCTGAAATAATAAAGAACCTGTCCTCTCATTCTGACACATGATGATGATGATGATGATGATAATAATACTACTACTACAACACCCTAGAGATGATAGAGATAGGTAAAAAGGAATTTAAGAATAGACAAGACTGGGTGGGAAAGGTGATCCACTGTTTCTTTATTTTTTAACCTCCACTTTGATGTAAGAATATGTTATGATTTTAGTGGCCATCTTTTAGGCTTCAAACAAGAGTACTTGTCCAGCGGAAATCCTTGGTAAAAATCCTTTGGTTGTTCCTTGGTGCTCCTCATTATTGCAAGTGTCTCCAGCAATGATTGCAAATGGACATCTCTCAGTATCAGTGATTAAGTAGTCGACCAGCCACACACTCGAGCTGTTGATTGGCTGAGGTTTAAACAACATGACCACGCTTAGTCTATAAATTTAAGTGGTGTATTGTAGCACACCTTATATACCAAAAATAGTCAACAGAAAAACAATATAAAATAAGTGAAAAAAGATGAAGATATTTGGATATTAAAATCTTTATAAAGAACATTTGATAACAAAAAGATTTTTCAATCTTTTTTTGAATGTTTAATTTTCACTTGTTTTTATTTTTAACTAAAAAGTTTTTCCTATTGTCTAAAATTCTGTTGTTTTTGTAATTTTATATTCATGGAATAAAAATTCAAATAAATTTTCCTGTCTCTGCTTGTTTGTTTTTTGAGATCGTTTGCATTATTAATTTTTTAAAAAGAAATCTGACTCCACCAGACAATCAATAAATGCAATGGGAAATTTGTTTTGTTTTTCTTTCTTTCTTTCTTTTGGTGTCTAAATTTGATTCTTGTCTATTTTGTTTCAATGAAACATGAAAACTAAAACAGGAAAATTGTTCTCAATATAAAAGAACTCCATAAATTTTAAAACTTCAACAAAAAAAAAAATCAATTTGTATTCATTTTATAAATCCCCACTTATAATCAAAATGATTAAAAAAATATTAACTACCTTATATATAATGGGCCGGGTTAGCTCAGTCGGTAGAGCGTTCGGCTAGAAACCGCAAGGTTCCTAGTTTGATACCAGTCCTCGCCAACTCAGCGTATGAGTAGCACAGGGATCTGGGCGGTAAAGTGAGGAGCTGATGGTAGGTGTTGCGGTCCACCTCGACGCCAAAACAATCTCCTTGGTCTAGCACTAGTGAAAAGGGGATAGACTCCTCGCTGATTGGCTGATACCGACATTAGGCTGCCCTGACGACTTTACTTTTTTTTATATATAATGTGTATGTGTGTGTGTGTAGTTTTTCATAGATTGGGATCCAGATGGTGAAGAAATTGTCCCATTTTTTCAACCCAAGCACTTTCGACCATTTTTTTTCCAATCTATGAAAAACTACAAGAAGACTTGAACATCTACAACTGAAGATCATAAAGAAGAAATATTCCATAGTCTTTAACAATATCTGCCTGAATAATAAATTGTTACCAAAATACACTAATATATATATATATATATATATATATATATATATATATATATATATATATATATATATATATTCCAATAAATTTATATGTATATTTCCATCAGATTCATATAATCAAATATATACACAGTGCATTTTCAAGTGAAAAGATGTAGCCATGAATGAACTTTCACACCAGATTCAAGTCCTATAAACAATAAAATTGCATGAGAGTAGAACAAAACCAAAAGTTCTGAAGATTTTAAATAAACATGGAATCATTCAAAAAGAAAGGATAAAAAAAACTGCATCCTTTCTTTCCAGCATTTTCTTCCTAAAGTCACTTTTGGTAAAACAGATTCTACAAAATATTAACTGGAATTATCAATTTCCAAGAATTTGGGGGAAAGAATAACATGTATGGAACTGAATAAAAACATACATTTTTGTATTTTTTTCTTTTATCTAAAGATTTTGGGTAAAAGCTATCTTCTTGGAGGAATCATCTTTTTGCTGGTGTATTGATCAACAAATAACAATATTAAGTAATGGAAGTAGATCTAAATCCAGTTTTGGTTTATTATTATTATTAAATAGTAATTCTTTTTCAATTGATTAAAAATATCTTTATCTCAAACTTGATTCAAAGTAGAAAGAAGTTTCACAGAAACTGACTCTTGAACCTCAAATTTAAAATCAATCATATATAAAAGGAAGCAACTTTTCTATAGAGGATTATAAATATATATATATATATATATATAATATATATAATTATAAAATGAAGGTTTGTCAAGTTTTTCTTTCTTTGAAAGTTATATATATGTATATATACAGGGTGTTCATAAAATCTTGCAGCAATTTTAAAATTGAAAGCTTAATATCTCACCTTGTACAAAAGATAGAATCATCTAGTAAAAAAAAAAACACATCTTTCCATTATGTTCGATTGAAACAGATTAGCATTATTGCTTCCATGTGCTCACCCCCTCACTCTCTCTCTCTCTATCTTTCCCATACTCTCTCTCTCTCTCTCTCATCTATCTATCTATCTATCTCTGAAAACATCTTATACAAGCTAAAAATATTTACTTATTTGCAATCCCTTCAACATTTTTGTAATACACACACAAATATATAATATATATATATATATATATATATATATATATATATATATATATGTCCCTTTTTATGGTCAGTGGGTATTATTGGAAAAGGCCTGGGAGAAGAGAAGTCTATCGAAGGATTTTAGAAAATGAATTTCCTGTCTTTTTAGAATTTGAGGAGAGAAAAATAAAAAAAAAAGAAGAAAATTTGTTCGTGTCTATTTTTCCTCCACTGTTGACCTTTTGTCTCTGCTCCACAATTCAGTTTATTTATTCATTCATTTGAAATTTCCTGCCCAAACAATTTCTATAAATAATCATTTGAATAAAATGTGCCCACAATCACCTCTGCCGAATGTAGCTCTTCAATTCTGGGATAAGCTCTTCAATATTTGTTAATTTTTTTTTTAATGGATAGTATCTTATTATAATGGAGATTGTGTGTCTGTCTGTCTGTAACTGAAATGTCAGAATTATCCTGAAGATCCTTTTGGTAAAACCTAGGTAGTTAATTTCTGTCACTGATTCAGTTTCCTAAAACAACTCAACAAGTATGCATTGAGTACTTTCTAATATTTATCATCCTGACTAATTTGTTGTTTTTTTTTTTTTTTCCCCAACTGTCAATATTTTAATCTTTTAAATGAAAATTTTTTAACCTTTTAATGGTTTTTTTAATGGCTTTTTGGTCCAAATTTAATGAACGTGTACTACTTGAAAAACATAAATTTCTTTTAACATTTTAATAGTTTTTAATGCCTTTTGGTTCAAATTTAGTATATTCTTTTTAAATGAAAAACTTTTAACATCTTGATTTGAATTTGAATATATATTAATAAATACTTCTTAAAAGAAATGAAAAACTTTAACATTTAATCATTTTTAATGACTTTTTGAGCCAAATTTAATTATTAAATATTACTTAAAAGAAATGAAAAACTTTAACCTTTTTAATGATTTTTGATATTTCCTTTTTTGTGAGAATGCATTGTGGGATATCATGTTCTAAAGTAAAAGTGCACATTTTTAATTATTCTTTTGATGACAAGGCCGTGGAAGGTTGCTGCACTTGGTCATTTAGAAGGTCACATTCAGCGCAAGGTTCCCCACCCATTCTAAAAACACATCAATAAAATCGGCTAATATGCTTTTAAACAACAGCCAATGTTTTAAATAACAAAGTGAAACACAAGAAAACAATCATTGGAAACATGTTTCCTATGAGTCTCTTAAAACATTAAGAAAACACGATACGCCATAAAAATAGGAACACAAAAAATATCCATCAAACAAAAAGAGTATCATATTGTCATACTAGAGTTCTGAATATTCACCATTTGATAATATATTTATTGTTTGGTTGGTTGGTTGGATTTTATGGCATGCAAAATCTTATTGGGTTATTTTATGCCAAAGAGATTTTGTTTGATTCATTCTTGATGGGTATTCAAATTTTTTTTTTCAAAAACTCAATTTTTTAAAACACATTTTTTACACTTTTTTTACTATCTAGCCTATTGATGAACCCCAACGGGTACTACCACTCTGGGTCAGTGTTCCAGAATTGGAACTTCATTACTAGGACATAATAATATATTTATTCCTCATGTTTTCTCATTCTCATGGGATTGACAGAGTTAAAGAAGTTATGGACTGACTTTATCTTCCAGTTTAAACATTTTTTTTTAAACAAACAAAACATGATAATTTGATCACTAATTGTGGATATTATGTAATATAAAAACATGTAAATAACATAAATCCTACAACAATCCCATGTTTCTATGAATTAACAATGAATTGGTCGACAAACAGCCAATAAAAAATGCCTTGCATTGAGCTGTCACTATCTGCAAAAATTATTTCTCTGCCTAAGTACCAGACAACAAAAATGTTGCTCTGCCTACAAAAGAGTTGATATATATATATATATATATTTCCGCTTCTAAAAAGCAATTTAAACTGCAAGAATATTGTAAATACTTTTTATTTTTATTCATTAAATCAACAATAGTTCTTAATTCAAAATGTAAGTTTGTTTGCAATGTTTTTTATGTTAGAATTAACACAATCAATTTCTTTTCAATGTACAGAAGCCCCTCTCTCTCTCTCTCTCTCTCTCTCTCTCTCTCTCTCTCTCTCTCTCTCTCTCTCTCTCTAATTTAATGTGAGTAGGAGATAAAAATCTCAGTCTATTCTGAATTTCTATTAAAGGAGAATATATTTTTTGATATTTTATAATAACAAATTGAAAACTTGATCAAATTAGTCAAAATTTTTCACCTACTGAGATACGTTTTTCGTTTAATAAAAATCCAAACTATATCAACAGGTGCTTGATTTTAAGTCCATGATCAATAAATATAGAAGAATCCATTTTTTTTCATCAGTTAATTTCAAATAAAAATCTAATCATCTTTATTTGTAAGAGTTTAAATATCCTGAACATAATATTGTTGAGATGAGTCATCAAATAGCAACATTGAAATCCGGAAGAATAGGTTAGCATGTTTATTAACCTTTGGTACAAAAGATGTAAAAAGATAGTCCAACACACAGGTCTTTAACAACAGTAATTAAAATCTGTAGCAAGACTAGCTATTACATGACTACTCCCTCGTATAGTCTGTGTATATTTATGTGTTACGTTTTGTGAAGTATGATTCCTCTACTGAAATTCTAATATCATATTAGTTGTAACAAAAATTTGTTTTAAAATGTACATCAAAAACAGAAATATAATGTCTGCAGGTTCATTATTAAGAATAAAGTGGAAACAGAGAGAGATCCAACAGCAGATATCGATCCGAGACGATCCAGATGAAGAAAGACCCAAAAGAACTCAGCATAACCAGTGACCAGGCTGAGAAGATAACAGACTTAGAAAAAGCAGAAAAGATAATATAATTATCATATAGTACCTAAATAATGACAATGGAATTGTCTGTTTTTTTTCCTCTAGATAATGTCTGATGAAACATTGGAAGAGAGAAACACAAAATCTCACAGGACTTGTTAATTAAACCTAACAATTGGTAATTATTGTGTTCACCTTGTATATTCACTTTGTAAACCTTTTGCTCTATTCTTTAATACTCATATTTCTTTCTATTATGTCTCGATTAATTATGATACTGTTAGAACACTGTTGAATTGAACAACAACAACTAAGCATATCTGTATATTAGGTGTGGTGCAAAACAATCACCCTGATGTAGCACAAGCAAAAAGGGGATTGACTCCCTCACTGTTTCGTCTGATAGGTCACTTCGCAGACTTTATTACTTTTTAAGATAAATAGTGACAAATGTTGAGGGATATCAAAACAATCAAATTTTCATTACCAAGTTGAAAAGAAAAAAATAATTAAATAAATTTATTCTAGGTCTCTTTGAGGTTGGAAATATTTTATTTAAATAAACCCCCAGAGATTAGTAAAAAAAAAAAATACAGAGAAAGAAAAATCGAGTTCTCATGGAAATTTTTCCAGGATGAAAGTCAAAAATAAACTTTCAATTTCCTCAAGTTTTAAGTACCTATGAACCGGTACTTGTTATTTTTCTTATATGTAGATTATATATATATATATATATATATATATATATATATATATTCATGTAATTAATTATCTATGTTAATTTGTAATTGGTATTTCCTCTTGAATTTTTCAGGGGAAAAATAAAGTTGAAATTCAACAACTAAGAACTGAAACTTTAAAGACAATAAAAACCGAACAAAATGAAACTAAAAACAAACAACAATCAAAAGAAAATTTCCATATCAACAACAATGATAATTCCAACTTTTTTTGTTTTTTCAACATGGAGTTATTTTTACCCAGCATGCATTAGTCCCCACTTTAGTACAAGTACATTTGTACTCATCAGCCTTCTTTTTTTTTTTTCATTATTTTGCTAAAGAGATTTAGTTTAGTTTTCATTGTTATTTGTCTGTATTTTTTTAGATGAGGCTTGATATAAATAATTTTGATATTTCAGACTATTGTCTTCATCTTTATTGTGGTATATATAAACACAATGTTTCGGCCACTGTATCTTCCGGCCTTCCTCAGGTGTTTCCTGTGTATCTGAGCATAGTAATGACCCAACCTAGGAAATCATTTTTAATAGTTGAAACAGTTGATTAAACAGTTTTCATGTCTAAAAGGGATACTAATATGTACACAATTAATATAGAACTAGCAAGACCTGTGGATAACACAGTATAATGATTTAGTTATCACAATAATTGATATCTTTTCTCAGGAGCTATTGCAAAATAGTTCAATATATAAAAAGTATGTTCTTCATTTTTTCTTTCTTTCCTTCTTTTCATCTTCTCATTATGTTCGATTGAAACAGATTAGGGTTATCACTTCTGTGCACTCACCTCCTTTATTTATCTTTCCTCTACTCTCTTTCTTTTTATTTTATTTTTCTGTGTAGCATGTTCTTTTTCTTCCCTTTCTTTATAATAAAAATGGAATAGTCCATTATTTAGCTGAGGTGACAACACTCATATGAAATAAGAATTCAGCCGATAAGCAGCACCAGGTAATCAGGATTACATTTTTGAATTTCATTTCAGAAGATTTGGACCGTCTCATTTTTAACCAGTGGGTGTTGCAAGATGATAACAATTGGAAGATTAAGGAACAAGAGTATTAATATATAGATATACTAATCATACTCATGAGTACATCAGGGCAAACGATAGGAGTAAAGAGTACTAATTCAGATAATCATGACTGGTAATTTTGATTTTACGGTAACTTGTCATCCATAATCACACGATATAGAAACTGGTAGTTGTTGTTCTTCACATGAATGGATATCAGATAAAATTTCTATGAAAAATTTTGCTAAACAGTATTCAGGTTTCAATATGGTAGTTCAGAAGATATTTTACCATATTTTTCCAAATTATTTTGTGGTTCTTCAGGTATTTTTCAATCACGGATTTTATTTATTTATCCTAAAACACAATTCTATCAACAAGTAGTTAATTGAATTTGAGTTGAATCCTAAAAAAAAAAACTATGGTGCATCCACATCAGTTGACTCCTACTAGTGACTGGAGTCTAGTAAGATTCTGCAATATGTGCAGCAGCAAGTCATCTTGGATTATCCATGGGAATGGAATTCAACTATTATCTCTTATCACTTAACTCTTCTTATTTCTTACTTCATTGAGATGTCGGTATCAATACTAATTTGAAAATAATTTATGATTCGTTTTTTGAACGCTTTTGGATTGCCAAAATTTAAATACTGCTGCTTATGATATTAGGATGTTGTTGCAATCAAATCATTATGAAAGAGATAAAAAAAAAGAATGAGGGTGAGACTGTACAAGTCTCTCAGACTGTGGTTTTTCTTCTTTTTTTTTTTTTTTTCTTCATTTCTACTTGAAATTCTTAGTTCAAAAAAGCAAACCAGACGAAGAAAAGAAAATGGTAACTTTATATCCAGGATGATTGAAAAGTAACTCCTTATTTTAAACTATGTTTTTTTTATGCAGTTACATGTTTTTCAATTCTTTAATGTATGATCCTTAATATACAAGGTGATTGAAAAGTAACTCCCTATTTTAAACTATTTATAAGTTTTTTTATATGCAGTTACATTTTTCTCAATTCTTTAATGTATGTTCCTTAATATACAGGATGATTGAAAAGTAACTCCCTATTTTAAACTATTTATATTTTTTTTTATATGCAGTTACATTTTTTCAATTCTTTAATTATGTTTTTTAATATACAGGGTGATTGAAAAGTAACCTCTTATTTTAAACTATTTATAATCTTTTTATATGCAGTTACATTTTTCTCAATTCTTTCATGTACATTCCTTAATATACAGGTTGATTGAAAAGTAACTCCTTATTTTAAACTATTTATCATTTTTTTTATAAGCAGTTACATTTTTCTCAATTCTTTATGCAAAATTAAATCTGGCACGTTCTCAATACTTGGGAGAATCGTCAAGTCTTGATTTTATGCAATATTTTTCTCAATTCTTTAATGTATGTTCCTTAATATATGGCAATTAAATCTGTGCTGTTGGTGGTGGTGGTGGTGGTGCTCCTCCACATTTTGCTATTGTTATCCATGAATGGTTGAATTACCATTTTCCTGGAAGATGGATGGGTAGACGTGGCCCACATGAATGGCTGGACAGAAGCCCTGATTTAACACCCTGCGACTTTTTCCTTTGGGGCTGTTTGAAAGAGCAAGTCTAGTCTATGAAACCAACCACTTTGGAAGAACTTAAAGGACAAATACTAGAATTTATTTCTGCCATTCCACAAGAGTTCTTGGGAAGATTAGTTGAATGAATTTCCGAGCAGTTTGAAAGGCTGGAGGTGAATGCTGGTGCTCATATAGAATTTAAAATAAAACTCCATGTTACGTGTGATCTTCTCATCTTCATTTTTTGTAAAAATAATGATTCAGAAATAAGTTATAAGGTTTTTAAAATAGGAAAGCAAGTTACTTTACAATCTCCCTGTATATATATCTATATACTATATAATTGTAGAAAAGAAAGGTTTTCTCTCTACCAGGTGTTCAAGTCACACCTTATTCAGGAGAACTAAAAAATTATAGGTAGCTACATTTTATATATAGTTGTCAGAATAAGAATTAGTCTGGTTTGGAATTATTTTTATCATTCTTTCTGTCTTTTAATTATTTTGTATAAACTTTAGTTTCTAAGTGTAAACATTCTTTTCTTTCTATATTATATATGTATTTTTGTCAAGGTGCTGAAAGAAAGAAATCTCTGAAAATGAAAAGTTCAAATTAAATAAATGAAAAAAAGAAAATCTATTTACCTGTTGAAAGCTCAGTAAAATGGAAGTGTTTGGAAGTTGATGAAAAATAACATTGTCCATTGGTAGAGTAATTATCCTGGGTTTAGTGAAGTTGGTGAAGAAGATGTTACCGTTGGTTGTGGTGCTGCTGTTACCGGTTAACCGGCTTGGTTTAGTATTATTATTATTATTATTATCTTTTTTTTTCTTTTACACTTTCCTTATCTTGGTTTGTCCATTAGAATTGGAAAGAAACGCTAGAATATCACACCTGCAACGAAAAGAAAAGAAATTGGTCAGTGAGGATATTAGCAAGAGAATAAAACCTTAGAACACATATCATATATATATATATATATATATATATATATATATATATATATAAGGAAGTTTGGTATGTACATGTCGAATTATAACTTCAAGACAGGAGGTCACTCAGATTCGTAATCTTGCATACACCTTGATATCCTTCTAACTAAGAAACACGCCAAATTTGGTTATTGATTTTTATTAATTAAGTATCATCTGTATTTAAAGATATAGTTAATCATTGAATTAAAATGTCTTACTATATCATAATATGATGTCATTCCCTCAAATCTAACGAAAAGAAGATTCCCTGACCTCCCACCAGGCCGGATTAAATTAAAATCTTTTATACGCGGTGATTTTTATGGGCCATTTTGCGGGGATCGAACTCGCTATTCAGTAGTAATATATCTGTTGAGAATTTTTTAAGTCCAGAGCCCTATTCCTATAAGGATTTATCAAAACATGGCCAAAAATGGATTTTTATTTAAAGTTACCTGTTATTTTCATTAAATCATAGACTTCTAGATGTTTAATATTACTTTTAAACAAAGGCTATCATTTGGGGTAGATTAGGAAAATGAATGTAACTTCTGACAGAATGAGGTGGTATAGGACATTAAGAGTTAAACATTTCCTTTTTCTTTTTTGTAAAGACAGGGATAGTTCCTTTTTCGTTTGGTCAATGAACTTTTCACGATCGTCTCTTCATATATGAACAATATAAACAAATTCTAATTTGAAACCTTATAAAACATTTTATTGCTAATTTCTTTTGGGTAATAACAGAGAGAACTTTAAAAAAAAAAAAAAGTTTCATTTTATCATCTGATCATGTGGATCTGTGCATACGTAATTCATTTGTACGCTAATTGCAAAATCCTATTGTCTGCCTTAATTATATTTAAGTTAATGATAATAATCATTATATTATATAAATAAACTTCTTCTTTTTTTTTTAACAAAAATGAAAAGAGTTTGTCTTCAAAACATTTGTTAAATAATTCGTTTTTCCTTTCTTTGTAAACATATGTAAGTTGCACGTCATGAATGAACGCAAAATTTGAGAACAATGCCATGAAGTCACAAAAAAGAAAAAAAATGTTATCAAGTCATAAAAAAATAATGAAAAAAATTTCGAAGAACAATATTTTCATCAATAACAAACAATTAAAAAAACAAAAAACTCAGCAAATGTTTTAACTTTTAGATTAAACTAGAATCGCCAACCCAGCGTTTCTTAACTGGGATCCATATTGTACCTGTCCAAATTGTGCAAAACATTCATCAAAGATTGGTGTCTTATTTTGGTGCTTGAAAATACCCTTGTGAAAGGTATGCATCCAACTACTCTCCCTCCAGCTATGGGTAAATAGTAGGGAAGACAGGGCTCTTTAACCTTGGCTAGAAAACCAGTCTAGGAGAAGGAAAACTCTGAATTCAAACCTGTCAAACTCTGCTTAAGAATTGATCCCGTTACATCCTGCTCATGCGGAGAGGTTGGTAAATATATACACATATATATGAAGAGTAAAGGATTGAGTAAATCCGACAAAATGTGGTTAAAAATAGAGGAAAATGTAGATAAAACAACACAACAACTAAATTCAAATGATATTTCGCGTCAGTATGCTATGAAGCTTTGTCAAATTTATTCTGAAGACAAAGTAGGATTTCGTCTACTTTTTTGCTGAAAAGGTAATTTTGTGGCAGGCCGAAGATGAGAGGAGGGCATACTGAGTAATAATTTGTGAGGCGAAAGGAAAGAGAGGAGGGTTGGATGTGTGGTATGGAGTGAGGAAAAATGAAGAAGAAGGGAATGGTTTTATACCAAGGCGAAATATCATTTGAATTTAGTTGTTGCATTGTTTTATCCGCATTTTCCTCTATTTTCAACACACACACACACACACACACACATATATATATATATATATGTGTGTGTGTGTGTGTGTGTGTGTGTGTGGTTGAAAATAGAAGAAAATGTGGATAAAACAACGCAACAACTAAATTCAAATATATATATATATATATATATATATATATATATATATGCACACACACACTTACATATACAGATATATAATGTGAAGTTTAGAAATCTTGACGTTGATGGCTAGTTCAATATTATCGAAGATAATACATTTTCCTTGAGGGGTGGGGATCTTGAAACTAACCCTGCCTCAGAAAACAAACTCTTACAGTAGAAGGTGAGTTCACACACATTAAAGAATAATATGCATTTTTAATTATTCAGTTCTAGAGCAAAACACTGATTTTATTTTTTTTTTTTTTTTTTTTTTTTTTTTTTTTGTTTTGTTGTATGAATATTTCTTAACTAAAAAAAAAAAAAAAAAAAAAAATAAACCTGTTTTGTGCAAACAGTGGTTTGAATTTTGAATTCCCATCAATTTTCAGGCCAAAAAAAAAGAAAAGAAAGTAAAAAAGAAAATGAAATAAAAATCTCATTTGTCGCAGTCATAGATTGAAGTACCTGCAGAATTTCACAGTGTTTAATTAACATGTTAATGAGTCTACATTATTATTCGACAAAAAACAAACAAAAATAAAAATAAAAACATAAAAAAACAAATACATACTAGAGTGAGTCAAAAGTTATGCAATATTTTAGTAACATCAGGCACTTTGGACCTTACTTTGGTTAGACAGGCAGTTGAGAGCCCCCCCCCCCCATCCTCTGATCAAACCTGTTAAGGTCCCATCTATAGTTTAAACAGAAAAAAATGAATTTAAAAAAAAAAAAATATCCATCAAGAATGAATAAAACAAAAACTTTACCAGCATAAAATGACCTAGTGGGTTTGACATGCCGTAAAACCCAACCAACCAACCCCTGAAACCAATCAGCTGGTCACATCAAGCCCTAGCACCTATATGATTGTCCCAACCCCTTTTTATCATATATGTACTAGAAGGCGATGGCTGAGGGTCTTAATGTCTTGGGTATGATATCAAACTCTATCTGATGGTGAAGTTCAATTCTGGAGCTCTGGGAAAATGTGGGGTACCCTTTCATCAGCATTACTCCCAGGTCCACTCTGACCAGAGTGGTAGTACCTGTTAGGTCCCATCTATGAGTTAAAATATGTGTTTAAATAATAGAATTGAGAATTTTTTTTTTTTAAATGAGTACCAATCATGAATGAATAAAACAAAACATCTTTGGTATAAAATAACCCAACATGGGTTGACAAGCCATAAAAAACCAACCAACCAACCAACCAACCAGCCAGTCAACCAGCATGAGGCACAATTTAACAGCTCTGGATGCTTTTGCTGAGGTCATGAAGGTGACCAACCACACTGGACTGTGAGATGCCAAGCTCGCATGATACTCTCCAAGTGCTACTTGCCAGATTTACCTCTATGGCTTGGAGCATGGAATCTATGTTTTTAGGACAACCTGAACATTGAGATTTTTGCAGCCTGAGAAAAATTTCTGAAACCATCTGATTATTGTAATATGATCAAGTGTGCTTTCACCTTTTGCACAACAAATATTTTTGGCTGCTTCCACGGCATTGTGGGCCAGTTCGAACAGATAAAGCAGAAGTTACCAAATTAGACTATACTCCATATTCATCGGTGTGACTTTCAAATCATACATGGAGAAAAACAATGGATATGTCAGTGCACCAACTACCACAATATTACCAAGTACAATGGGTCCTTACTATGGCTTGGACTGATTTGGTTGTTTTTCTTTTGTTGTTTTATGGCATATCAACCCTTTTTGGGTTAATTAATGCTGAATCAAGCTATTTTGATATTCAGTTTCTTATAGTACTTGTTTTTTAAATGGTCACCCATCACAGTATTGAACAGGCTCATCACTGCTTAACTTTGGTGATCTAGTGGGAACTGGTGCTTTCAATGTGACATGACCATAAGCCAGACTAATTTGACCACATGATTTACATGCCACAAACTAGCAAAATATTGCAAAACTTTTGACTCATTTACAAAATATATCAAATAAAATTAGAAGCACGTGGTGTTATGATTAGAGTTCTAGGAAATGAACTTGTCAATTAGAGTTCAAATCCTGGATTAAGCTGCTTGCATTTCACATAGCACTAATTCCCTTGGGAAAGGTATGCATCCAACTACTCTCCCTCCAGCTATGGGTAAATAGTAGAGCAGACAGGGCTCTTTAAACATAGCTAAGTAACCAGTCTAGGAGAAAGAAAACTCTGAATTCAAACCTGTTAAACTCTGCTTAAGAAATTGACTTTGTGTCACATCCTGCTCGTGCAGAGGGGTTGGTAAATATATATATCATATAAAATCCCCTCCCAACCAGAGACATTTTCGAATATAGATTTTTACATCTACGTAACCTATATAAGTAATTATTTAACTAAATAAATTAATCAATTAATTAAAACAATACAAAGAGTCTGCTCTTTAAGAGCTTTTTATAAAGCAACGCATTGTTATTTATATTTCAAGGTCTTTTAAACATTTAACCGGAAAGGAATTTATTAAAAAAAAAAAAGAAAAACCAAAAAAGAAAAAAAAATTTAAAAAAATTTTTTTCTATTAGTTTCTAGAGAGAAGCTGTAACTAATGCATACACAATTAAGATGTAGATCAGTTTAGCACCTGCTAAACAATCAGCCTCCTCTAATTCAACTGAGAAGGAGGATGAGGAGGAGGAGGAAGGGTAGGAGGCATATGTATATGAGATTGAATTTTAAAAGTTATTAACTCCACGGCAACAAGGTTAATTATAGAAAGCAAGACTAGAGAAACTTCCAAACTACCATAGATATAAAGTAAATAAAGTAAAGTCGTCGGAGCGGCCTAAAGTCGGTATCAGCCAGTCAGCGAGGGAGTCTATCCCCTTTTCAATAGCGCTAGACCAAGGAGATTGTTTTTGGTGTCTGAGGTGGAGCGCCACACCTACCATCAGCTCCTTACTTTACCGCACAGATCCCTGTGCTACTCATACGCTGGGTTGGCGAGGACCAGTATCGAACTAGGAACCTTGTGTTTCTAGCCAAACGCTCTACCGATTGAGTTAATAAATATAAATATAAATATAAATATAAATATATAATATATATATATATATATATATATATATATATATATATATATATATATATATATATATATATATATATATATATATATATATATATATATATATATATATATATATATATATATATATATATATATATATATATATATATATATATATATATATATATATATATATATTATTATTATATTATTAATTATTATTATTACATCTAATGTTGAAAAATATTTTTTTTAACTAAGTTTACTTGAAATTATACACCGCAATACTAATACAAACAACTGTCTCAATAATAGATTCAATAATTAATTTCAATGGTTAATTAAATGTATAGTAATTTGGTTTTTTTTTGTTGTTTATTTTTTTAAGCAATACGTAATTAAAAACAACCTTAATCCCCTAAAACCGTAACCCAATTCGCAAAATGTTAATTCATAGACTGTAGTTAAACTGTCATTGGGGACTAACAAAAAACTTTCCGTTTTAATTTTCCGACCGTCTTCAGAAGTCAACCAAATTTACATGTTATGATAAAGAAAAAAAAAGGCAGCTTTGTAGGCATTCCTTGGGGGTGGGGGGCTCAGGCATTAAGGATTAGCAATGACCATACCGATTTAAATTCAATGGGGAGCTTCAGATTGTTGGGGGGGGGCATTATTTGATTTTCATTGCTACTTCTGTATATGTATAAAGTGTGTGTGTGTGTGTGTGTGTGTGTGTGTGTAATGGGCAAAAAAGTTCCCGGAAAATTCTTTTTATATCTCCTCTTGATATTTCATTTATTTATTTTTCTGATTTAATTGCCGCTCAACGTATGGTCCCTGCATATTCACTTTAGAAAATCCAGCTCAAATGGCTAAATAGTTTAAGTAGTGAATCCTACTTGTGAAGAAAGAGCAACTTTTAACAAAAATATACAAAAATGATTTTCACAGATATTCAATAAGTGTGCCCTAACTTGTAGAAATATATTCAGAGAGAGAGAGAGAGAGAGAGAGAGCGCGCAGATTAAATGCGCGTTAAGGGTAACCCGAAACCAGTAATGCTGATAGTTTTTTTTTTTAATTTAGTGCGTCCTGGGACGCACGGATTAAATTTGAATGAGTCCCCGTGAAATGATGTTTCTTAATAAATTATAGGGTTTTATCAATGAACAAATAAAACTGTCTAACTCCTACCTTGTGGTCCATAGCGTATAATTCATTTCCAAGAAAATATTAAAATGTATTTACAGTAAGCTGGAAATGGTGGGGGAAGAAAAAATAAACACTAGGACGCATGGATACGATTTTTTTGCGTCCTTTTAGTTTTTGTTCTGCGTCAGTGACGCAGGACCGTACCTAGCAGCATCTGCTTGTAGGAATATCAGTGAGAGACCAGATTAAAAGCGCGTTAAGGGTAACCCTAAACCAAACTTTTTTAACAGCTTATCGCTCTAGTCTCAAAAATCTTATTCCAAATATTCTAAAAATGTGTTTAAAAATCATTCGTACACGATAGGAATAATTGATGGCATATAACCGTAAATTATATCTTTTTAAGTAAAATTACTTGAATCTATAATATTAGGCACTGTCAATTTGTTGGCTATTCATTTTAAAAACGAATTCAAATTTAATTAAATCGATTAAGGTCAAATTTTTGTCTAAGTCGAAAAGTAGTAACATAATGAGCATCAGTGAAAAAGCAAAATAATGATACATGTAATTCATTTTTAGTACATTTTAAACTATTTTTTCGGTCAATTTTGCTTAAATATATCGTAAACATGGCCATAAACACTGCCAAAGATTACGTAAAATAATCATTAATATTAGTTACCTGAGACGATGTAACTGTGTGGAAACAAATGTGTTATTAAATAGAAATAATTAATTGAAATCGTGTAATTATTAATATTAGATAAGAATACTTGAAACCATACAACTGTATGCAAATGATTTGTATTAGATTGGAATATTTGATATCATATAAAACTGTGTAAAACGAAAAACTCTTTAAAAATGAAGTACACAAAAGATGTAAAAAATAAATATACAATGAACGCAATTTCCTAACCTCTAGGCATAAAATAACCGTAGACGTGTTGACATTTTATTAAAATCAATCAATCAAAATGTTTTTGATTAGGGTGCGGTTGGCAGGTTGGCTGGATTTTGCAGAATTTCAACCCTTGTTGGGTTATTTTATGCCGAAGACGTTTTTGTTTTATTCATTCTTGATGGGTATTCAACTTTTTTTTTTCAAACTAAATTTTTTAAACATTTTTCGTAAACTAATTTTAAAAAAATCTAATTAAACCCATAGATGGGACCCTAACAGGTACTACCACTCCGGGTATGAGTGGACCTGGGAGCAATGGTAATGAAGTGGGACTGCACACTCCAAATTGAAACCTCATCATTAGATGCAGTTAGGATGAGGTGATTTGAAAGGGAATATACTAAAATCTGGACATAAAGTCAGAGGATTTTTATTTCAAATTTTATTCCTTAAGATTTAATAAAATAAATGATTTTGATTTTTCGGACTATTGTTCTCGTCTTTATGGTGGTAGTTATTAACACAACGTTTCAGTAACTATCACAATAAAGATGAGGACAATAGTCCGAAAAATCAAAATTATTCACATCAAGCCTCATCTAAATATACAAATTAATAAAATAATTTTTCGAAAAGAAAAATTTGCATCATATCCATGCTTTTATTATTTGATAAACCGGAGATTTTTTTTTATTTTTAAATTTTATTTTTAAATTTTATTTTACAAAGAAATCCATCTAGAGAGAGTGGGACCTTATTTTTCAACGCTTGGCTAAGATTTTTTTTCTTTTTACTTTCTTTTCCCCCTTTTTTTTCTGGTTCAAGTCACTAAATGAAAATTTCAGCTGATAAGGTAAAAATATTATTTGAAAAGTTTGTAGAGGAGTGTGTTTATAATTAAAGACAGGAGGGAAACACTTGGCCTTACTTTGCCCTAAAGAGAGGCCCTGAACTTTTTTGGTTGTGTTGGTGTTGGGGCGCCAGTGGGGGTGGCTGGGGATGTTAGTGGTGTCAGGTTGGCTGGAAAGTGTTAAAACCCACTTTTTTTTTCTTTTTATATATATTTCCTGTTCTTTCCTCCAGAAATTTAAAACTCAAGCTCTGAGATATAGGTCACCTTTTTTTTTTTTTAACCTAATTTTCTACTTAGGTTTCATTTTTTTTTCTTTTTTTGGCCTCCCACTGACCTTTCTTTATCTATTTATCTTAATTTTTTTTAAAGTATCACTTAGTTTGAAAATGTGCAGGGTGTTATTCTCTCTCCCCCTTCTCCTCTAAGCTTTTATTCATTTTTAGGAGTACAAAAGAAATGTTATCAGTGTGTGTGTGTGTGTGTGTGAGAGAGGGGGGTGCGCGTTAAGGGACCTTCGAAAAGTTCAGGGTGTTTGTACTTTGAAGGAACAGAATGTAAAACAAACCCTTGCCCTTCTTTTTGTAAGCAGTAGTTTATCTGATATCCCAAAGAGGGCGCGACTTCGAAGGTTGCGGTGGATACTAGGTGTTAAGGTTAAGCAAGCATTTTTTTTTTTAAATTGTAGAATTTCTAAAACGTTGAGCTATCACCTCAAGTATATAGTTTATTGACTAATCTAGCTTAACCGGCCCTCGCCATCTCAGCGTATGAGTAGCACGGTGCAGTAAAGTAAGGAGCTGATGGTAGTGTGGCGCTCCACCTCAGACGCAAAAACAATCTACTTGGTCTAACGCTAGTGAAAAGGGATATACTTCCTCGCTGATTGGCTGATACCGACTTTTGGCCATCCCGACGACTTTACTTAGTCCTAAGCTAGACATATGGGACACTCAGTGAGAATCGAACTCACTAATGATCCATAACCATTATACCACATATGCATATGTGCATATTATATGCATACACATTTTTGTAGGTAAGAATTTATCAAACCCGTTCGTGGTGGACTGTGAATTGAGGGTCGTGAATTTTTACCATAATCTACAGGATTGTTGTTAGTTGAATATGAAATGAAGTCCAATGTATTTTAATTTCTCAACTGGGATTAATACTTTGATACTCTTCGCGGAGAACCGTCCCGGCCTCCTGCCTCAAAACCGCTAACCGGTGGCTGCTGAAAAAAAAAACCCAGCTACGATTTAAGTCCGTGGCCGAAGCGGTGTAACTTGAAAAAAAAACTAGGGTTTAGGGTTAGGGTTAGTTTAATGAGAAAATAAATAATTTCGGCTCTGTTTTTTCTGGGTCACCCTGTATACAGGGTGAATATTCCTATTTCGGAGTAACAAAAAAATAAAATAATATACATAAATATATAAAACAGTCTACCTTTGCAATTTTAAGGTCAAAAAAGTGTATAACTGAATGACTACGCAACAACTTTAAATCTTAAAACGTTATCAAACCCGTTGATTACGGGTAAGATGTGACAAGAATGGGGCATCCAACAAGGATCGAACTCGCTATTCAGAAGTTACGGATTAGCGAGACTAACTTGCAACTTGCAAACCATTACACCACGACTGAACACCCTACAAATACCGACATAAAATGTTTGGGAGGCATATGTATTCAATTGTATATGTTTACTAAACACACACACATATATACACTGGTTATATATGGGAGAGGACTGAAAAGTTCATATGATGACGTCACATCTTTTGATGACTTATTTTACCAATGGGATGCAAGCACTGCAATTACGTTGGAAGAAGTGTATGGATCGCATGGGAGACAATATTGAAAAGCAAGTCTCGTTTGGTCACATTCCAAGAGAGCATCTTGGTCAGCCTATGAACTTTTCAGCGACATATAATCTTATTATATAATGGAGATTATGTAACTGTCAGTCTGTAACCGAAACTACGTCACCACTGACGTCACGATTTCCTTAGGTATTTAAGTTACATTCTCAACAATTATGAAATAGTCATTATTTAATCTTAATTAGCTTCTTATCAATTAACGATGTCTCTATTAAAATCTAGCTGAGTTAGATTTGCCGCAAAACTGCCCATATTACTAATGCATTTAAAATCCTGAAATATGTGTAATATATCTCTTAGAAATAAAGATTTACATAGTATATGGTCGGAATAATTAGCATAATGATTTTAACAAAACTGGGTTTGACAAATAATTATTGGTTGTTACTGATTTCTAATACTATCATGTTATTCTCAAACATATTTAAAAGCAACCCCATATATATAATTTTATATAGAAATCAAATAAAATAACATTAAAATAAGTGTAATAGTTTTATATTCGTTCTTATTTAGTTTCGTTAATCTTTTCAATTTAATATAATATTCTATTACATTAAAACTTAAATACTTGTGCCTAGAGGGCGCATATTTTGCTGGCATATATATAATGTATGAATTAAATTGTATATGTAAACACACACACACACACACATATATATATATATATATATATATGTCGTAAGGAAGATTTCTTCTCTGGACTTTGGATTATATATATATATATATATATATATATATATATATATATTAAAGAATTTTCTCACGCTGTATATAAATCTTCAACTGGATGTCGACCTGATATAGGGTTGACAAGGTAACAAAAGACGGGGCTTCAATTTTCCACGTTAAAAAAAAAAAAAATTAAACAAAAAATAAAATGAAATTTACTCAGGTCCTGCATACAGCTCTCTATAAATTAATCCAGCCCCTTTTTCCTAAACAGGTTCGTGAGAATTTTTCTTTTTAGGGGCCCTTTGTTCAGATAAATTTTCAAACCAATAACTTTGAACTCAACTGACCAAACCAGTGGTGAGCTGTACCCAGAAGCGAAAATATGGGAGGGAAGTTTTAAAATAAAAGTGGGGGCTGGTGAGGTAAGCAAAAAAAAAAAAGATGGTGAGGTATTTCAGACCAAGGAATGAGGGTGGTGACCACAGATAGAGGTCACACAATTGTAAAAGTGAATGAAAAAAAAATAAATAAAATGTGGGAGGAAAGAATAATGGTAGTGTTCTCGGTAATGGTGATGGTGGGGTTAGTTGACATTTTCACTCAACCCCTGAAAAAAAAAGTAGGGGTGAAACAGGTTTTTTGAAAAATGTACTCGTATCCAACATCCATCAACCCTAAGAGTTTTCTCCATGGTATTCTAATCAGTTAATCACTATCCAGGTTGTTTTAATGTATTTTTATGAAGATTTGTGTTGTATCTCCACTATCATATCTTGATAATCGCCATTTTGAACTGAACTAAACTTACCCCCCGTCTCTCTCTCTCTCTCTCTCTCTCTCTCTCTCTCTCTCTCTCTCTCTATATATACTAGCACAAAAAACACCTTCCGGGTGGTGTAAAAATTAATTTTTGAAAGATGCTTGAGAAAGTGGGAGTTAAAAATTCAATGTTTGAGGGTTTATATCATAAGTAAAATCATCAAATTTATTAAAGGAGTAAAAAAATTTTTTTAATGAATATTAATGTTCTTCCCCCTCATATAAAATATTGCGTGCATCTATTAATTATTAATCAAATAATTATTTTTTAATATTTTACACATAGATTTTACACAAAATCGTAGGTATTTATTTATTTGTGAAATTTTTAGGTAACTTCTTTTTACTGAAAAAATGGCGAGAGTAAAAAATAATATTCAAAATTGATTGCAAATTTCGCAAATAATTTTTTTCATTTTCAGTATTGTGACGGTTACAGACAAATTAAGACCGAATCTCCATTATTAATAAGATATACAGGGTGATTGAAAAGTAACTGCCTATTTTAAACTATTTATATTATTTTTTTTTTTTTTCAATACTTGGGAGAATATTAAAGAATTGATTTTTAGGCAAGACGGTGCTACTCCACATTTTGCAATTGTTGTTCATGAATGGCCGAATCACCATTTTCCTGGGAGATGGATGGGTAGATGTGGTCCGCATGAATGGCCGGCTAGAAATCCTAATTTAACACCCTGCAACTTTTTTCTTTGAGGGTTGGTTGAAGGAGCAAGTCTACTCTACGAAACCAACGACTTTTGAAAAAACGACTACGAAAGTGTATTTCTGCCATTCCACAAGAGTTCCTGGGAAGACCAGCCAGAGAAGCAGGACACGTACCTATCAGCATTTCTGCCACATGGCCAATGCAGTTCAGGCTGTGGCTGGTAGTCAAGTAAAAGTTGTTGCACTAATACATTGTGCATTGCTTCACACCGTGTGTGATTTGAAAGCCACTCACATAAACGTTCAATGGACTCCAATTCGGGACTTTATACTTTACGAGTTCGAATTGGGTCATAACGCTGCTGAAGTAACCAAAAGCATTTGTTTTGCGGAAAGATAAAGACGTAGAAGATCAGAGTACAGTAACCAGATGGCTCAAGAACATTTTGTTCGGGTTGCAAGAACCTTGACGATCAGGTAAGTTCAGAAAGGTCTAAAATCGTGGATTCTGAGGCTGTGCTCCAAGCCATAAAGGCAAAAGTGAATCATCCCACAGTCCAGTATGGGTCGTCATCTTCAGGATCTCGGCAAAGCATCCGGAACTACTAAATGATTTAGCCAAAATATTTTCAAAACTTTTGACTCACCCAAGACATTATATAATTGGTTTCCCCTTGAGTATGTGTTTTATTCAACTCCTCCCCACAAGCAGGATGTGACACAAGGTCAATTTTAAGCAGAGTCAAACAGGTTTTAATTCAGAATCTTCTTTCTCCACACTATGGTTAAAGAGCCCAGTCTGTCTTACAATTTACCCATAGATGGAGGGAGAATAGTTGAACGTATACCTTTACCAAGGGTAGGTATTTACCCAACCCGTTCACCTCGGGTAGGATGTGACACAAGATCGCAAGTATGGGGCAAGCAGCGAGGATAGAACTGGCTATTCAGTAATAATGGATCTGCGAGACTAGATTGCTAACCATTACACCACGATGGGATCACCTTACGTTTCCAACGGATAATAGCGCTATGTGAACGGTTAAAGAGCCCAGTATACCCTACTATTTACCCATAGCTGGAGGGAGAGTTGCTGGATGCATACCTTTCCCAAGAGTATTAGCGCAATGTGAAATGCAAACAGGATTTAAACACGGATCGACGCGTATTAATATATAGATTCTTCATTTTAAATTTTTTTAAAAAATGTTCCTAATATGATAGCATTTGCTATTTTGCACATAATCATGACGTAATTCACATAATTCATAAAAGAGTTTATCATAAACCCACGCACAAATTGCTTACGTTATATAATGTAATATTTTATTACATAATTCTCTCACAGAAATCTGTGAAGGTCATTCACTGGGATATTTATTAATGAATGAAAAATTAATGTAGTAACATTAATGTTTAAAAATAGATTTTAATGATTTAACCATCAAATTTTGCAATTTTCTTGGGCAAGTGTTAGCAAATGTATATGTGGTATTGAGTGGAAGCGCGGTGGTGTATGGGTTAGAGTCACAGGAAATGGACTCGTCGACCCGAGTTCAATTCCTGGACGAAGCCACAGTTCACATAGCGCTAATACCCTTGGGAAAGGTATGAATCCAACTATTCTCCCCCAGCTATGGGTAAATAGTAGGGCAGACTAGGCTCTTTAACCTTGGTTAGGCAACCTGTCTAGGAGAGGAAAAATTCTGAATTCAAACCTGGTCACTACTAAAATAGACTCAGGCCTACTTAGTGATCTATTTCATTTTTTTTAAATTTAAAATATTCAAATGAAAATGATCGCCAGTTGTTAAAAATAAATTAGTGATGATTTTGTTTTGCGTGTTTAACAGCATTCCAAACCTTTATGGGTTATGTAATTCAAGTTTTTAACTATATCATCTATTGTATATTTTTTACGTATAGGGGTGTTCACACCTTTCCCAAGAGTATTAGTTCGAAAGTGAACAACTGGAGTTCGAACCCACTTAGTACTGTATTGCATTCAGTACGTTAGCCACTACGGCCTATAGTTGGTATCAGCCAGACATCGAGGAAGTCTATCTTTTTTTGCTACCGCTAAACCAGGGACATTATTTTTGCTGAGGTGGAACGCCATACCTACTGTCAGCTCCAACTTTACCACACAGATCAGCTTACCAAATCTGTGCTACTCATGCGCTGAGTTAGCGGGAGCTGGTATCGAACCAGGAATATTTACAATTCCTAGGCGCCTTGCTCTACCGACTGAGCTAAATCGACCCTTTGGCTTTCACATCTGCATACACACATTTAATTCGACAACTCTGTCGCTTTAAGAAAATTAATTTCAACATAAGACATTTATTCTTCAACAAAATGAGCTTCATCACATCTTAACCCCTTCCTTACCGGTTTCTTTTCACTAACAGAAGGTGCAAGAAGAAGAAGAAGAAGAAGAAGAGCTGAGGACTATTATAAAAGACACACGTTGAATTTCATTACAACCACAAAATTTCCTCCTGCTGTCATCTCGTTTTTTCTATATATTTTTTTTATATTTTTAAAGGTGGTGGGTGTGGATGAGTGTGAGTGGTAGAGTGAGGGGAGGGTTTTGTACTCCTTTGCCTTCTGGGCCTCTCCAAACACCCCCCCCCACCCGCACGATCCTTTGCTTTTTCACTATTACACTAATTCTGATCTCATCTTGTCTCCAAACGAAGAAGAAGAAGAAAAAGAAGAAGAAGAAAAGAGAGAGAGCAAAGCAGACTCAAATGGATCCCGAGGAAAAAACAGAAAATGTCGAAGTTTTAATAAAAAAGCATTTATAATACAATTTCATCTCATTTGTTGCTGGAGACTCTCTGGGTTTCTCTCACACTTATCTTATACTCTCCCCCACCCCTCAGCACCCTAATCCTCCTCCTCTTCACTCCTAATTTCCCCTCTCACACTTATCTCATTCTAGCCCCACACCCACCCTTGTCTTCTAACCTCCTCCTTTTCACTCCGAATTCTCCCCTCTCTCTCTTCTCTCCTCTCCCTCTCTCTCCCTCACACACATTATCTTATCCTTAGCACCCTAGTCTTCTACCCCCTTCACTCCTAATTATCCCCTCTCTCTTCCCCCCTCTCTCTCTCTCTAACACACACACTTATCTTATTCTCTCTTCCTCAGCAACCACTCTTTTTTCTAGACCTAATCCCCTCCTCTTCACAACTAATTCCCCCTCTCTCTCTCTCTCACACACATACACACACATCTTATCCTCACTCCTTCAGCACTCACTCTTTTCTTCTAGTCTTTTTATCTCTCTCTCTCTCTCTCTCTTCTCTCCTCTCTCTCTCTCTCTCTCTCTCTCTCTCTCAACTTGCAGATAAGAACCTGGTGGTTAGAATAGAGAGGCTGAAATGCAGCCAGGTATCAAATTCTAGCCTGGATGCTGGGTTGATTTATTGACTGCTTGATTTTAACGGCATGTCAACCCATCTAGAGTTATTTTATGCCTAGATGCTACAGAATTGTGTTTATCGTATATTTGAGTTTTTTTTTTGTTTTTTTTTTGCACACAGTTATATGATACCAAGTAAAGTATTCCTATCTAATACAGATGATTTGCAAACAGTTGTATGGTTTAGTATTCCTATCTAATACCAATTATATGGTTTCAAGTAATTATTAATTCAATAATAGTAATTTTTGCACACAGGTATATGGCTCAAAGTAACTAATAATAATGTTTATTAAACAGTTATAGCTTGAAGTTACTATTTTTGATACAAGTAATTTGCAGTTATATGGTATCAAGTTGCTATAGGCAGTTTTCGTCAGGGGAGATAATAAAATAACTTTTTTTTAAATTTTTAGATTTTAAAACAATTACTAAAAATCTGGGAATTGTGAAATTTTAATGTAATTTCCACCACTTTATTCATTAATGACTTGATTTCATAATGAATAATAGCTTATTTTATTTTATTTTTTTTAAGTTAAAAAAATTTTTTTTTAATCAATTCAGAATGAAGGGGTTTGGTCATTTGAAGAAAAAAATTCTAGTCCCTTATATTTAAATTTCTAGAAAGATCAAACCCTGGAGAACATATAAAAAAATAAATGTATAGGCTACCATAGATTTTTACTTATTTACACTTGGAAATGTACTACTTTTCTGTCACGTATACGCATTTATCTTCTTACACAGAACAATTGCCCATGGCTTGTATTAAGTATTCCTATGGAATAGGGATAATTTTTAAACAGGTTTATTTGACCCACAGATGGGACTCAAACACGTACTACCACTCTGGGTTAGAGTGGACACGAGAATAATGGCAATGAAGGGGTATACCACACTCCATAAATCTCGAGAACTGGAACCTCACCATCAGATATAGTTTAGTTTCATATCCAGACCCCCCCCCTTTTTTAGAGAGGGTATCCTTCGGCGTATTCTAAAACCCCACTGAAGAAAAGGATGGAAAGGGCGTGATAAAAATATGAGAGAAGGAACAAAATAAAAGAGAGAGAAAGAATGAAACAAAACGTTGAAGCAATAGAAAGAATAAGGAATTAAGAGTTAGAGGAGAAAGAGAGGAAAGAAAGATGAAAGTGAGAAAACGGGAAGAAAGAAGGGGATAGAAAGATAAAAGCGAGAGTGTGGGAAGAGGGAAGAGTAAAGAAAGAGATAGAAAGAAAGATAAAAGTGAGAGGTGGGAAGAGAGAAAGAAATACAAAGATAAAAGTAAGAGAGTGGAAAGTAACGCGAAAAGTGGAAAGGGAGGATAGTAAAAAAGAGATAGAAAGAAAGATAAAAGTGAGAGAGTGGGGAGAGAAAGAAATACAAAGATAAAAGTAAGAGAGTGGAAAGAGAGAAAGAGATAGGAAGATAACGCGAAAAAGTGGAAGGGAGGATAGTAAAAAAAAGAGATAGAAAGAAAGATAAAGTGAGAGAGTGGAAGAGAATAGTAAAGAAAAGATAGAATGAAAGATAAAAGTGAGAGTGAAAGAGATAGAAAGAAAGATAAAAATGAGAGAGTGGGAAAAAGAAAAGTAAACAAAAGATAGAATGAAAGATAAAACTGAGAGTGAAAAATAGAAAGATAAAAAGTTAGTGGAAAAAGAAGAAAGTGAAAGAAAGAAAGATAAAAGAGAGTGGGAAGAGAGGTAAAAAAAATTATAAAAAAAAAGATGAATATTTCAAAAACAAGATGGCAGTTGTCGCACCTTTTTGTTTGGTTAACGCAATGTTTTGTCATTGGCAACAAATAAGAAAAGATGTGCACACGACCAACAAATGCAAAATGTTTGAAAAACAAAAATATGATCAAAAAGTCCAAATACATTTAAACTCCGATAAAACCAAAAATAGAAAAATAGAAAAAAGCCTTTTAATAATAATAAATGAAATGAAATAAAATAAAAAAATTTCAAAAACTAACACTTTCAATTGTCCATAAGATGCATTGAACGAAAAAAAAACATTATTAACTCTTTCGATTTTTTATTTATTTTCTATTTTGTCCTAAAGGCAATTTTGTGTTTCCTCTTTTTATGGACATTGTAACAATTTTGAGAAGTCCTTTTCTATTTTATTTCAAAAAGTTATTTGTCGCTAGTAATATCTAAACATCAAGGGGAGAAAAAAGGGTGCTGGGTCAAGGGTCTTTAATGTGTACTTGAATAATTTAAAAAGCCGTTTAGGATTCTTTTTTTTTTTTTTAAGGGGGAGAAAAAAAACTTTTATTTTTATTTTTTCATTTTCTTTAAAAAAAAAAACATCAACAGCGTTTTCAAATGAGTTTAAAGACAGCCAAAAAATAATAAATTTAAAAAAAAACAAGGTTTATTGATGATGGAAACAAATATAAAATAGATAAATAAAAACAGATATGAAAAAAATAAAATAAAATGAAATGAAAATAAATTCGTGCTGGCAACAGACAGTTTTCACAAAACAATTCTTTGATAAAATGATCAGAAGATGTCCATTATTATAAACTTTATTTTTATATATAAAGTCAGTCTATTAGGCAAAAAGGCTGTGTAAAAAAAATGAGTCTACCACGTTAGCCCCACCCCACCCCCCACGGAGACTCATTCCCACCTTCAATTGGTTCGTTACTATTTGTTGTACAATCTCAACAATTGTGTTCATGTGCTGTTTTTAAAAACTTTTTTTAGGGAACCGGAAACATTTGCATGGACTCAGATTAGGAGAGTAAGAGACCTGTTGTATTACAAGGATATTCTTAAGGGCCATCCCACCAAAAGAAAAGAAAAAAATCTCTTCACAGAAATTACGCCTACAAAATAATGAAACCGAATTGTGTGTGTTTCTAGAAAGAAATGAGATTATTTGTTTTCCTCCGATCAATTGGCTGGTCAAGTCAAGGCCTAGCATCTATATGATTGTCCCAACCCTATTGCCCTTATGGCAAGCCCCAACCCTTTTTATCATATATGTGCTAGAAAGCTATATATGAGGGTCTTCAGGTCCTGGGAATGATGTTAAATTGTATCTGGTGGTGAGGTTCTAGTTCTGGAGGTTTGGGGAATGTGGAGCACCCCTTCATCACCATTGTTCCCAGGTCAACTCTGACCGGATTGGTTGTACCTTTTTTCTCCTTGACTAGTTATTAAATGGTCCCGAAGAAGGTTTTCTTTATAAACCGAAATGTTCGAACATCGAAACAACGACTAATAAATTTCCATCCATTGTAACATCCCGTGTTTGTTCTACATTTCTCCACACACATACATACATTAATACATCATATATATATATACATTATATATATATATATATATATATATATTATATATATATATATACATTATATATACTAGCAAATATATGCACCCTCCGGGTGCAAGTATCTAAGTTTTAATGTAATAAAATATTGTATTAAATTAGAAAGGCTAATGAAACTAAATAAGAATGCAGATAAAAAGATTTGAAACAGAGGGGGATATAATCGAAAAATAGAACAACTGAAACTTACTCTTCCATCACTCTCGTCTTTCATTGTTATTTTTTCTAATTTAAGTATTTAGTTAAAAGAGGAAGTAAAGAATAAAATGACAGTTATTTTTTCTTGTTAATGGATTTCATTTAAGATTCATTGAAAAGATTTTTGCTTATATTCATTAAAATAAAACCAAACAGTTAAAAATCAATAATACTAAGCACATATTTAATAAAATCACATTTTTAATATCAATATGCAAATTAGCCTTCCCGTTCACACAGTAAACCGCTATTTTGTTGTATATATAAATACAATTGCATGTTGTTAATATGTAGATATGGTTAACAGTATTAATAATGTACAACAATTTTATTAATAATTGAGGTTTAAATGAAATTAATATCTTGGAGAATGTGATGTCAATAACTAAGGAAATTGTGACTTGAGTAGTAATATAGTTTCGGTTACAGACAGAAAAATACACAATCTCCATTATAATAAGATATATATATATATATATACATTATATATATATATATATATATATATATATATAATGAGAATTTTAGTAATATATAGATATGCTCTAACCAGACAAATAAAGAGCACCTGTAAATATGTATAATTATCTATAAAAAAATTATATATTAAAAAAGAAAGAGAAGAGAGAGAAAGAGAGTGAGAGAGAGAGAGTGAGAGAGAGAGAGAGAGAAGAGAGAGATCTATTTCACAAGACATTCATCAGATATCCTTCTCTACTGTAAAGTAACAGCCACAACAAGCTTTTCATTATGACTAAATAACTTTTCTTTGTTTCACCTTTTACACAATTTCTCAACGTATCTTTATTTTTGGATGTGTGTCAGACCTCTGGAGCCTCAAGTGGCAGCTACTCTTTCTCAATTCTCCTTAATTTACCTGTGTGTTTTACACACTAACATATAATCACGATTATAATTATTATCATTATATTTTATTTTTAACGTCTATCTCTCTCGAACAACACTGTTATACCCTAATCTTCATTTCTTGTTTCTTTCCGTCTATATCCAGAGGGGGGGGGGCGAGCTCACAATTTCTTTCTTGACAATTGTACAGGGGATTTTTTTGGACACATGGCGCAATGGATATAAGGGTTGAGTTGATATAGTTCTATGAGACAATCATCTCTAGGTTGCAGGTTCAATCCTGACCAAGGGTGATAATAACATAGAATAATTAACAGGGCGTAATACTTGTACTCGGTCATGGTTAATGGAACGAGAACAGTCTACCCTATGGATTGAATAAAGGGTTCAGTTGATATGCTACAAAACCAACCAACCAACCAACCAACCATCAACAAAAAAGAATCCCTATTTTTCTCATAGGTTTATGGTAAGGAACATCTCCAACCAAGCACCTAGGATGGAATACCAACTCTGTGGCTGGCACTAACCATATAGCATCAGAGAAATATGGGCAATTTTTGTAATTAAAGAAATAGTTAAAAAGTCCGAGAGAGAGAGAGAGGGAGAGAGAGGAGAGAGGGGGGCATTAATTGGCCTGAAAAGGGTTGATATACTATAAAACCAACCAGCCAATCAATCATCAACAAAAAAAAGAATCCTAATTGTTCTCACAAGTTTGTAGCAAGGAACATCTCCAACCAAGCACTTTGAACAGAATGTCAGCTCAGTAACAGGTATTAACCATATAGCTAGAAGCTTCAGAGAAATATGGACAATTTTTGGCATTAAATAGATAAATAAAAATACCAGAGTGAGAGAGAGAGAGATTTGGGTGGTGGTGAGTACAGAGAGAGAGAGAGAGGGGGGGGAGGAGATTTGGGTGGTCAGTACAGACTGAGAGAGAGAGAGAGAGAAAAAGAGAGAGGGGGTACATTTGGGTGGTGGTTGGTACAGGAGAGAGGAGAGAGAGAGAGAGAGAGAGAGAGAGAGGGAGATTTGGGTGGTCAGTACAGATTGAGAGAGAGAGAGAGAGAGAGAGAGGGGTAGATTTGGGTGGTGGTCAGTACAGACTGAGAGAGAGAGAGAGAGAAAGAGTGAGAGGGGGAGATTTGGGTGGTCAGTACAGATTGAGAGAGAGAGAAAGAGAGAGAGGGGGTAGATTTGGGGTGGTGGTTAGTACAGAGCGAGAGAGAGAGAGAGAAAGAGAGGGAGGTGGAGATTTGGGTGGTCAGTACAGAGAGAGAGAGAGAGAGAGAAAGAGAGAGAGAGAAAGAGAGAGAGGGGGTAGATTTGGAGGTGGTCAGTACAGAGTGAGAGAGAAGAATTAACAGTTTAAGAGATTTGTTTGTTGGATTCAGAGGGCGGAGGGTCTCTCAGATTAATCTCAATTTCTTTTCTTTTTCTTGAAATATATTCTGAATAAAGATGAACGAATGAATACAAAGGGAAACTTTCTTCGTATATCCTGTACATCTTATTCATTTCCTTTTGGTATATGTATTTTCTAATTAACAAAGGAACAATCAGTTTAATTTGCACAAAATATATTTCATACTCTCCAATTATATAAACATCCGACTATCCGATCTTTCATTTAGTAGCCTCACCTGCCAATACAATAAGGTCAGTATGGGTATGTATTTACAATGTATTTACCTAACCCCTCTACCCACCAGCAGGATTTGACATAAGGTCAATTTATTAAGCAGAGTACAGCTGGTTTGGATTCAGAGTTTTTCTATTTACCCATAATTAGGGGAAGAGCTCATGGATTCATGCCTTTCCCAAGGGCATTGGTACAAAGTGAAACACAAACGGCCTCATCCAGGATTTGAGCTTGGTCCAACAAATCTACTTCTTACCTTGATAATCATTACATCACATGACTATTGGTAGGTCATATATATATATATATATATATATATATATATATCCTCTGAGTGCCTGTTTAAAGTTTCCGTTGTAGTGGTATTAGTAATTTGTCCAAGAGTGCTCAATATTTCATTAAAAAATAGAGCTATAATAATTGTAGAAAAAATTATGGGTCTACCATGGTTTCAATCTTTCTGATCTCATCAGGATCTTATCGAAACCATTTTTTCCACAATCATATATATATATATATATATATATATATATATATATATATATATATTTAAGGGCCAGTGAAGCTCAGTCGGTAGAGTATCTGCCTTGGAATTGCAAAGTTCCAGGTTTGATACTGGTCCCCGCCAACTCAGTACCTGAGTAGCACAGTTTGGGTAATCAAATTTGTACGGTAAAGCATCTGAGAGCTGACGTTAGGTGTGGTACTCCACCTCAGCAAAATCAATCTCCTTAGTCTAGCACTAGCAAAAAGAGAATAGACTCCCTCACTGTTTGACTGATACTGACAATAGGCCACTACACCCACAATATATATATATATATAGTTGTGTATAAAAGTTCCTATGGTTCTATTTTTTTTTTGATAAAAGAAAAATGCTAGAAACATCTGCTACAAAAGTGGACAGATATACAAATAGATATACATATAGAATCCTACAATGAATTAGTTTTCAGATGACCTGTAGCAAGTTTGGACCTACAACATGATGACACTAGCAAAAGAACAAGCATGGAAAATTTGGTTTAAGGTTTTTTTGAAGAAAGATTTTTTTTTAGTTAG
>CM042148.1:109707353-109719853 GCA_023376005.1 Doryteuthis pealeii
CAACAATCAAACAAGATCATCTTGAAAGATATCAACAAGTAAATATATATATATATATATATATATATATATATATATATCAATCATTTTGAAAGATCAATACATATCATCTTCAAGATCATCTCGAAAGATATCAACAAGTAAATAGATAGATAGAAAGATAGATTGATATATATATAAATATAAGAATCTGATTATAGCCCTGATGAGCTACTAAATGAAAATATTAGTAAGTATATCTGACTCATTAGGATTAACTTTATTATATATATATATATATATATATATATATATATATATATCATCTTGAAAGATCAATACATATCATCTTCAAGATCATCTTGAAGGATATCAACAAGTAAATAGATAGATAGAAAGATAGATTGATATATATATATAATATAAGAATCTGATTATTGCCCTGATGAGCTATTAAGTGAAAATATTAGTAGGTATATCTGACTCATTAGGATTGACTTTATTATATATAAATATATGAGGGCTCATGAGAGGAAAGGTTCTGGTGGTGGGGTTATAGGATTGTGGGGGATGGCAGTGATCTGTAAAGATTATGCTATTGCTATATATATATATATATTCTGTATGTAATTTCTATGTTGAGGCAATTTTATCCCACCCACCACCCATCCTGACCAAAAGTGCCCTGGGTTCAACAAGGTCAAAAAACAGGCTATGCCTAATACAAGTCATGGTCAGGTGAATAAGAAAGACACTTAGAGAAAAACTCACATACATACATATTTGTTTATAAAATCCTGCCGCAGTTTCAAAATTTAAAATGTAATAACACTTGTTGTACAAAGGATAAATTCATTTAGTCAAAACTAGAAGTAGCTACCTGGCGTCGCCTGAGCAGAGGGAGTATTTTTTAAAAGTTAGTCTCGCAGATCAATTATTACTTATCGCGAGTGAGATCCTTACTGGTTGCCCCATAAAAATCCTCACGGAAATATATAAGTATATAGAAAGAAATTTCCATTCAATGATTTACAATTTTTTCAGAAAATAAGATATAAATGATGCAATTAATTCAATCAATCAAAGCGAAAAAAAAATACAAAAAAAAGAAAAAGATAAACAAAATAACACGCAAATGACTTTCCCTTCTGTTACTTTTCAAATTTGAATTTTTAAATATCTTCCCAAATATAAACCAAATCTTCATTATTTTTGCTCAAAAACCAAGCCTGGTGATATTTAATGTGTATATATATTTACTTTGTCGTTATTTGTTTTATTTTGAAATTTCCTCCGACATACAGATACACACAACTTCCCTTTATATATGTATAGATTAAATAAAAGTTCAACTCTTGAAATTTTATTCTTGATATACTTTTTGATTATTGCCTTTCAATATAACCACCATCTTTGTAGGTACATTTTAAATCTACTGAAGGACTTTATGGACACCCTGTATATTATAACTCAATTTAAAAACATGAAAATAGTCAGAAATTATCAGTGTATAATAAGACAATTATATTTAAATTTTCAGTATTTTTACTTAGGGTGTAAAAAAAAAAAAAAGAAGATAATTTTTAGTTCTAAAAAAGAAAAAAGAAAAAAAAGAGCTAGGTAGCACATGGCTAAGAAATAGCCAGCATGTTTCCTTGCCTGATTCCAAGGAGGAGTCTCTTTTGTTAAAAATGGAGTCACTCATGAGAAAATTGTCTGTTTCATGAGCAGGAATATAGGAAACTCTTTTTCTCATTGGTCATTTGATTGATCACATAAACAGTGGGATCCATTTTTATAAAATTAAGGGGACAATCAAACTTGTCACATGATCATACTTCATTCGATGATCGCAAAGAGACATGTTGAATAATGCACTCACCAAATGGTGCACTTAATTTTAGTCTTTTATTCTATCTTGGCTTTTTTTTTATTTTATTCTTTTCTTTCCTTTATTTTTTTTCATTCAAATTGATAAAGATTGATTTACTTTATTTAAAGAGAATTTTCTTTTTTTATTTCTTTTCTTTTCTTTTCTTTCTTTCTTTTCTTTCTTTCTTTCTTTCTCTTTTTCCTTTTTCTCCTTTTTTTGGACAAAGTGATACAACAAACTGTAACAAGCTAATAACCTTAAAATAGAGCATATATATATATATATATATATATATATATATATATATATATATTATAATTGGTAAAGAAAAGGCTTAAAAATCAGCCATTTAACAGTAATAGATCTATTTCGACCTACTCACACGAACACATATATATATATTACTTTTTTGTGCACACACACACATACACACATACATATATAGTGTGTGTGTGTGTGTGTGCATGTGTTTCCTCTCTTTTTGTCATACAATTTATCTAATTTGAGAAACAAGATATTTTTTTTAAATATTGACAAGAAAATGATGAGAATAACTAAACAATTAATAAGATTTCCCTAAAATTAAATCCAACAGAATTATAACTAATATATACACATAACACATACAAACACACACACATTCATCTGTCAATCATTCACTAATTCATATATATATGTGTGTGTGTGTGTGTGTGTGTGTATAAAACTATGCAAATTGATTCTTTGAATAGCAACAGATAGATAGATTAAAGGATAGATAGATAAATAGATAGATATGTCTATACAAAAATACACTGGTCAAAATTTAAAATGATTAGGCAGGTTTAGCTACACAAACACACACACACTCACATATATATATATATATATATATGAACATAAATACATGCACAGATACACACACACACACACAATATATATATATATATATATATATATATATATATATATATGCACATACACACACACATATATATATATGCATGCACAGATACACACATATAGATATACATATATATATATACACATACACAGACATGTATAATCAACTTTTAAAAAATTCCTTATGTACATATGAGAGATAATTTTAACTGAATTGAACCAGAAGATGGTTTTTTACAGGACAGATGGACTCACCACTTATATATTTCTTTGTTCACCTTATATATATATATATATATATATATATATATATATATATATGTATGTGTGTATGTGTGTATTAGAAATTCTGCATCTCAAAATTTTGAATGATAATAATAAGAGAAGATGATTCCCTTGAAGCAAATTCGTTACTGGAAATCGTCATTTCTGATCATAAGAGAACAAAAACAGTGAAATGGGATCGGAGTAAAATATAAAATAAAATAATAATCAAAAACAAACAAACAACCAAACAAACAAACAATCTCCGAGAAACAAAAAAGCAAATGCAGCAAAAAAAAAAAAAAAAACTGTCCAAAGTTAGAAAGTTAAAAATGGAAGACTTTCTGGAACCTGGTCACATGTCCCAGTTCACACGTCAAATGCGAGGTACATCCAAATAACAAATTTTTTAATTAGTAGCAGACTAGACAATGAAAATACTCTCTATGTCAAAAGTGACTTGACATCCATCTTTCCGCATATAAGTGTAAATACAATAGGTATATATTGGACTAATCAACTAGTTCAGTTGTACAGTATACAACTGTTTATTTCGGGGTAGGTTGAAAGAAACTTATTCTAAGGGGAAAGTGCAAGAAGAAGAAGATGAAAGAAAAATAGAAGAATAAGTTAACGGAGTGGTTACTCAGTATCGCCTGGGGAGAGGGGGACAAATATACCTGGTGTATTGATTTGTTTAGAGATTCACAAATGCTGGACTTTTTAAAGTAGAATTTCAATGCTATTTCTATGTATATTTTAATTCTTAAATATCTTTGGATATAAATCAAATCTTCATAATTTTTGCACAAAAAGCAAGGATTAGAAGAAGAAGAAGAAAGAAGAAGAAGAAGAAGAAGAAGAAGAAGAAGAAGAAGAAGTGGCTACCCAGTGTTGCCTGGGTAGATGGAAGGACAAGAAATACCTGGTGTATTGATTTGTTTACTTTTGAGATTCACAAAATCCTGGACATTTTTAAATAGAATTTCAAGCCTATTTCTATATATTTAATTTTTAAATATCTATATCTATTTATATAAATAAAATCTTCAAAAAACTACACTAAGTAGAGCAAAATCATACGGACCTTAAGGAGTCAGAAACTATTTACCTAGGTTTCACCTTACGGCTCATCAGGATAAATCTGAGCTAAACCTGATGAGCCATTAGGTGACTCCTTCTAAGTTAGACCTCTCTACCAACAGTGGAATGTTAGAGTTGTTTAGGTCTAATTTGAGAGCTCGATGTTCAATATTATTAAACAGAGCAATATAATTTCTAAAGAAAAAAGCTTAAAAATTTGTCATTTTTCGGTTTTAGATCTATTTCTACCCAGAGATACCTGTGGATAGAAATAGATCTATAACCACAAAATGGCTGATTTTTAAGCCTTTTTCTTTAGCAAATGTATATATATGGTATAGAAATAGAGAAACAATATTAAATATTGTGATAATAAGCATCTGTTTCAACCTATGGGGTTTATATATATATATATATATATATATATATATATATATATATATATATATAGAGAGAGAGAGAGAGAGAGAGAGAGAGAGAGAGTATAGTGTAAAAATATGATGCAAGAGAGAAAGACAGAGATTATTAAGTATTGATATTTACAAAGCTGAAACTTGTCTGACTAGTGAGCTTGATTCTCACTGTGTATATCTAACTTGCAACTGTTGTAATGATCTTTGAGGCATGTTGAATAACCACTGCGCCACAGAAAGACCAGTCAGTGAAATCATCAACTAATAATCACATGGCTTTATTCATAAAACGATTTGATTGATTGAAAAATGCTATCAGATTGGCTTGGGCTTTGTGCCAAACTTTAAAAAGATATTTATAATTGACAGGTATTATTGATTTTACATGTCCTAGACTAACCACCATTTGAAAGGGGGCTTTACCTTGGTTAGAAATTGTCAATGAGTGGCTGGTTGGATTTTACAGCATATGTATGGTATGGTCAACTTGGTAGTAGTCATGTCATTGATGTCAGTGCTAGCAATTGTGGTATAATGGTGATGGTAATTATAGTTGTATAATGTTAGTAAGAATCAGAATGATAATAATCATAATAGTCTATGATGGTTGTGATGGTATGGCAAAGGTTTGTGATAATCAGTATAACAATGGTATTTTCCATACCATCAACCACCATTCATTGTTTGGTTTTGATCATTTGGATGTCAGTCATATGGCAATGGTTATAATGGTTGATGGTTTTGATGATCTTGGCTGGGAAATGATCATGGTTGGTTGGTTGGGTTTTATGGCATGTCAACCCTAGTTGGTTCATTTTATGCCTAAGACGTTTGTTTTATTCATTCTTCATAGGTACTCAATTTTTTTAAAACTCAATTTTTTTTTAAACACATTCTTACAAACTTATTTTTTCTATTTAACCCATAGATTGAACCCTAACATGTACTACCATTCCGGATCATAGTGGACCTAGGAGTAATGGTGAAGTTATACTTTACATTCCCAGAGCTCCAGAATTGGAACTTCATCTTCAAATAGAATTTAATGTGATACCCAGGACATTAAGACCTGCAGCCATTGCCTTCTAGCATAAGAAATTGACCTTGTGTCACATCCTGCTCATGTGGAGGGGTTGGTATATATATATATATATACTAATGTGATAATCAAAAGGTAAATACATAATTTAACCCTTTTGGGTTATACTGATCGAATAACCAATATCAGAAAGGTTATAGAATAATACTATTTCTCTGAAGTTTTGGGCTTAACAATTGTACTTGGTCATGGTTAATGGAATGAGGACAGTCTACCCCAGTGGATTGAATAATGGGTTTGATTCAAAGTTCTGTGAGGGCTTCCAATTACGACATGAAGTCTCCCAAATTCAACAAGAAGGTTCCCAAATTCGAAGAGAAGGTTCTCAAGATCGACTAGAAATACCTGAAGAAGTTTGGAAGGCACATTGGCCGAAACGTTGTGTAGATAACAATAAAGATGTCCGAATAATCCAAGTTATAGAAAGAATATTAATTACTAGTTTAACTCCAGTGACAACTTTAACTCTTTTACATACTGGTATGATAACCAAAATGTTTTTAACCCTTTTCGGTTTTTGATTGAATAGCCAACATTTTGGATAAAGCGTTTTCTTGATTTGTCATGCATCCATTTGCATAGCGGTTCCAGTAGTGATGGGGGGAAAAAAAATCATAATGATGAAGAAGAAAAAAAAGGAAAAAAAGAGAAAAAAAAATGAAAACATTCTTGACTCTTCAATTTAGATTCATTCCGCCAAAACGTATATTCTTCCTTTTCGGAGAGATAATTTTATACAGTAATATTGTATTTAAAAACTATTTTATAACTATTATACAAAAATTTGTTGTCTGATGCACCCGCGCTATTATTGACAATCTATTTTTGTCTCTTTAATGTATTTTATATTACATACGAATGAATATATTGAGTTTATTCTTTCAATCTGAAATTACGGTGCCCATTCAAAATTTCATGGCCCTCTTACTCCCCTACCTCTCTCCCTCTTTGAACTCATGAGTCAGATGTAAAAAGATTGTTTGAAGACCCCTTCCCGCACCCTCCAATCTCAGGGGCTCTTAATGTATTTTATATTACATATTTTGGATAAATATTTTGAGTTTATGCTTTTATTGTTTAATTAGGAAGTCCAGCTAAAATTTATAGATGACTCAGGAAGGAAAGAAAAAAAAAGAAAAAAGAAAACAAACAAATAACAACAAATAACAAAAAACAAAAACACGACAAAGAAAATACAAAAAGGTTTCGTGTTGCTGGTTTTAAACAATTATTTGCAACGTTCCATAAAGAATTGACTTTAATCATAGAATGTTTTTTTCTTTCTTTTTCTAACAAAAGATTTTTGTGTTTTCATGGAGGTAAGGGTCTATACCCCCCTCCCTTTGTCTTGACTACAGGTTAGTTAAAGGTAAAAAAAAAAGAAAAAGAAAAGAAAAAGAAAAAAGGACAGGATTGTTTGCTAAATAAATTTCTATACACCAAGAAATGAAGCTCAGTATAATTTGAACCAAACAGTGACAAGCAATCTATCTTTCTCAATCTGTTCATATCTCTCTCCTCTCTCTCTCTCTCTATATATATATATAATATATATATATATATATATATACATATACATATATATATATATAATATTTTTTTTTTTTTTAGAGGATATGTGCTTAATTGAAGTCATACCTAATTTTGAAAATTAATTAGTTAATAATTAATGAATTTAGGCGGGCATATATATGTTCAAATGTAAGGCTAAACAAATCGAGGGATTGACATTTTCTCGATTTGTTTAGCCTTACATTTGAACATATATATGCCCGCCTAAATTCATTAATTATTAACTAATTAATTTTCAAAATTAGGTATGACTTCAATTAAGCACATATCCTCCAAAAATTGTTGGCTTAAAGCCATATAAAAATAAACACATTTGTTTGTTTACTTAACCTCATATATATATATATATATATATATATATATATATATATATGTCTTCATCAAACTGTTCATCTCTATTGATCCATCTTTCTCAAGTTTTTCCTCTCTATCTATCTTTTTCACTATGTTCCTCTTTATCTATCTATCTATCTATCTATCTATCTATCACTCTGTTCTTATCTCTCTATCTTTCTCAATCAGTTCCTCTCCATCTATCTATCTATCTATCTATCTATCACAATCTGTTCCTATCTATCCATATCTATATTCAGTCAAAATTAAAAGAGGGAAATACATATCTAAACCTTGGGCTACCCCAACACTATGGGCCCCTCTCCTCTAGGGCCGAGCAGAAAATGTAAAATATAATTTGTTTATTTAACAATCTGTACCACAGTTAACCAACAGATCCCAACATTGCATAGACAAAAATAGCAATTTCAAAATGGGAATTCCCCAACTGAAATCCGGGATAACCTGGTAAATGGAACTTCGAGGAAGCGGTGGCACAAATATTGGTTCTTCTAAGGAAGGGCTCTAAAGAATTGTCTACCTTAGCAAGTTTTTTCTGATCATCGTTAATAGCTTGAAACCAAATGACTTATTATTTCACACATTTCCGTCTTTTAATTTTTGGCTGTTTAAAAGTGAACATTTTTTTTTTTTTTTTTTGTGGTGGCTAAGGAAGTAAGCTGAGAAGGAGGAGCTCACTAAGTCCGGCATTTTTAGTTGGTCCAACTTGATTTCTCCAGGCACAATTTGAATCTTGTGCCACAAGATACTCAAAACTGCCACTGGTGGCGCCACATTTGCCTCTGATGTTTACAAACTGTCTGTAAAGCCTTTTTTCTTTTGTACACATTTCTTGAGTTTTTTTTTATTTATTTATAAAAAAGCCCCCCCCCTACCCCTACCAATACTTCACAACCACACCAAGCCTATTGAAGTGGCTAACAGACTCAGAGAAGGAGTACCGTAGAGAGAGTGGGCATAATTCTTCAATATGGTTTTAGCATTCTTCTTTATCAGAAGCAGATATACATTAACACGGTAGACTGTGAATTCAGAAGCGTAAATTTTTACCATAATCTACCGGACTGATGATAGTGGAATACGAAATGAAGTCCAATGTATGTATTTTTAATTTTTCAATTGGGATTAATATTTTTAATAAAAATCAAACTCTAAAGAAAACATAACTTAATACGTTAATTCATTTAGAAGTTGAAAAAAATAATTAAAGGTTAGCATTAATTGATGTAAAGTTGTTGCATAGTGATTCAGTTATACACCTTTTTTTACCTCAGATCTGCAAAAGTGGATTGTTTTAATTTCTTTATTGTTACTTTATATATATATATATATATATATATATATATATATATATATATATAGCTTATACATTTAGCAATGGTATGAATAAACTATTCTCCCTCCAGCTACGGGTAAATAATAGGGCAGACAGCACTCTTTAACCTTGGTTAGGCAAACAGTCTAGGAGAAAGAAAACTAAATTCAAACCTATTAAACTCTGCTTAACAAATTGACCTTGTGTCACATCTTCCTCATGCAGATGTATATATGTAAAATGAAACTGGAAGTGAATCCGACGGTATGTTGAAAGAATGAATAAAGGAAAGAAAGTATAGAATGGATAATATAGGATATTTTAATCAATATTACTTACACGTGTTTCGGTCAGGAGTTTATCCATGTACATTATTCAAACTATTATTATTTTTAAATAATCAAAAGAAACATATATATATATAATATATTAATGATTTGAAGGAAATTACAATGCATATAAAAATAAAAACAAAAAGATGTTATTTTTGTCTTATCGATTTAACATTTCTGATATACACCTCGGAAGATGAAGTTTCTACTTTGAAATTGATAAGACAAAAATAACATCTTTTTGTTTTTATTTTTATATGCATTGTAATTGCCTTCAAATCATTAATATATTATAACATACTTAACAATGCTTCAAGCAAATTACCAATTACTTTATATATATTATATATATATATATAATATATATATATATATCAAAACTGTACAAGTACTAATAGTTTATTATGTAAAAGCTAAAGAAAGGAAGAGAAAAAAAAGAAAGGAATATTTAAGAGGTTTGAAGAAAAGAAAAAAAGTTACCATTCATTTTAAATCTTTTTAATTTATGTTTTTATTTTTTTGTACAAAGACAATGAGGTACTTAAATGCCGTTCCCATTTTTAGCAGGTGACTTACCGAGGTAATTTTCAAATTGCTTGGGTTATTAACCTTAGCTAATTTCATCCACTCTGCTTCACATTCAACAAAAAAAGGTTAATTAAATATGCAATTAAAAATAAAAAAGATCTATAAACATAACACAAAATTCTATGAAAGAATAACTCACTTAAAGACCGTCTTCGGCGACAATTAAGCTCGATTTTGAGTCACGACTTATTTATAGAATTCATATTATAACAAAATTGCAAATCAGAAAATAGATAAGAGGAAGAACTCTATAATTACTATTTACTAGTTATCTTCCAGGAGCAATTATAATGAGTAGGGTGAGCAAGATGTAGATTTCACACAATTGTTATTAACTTGCTAATTGGATTGGAAACTGCTTTATTCTTTTAGTTTGGGCCATGCTATTTATGCTAATAAAAACCTAGCATTGTTGTGTTAAAGTTAGCCTAAATGATTCGTGTCTGTTTTGCTATGTACACATCAACTTATAACTCAGAAAAGAGATGTCATTGAGCATTAAAATCGTGCATACACTTTAATATGTTTTTGATAAGGAAAATTAGAATATTCTATTTTTAATTGTGTGAAATGTTTGGTTCAATATGACAAATGATGGATAATATTCTTGGTCAGTGGTACTACCTGTTAGGGTACCATCTCTGGGTTAAATAGATCTGTTTGCAAATAATTTGAATACCTAATATCATATAACCAAGTGTAAAAAAACCCTCTTAAACTACACAAAAAATATAAATATAAATGTATGCATATATTATATATATATATATATATATATATATATATATATATATGAGAGAGAGAGAGAGAGAGAGAGAGAGAGAGAGAGAGAGAGAGAGAGAGAAATAGATAGTGTGATAATATCAGATAGAAATTCAAATAATAACCATGAGTGAAGTACAGACTTATCAACTTAATCTCTTTCACTCTCTTTCTCTATATATATACATAGAGAGAGAGAGAGAGAGAGATAGAGAGAGTTACATAACACAAACACACACACATATATATAGAGAGAGATACATATATACATATAGATATACGCATGTATATATCTGCACACACACACACACACACACATACATGGGTAGATAGATAGATGCATACATACATTGATATAGATATACACATATAGATATAAACATACAAATCTGCACACATACACACATATACACATGCACATATATATAGATAGATAGATACATACATACATAGATATATACACATAAACATGTATATATCTGCACATACATATATACACAGATACATATATACACACACACACACACACATATATATATATATATATATACAGATATATATACACACACACACATTTGTATATATGTATATATACAGATAGATAGGAAAATAGAAGAAGGTATATATATATATATATATATATATATATAAGGTGTGTCAAAAAAGTATAGAGATTTTTTTGTACTTTTTGAACACCTTGAATAGTGAAAAAATTAATGAATGGAACATTATTTTTTTTTCAAAAAGTACAAAAAATCTCAAAACTTTTCGGATGCACCTTCACTTCAAAAGACACATTGATTATCTTCAGTTCTTTTCTTCATAAAAGTTTTAAATGCCAGGTGTAGGAATGGGGGTGGGGGTGCTGATAAAGCTGGATTTTAAAAATTTTCAACAAGTGTTTGCTTGATCCTATGATAAGAGAATTTATTCTAAATGTATATTCATCAAAAAAGGAGATTTTAAAATGTGTCCTCTATTCTGACCAGCAGCCCTTTTAAAATTTTATCAAATCAGAAGTGTTTATAAAAATCAAGATTAAGTACATTTTATATCTCTGAATTTTTGAGATGAGGTGTGATAATTTGTATTATTTGTATTATTCAAACTATTGCCCTCATGTACTTTATGGTTTATATATACAACACTTTGGCTGATTTGCCCTCCGATTTTCTTCAGGTGTTTCTTGTCAAACTAGGGAACCGTCTCAAAGTTGGGAACCTACTCTTCGAACTTTGACTAGAAGGTTTCTGAGTTTGATAAGAAATACCTGAAGAAGGCCGGAGAGCACATCAGCCGAAATGTTGTGTATATAACAATAAAGATTAGAACAATAGTCTGAATAATACAAATAATACAATAGTACATTTTAATAAAAAAATGAATTATATAAAAATTAAAAAAAAAAAAACAACAAAGAATTCTTTTTTTTTTTTCATTTAATTAGTGATAAATTTTATTCAAAATATTAAGTGTGTGTAAAATTCTCCAGCGTTTTTTTTTTTTTCTTTTTTCTTTTCTTTTGTAAATACACAGTTGAAGAACAAGTTATTTATGTAATAAGTTAATTTATCTGTTTCTGTTCCTAGTTCAATTACTGGTCCCCAACAACTCAGCGCATGAGTAGTATAGATTTAATAATCTGATATGTGTGGTAAAATGAGGAGCTGACAGTAGGTGATAATAACAATAGACAAATCCGCTAACTTTTTCTTTATTAAAGAAAATACAGTTTACAATGTATTTTCATTTACAATGCATTTCTATAATAAAATAATGTACAATGCTTTACTATAGTAAAATCATTAAAGCCTTATAACTCAATAAAATTCATTTTGATCAAACCAAAAAGAAATTATTTTGTTAGGTAGATCAAACCAAATTACTATGAACGAAACAGTTAACAATCCTTACATAACTCGAGAATCTTGGATATGTGAATGAAATAAAGAGAGAAACACAGAGGACTTGTGTATTGTTCAGA
>CM042148.1:109727353-109742353 GCA_023376005.1 Doryteuthis pealeii
ACTAAAACCAAAGAACCCAGTCTACCCTACTATTGACCTATATCTGGTTGGTTGTTTTGTTTTACGGCATATCAACCCTTTTCGGGTCATTTAATGCTGAATCAAGTGATTTTGATAATAGGTTTCTTACAATACCTGCTGTTGCTTAAATGGTCACCCATCTAAGTATAGAACAGGCTCACCATCATGTTCAGGTATTCATGTATGTGAGTATGTATTTACCCAACCCCTCCACCAGCAGCAGTATTTCAGTTCAGTTTTCCTGTTGCCATACCAAGGTTAAATAGCCCAGTCTGCCCTACTATTTACCCATAGCTGGAGAAAGAACAGATGGATTCATGCCTTTCTCAATGGCATCAGCATTAAGAGAAATGCAAACAGCCTCATCCAGGATTTGAAATTGAGTTGCTGCGTCCATTTCCCATGACTATAACCATTACTCCACAAGCACCTCTCATGTAAAAACTTCAGAAATACTCAAATATTTCTAATTTTAAGCAGAATTCAACAGGTTTGGATACAGACTTTTCCTTCTCCTATACTGGTTGCCATACCAAAATTAAAGATCCTAGTCTGCCCTAATATTTACCTATATTTGGAGGGAGAATATTTGGATTCATACCTTTCCTAAGGGTATTAGCACAATCCAAATCATCCAAGATGAAATGAAAAAAATGTAAATACTTATAATCTGGTTTTGCTTATCCGCTAAATACTTATTTCTTATGAGTGTCATCACCTCAACTAAATAATGGACCATACTTTTTTTATTATAAGGAAAGAAAGGGAAGAAAAAGCACATGCTACACAGAAAATATAATAATAAATAAAGAAAGAAAGAAAGAAAGGGAGTAGGGAAAAGATAGAGAGAGGGGATGAGCGTGCTGAATGTTTCAATCGAACATAATGAAAAGATGGAAAGAAAGAAAGAAAGAAAGAAAGAAAGAAAGAAAGAAAAAAAAGAAAAAGAAAAAAGAAAGAAAGAAAGAAAGAAAGGAGAGAGAGAGTTAAACCAAGATTATAATACTTTTTAGATATTGAACTATTTGGCAATAGCTCTTAAGTAACCATATCAAATGTTGTAATAATTAAATTATCATACTGTGATATATCCACAGGTCCTGCTAGTGATATATAATTATTCTTACCTGTTTAATCATCTGATTGACTCAGTCAAGGACATTTTCAAAATCAGTCAGATTTAAAAAATCTAAATTTTTGTACAATCCAAAATTTTGTTTCTAAAACGGATAAGCTCAATTTTGGCATTTAATAAAAAGAATCTTTTAAGCAGAATATATTCTTCAATATTTGAAAATTTATCCAGGCTTAAAATTGAAGAATATTTTTTTTGGTCTTTTTTTTTTTTTTGCTTAAAAAATTTATTTCTAAAAACATTAAATAACTGAGTCAAAATAAGTGAATCATAATATGAGGATATTTAAAAAAATTTTTTTTTTTTTTCATTTTGTTTTTAAACAGACAATTTCCAAAAAACTGAAAAATTCTTCAGAAATCAGAAAATTCTTCAAAAATATTATCGAAGAAATTTAAGATGGGGGAATAATAAAAGAACTAGAAGGACCTGTGGATATACCACAGTATGATAATTTAATTATTATGTTTAATATGTTTACTTAAGAGCTATCACAAAATGGTTCAGTATGTAAAAAGTATAATAATGTCGATTTAACTCTCTTTACTAGCAAGGATTGTGGATATACCACAGTATGATAATTTAATAATTACAAAATTTGAAATGTTTACTTAAGAGCTATTGCTAATAGTTCAATATGTAAAAAGTATAATAATCTTCATTTAACTCTCTCCTACTCTTTTCATCTTTTCCTTATGTTCGATTGAAACACAATCAATTCTGTGTATTCACCCCCTTTATTTATCTTTCCCCTACTCTCTTTCTTTCTTTCTTATTATATTTTTACTGTGTAGCATGTCATTTTTCTTTCTTTATGATAAAAACAGAATGGTCCATTATTTAGCTGTGGTGACGACATTCATAAAAAATAAGAATTCAGCAGATAAGTAACAGCAGATAATCAGGATTTACATTTTTGCATTTCATCTTGGACAGTCTCATTTTCAATAGAGGGGGTTGCAAGATGACAACCGTTGTACTTTTAAGGAACATGAGTATTAATATATAGATGATTAAATACATGCATGATTTAACACATAAAATTTAAATCCTGTTGTTTTATATGAATATTAAATCCCTATATATATATATATATAAATACTAAGATACTATTAATTGTTTAACTCAACATTAATTGTAAAGTCTTTTATGTATATCAAACAAGATATCTATATATTACTAAAAGTTTATTTGTATGTATGTATCCTAGAAAAAATAGCACACCATAGCAAGATTTGAATTAGAGCAATACAATTAAAATGTTTAGAGAAATAAGCAATTCCTCATTTTCTTATTATCCAAAATATAGAAATCAGCAAGACTCTTTTGCTTTGTCGGTAAGTCTATTTAAAAATTAAAGCCCTGATGAAGATCTATTGAAACAGATCGAAACACTGCAGCATAGGTGAAATAAACATTACTCATTTATGAACTTGTATTTTTTCAATTTTTCATAATATTACATACTGTCGGATTCACTTCCACTTTTTCTTCACATATAACACACACACACACACGCACACACACACACGCACACACGCACACACACACACACACACACACACATATATATATATTTGGGAGAATATGTGCTTTTTAATTTTAGTCAGACCTAATTTTTTTTTTTGAAAGTTAATTCATTTATGTTTAATTAGGCGGGATTTAAACATAAATGAATTAACTTTCAAAAAAAAAAAAAATTAGGTCTGACTAAAATTAAAAAGCACATATTCTCCCAAATATACTGTCGGCTGAAAATAGCTAAAAGTTGTTTACATATATATATATATATATATATATATAGATAGATAGATAGATAGATAGATATATATATAATATATACAGTGAAAATTAGACGCATTAGATATATCAACAAAGAAGCATACGTGGACTCCAATTAATTCTTATGATATAGTTGTTGTATTTGAATGTAATTGTTTGTGTTTTGTTATTCACTTTTTCCTTTTATTAACCCAAAATAATAAAAACTAAGTCAGAATTTGAAGGATTCTTATTAAATATTGTTTTCTTTGTTATATCAAGAATTTGAATAATAAGAAAATTCAATTGTTAATTTGGTGAGAATTGCTTTTATTTTTCTAAATAAATGAGAAACTGGGTTGGATGTTATGTATTAAGTGATGTAATAAGAATTAATTGTTATATTTCTAATATATAACTTCTCAAGATATATTTAAATTATTAACAGGTGTTTGAAACAAGAAAAATATTTCTTAAAATATTATTTAATACATATAAATCTATATCAATATCCAGATGACCCATTGTAATGGCAGTCCATGATGATATTGATACTTCTATTTAGGAAGGAGTGATGGATTCTAATTAGCATTTCATACTTAACAACTGTCCATGATGACATTGATACTTCTGTTTAGGAAGGAGTGAAGAAGGATTCTTATTAAATATTGTTTTCTCTGTTATATCAAGAATTTGAATAATAAGAAAATTCAATTGTTAATTTGCTGAGGAATTGCTTATTTCTCTAAACATTTTAATTGTATTGCTCTATTCAAATCTTGCTATGGTGTGCTATTTTTTCTAGGATACATACATATAAATAAACTTTTAGTAATATATAGATATGTTGTTTGATATACATAAAAGACTTTACAATTTGAAGTATATAAATTGTAGTCACTGGTCAAATTTTCTACCCACTGAGCTACACGGTTAGGCCTGATGGCTTCTTTTCATAGTAAGTGCTGGTCAAGTTACACAAGGTTTTCTAAAGGTCTCAATGCAGCAATGACTCTAGCTTATATATATATATATATATATATATATATATATATATATATATATATATATCCTGTTTCTGTTCTTTAATTATTTATATGGTAGTTTAATAGAAAAGGAGAGGTTGCTTATAAAAATACATCTGTAATTCAAGATTTGAGTAAACATTTTTTCCGACAGGAAAATTATAGAATTATTAAAAAATCCACTGATTGTTTTTTACAGATACTAAATGCACTATAATACTTGTTACATTTACATGTCAATCTTATACAGAAAAAGAAATAACTATTATGGGATGCATTTATTTATTTTGTGTTTGAAAAAAATTATATTTTTGAGTAAATTTTTAGATATTAGATTATTCTGTCCATTATATATAATAGATTTGAATGTTTTAAATGTCTTGAAAAGAAAAATCATTCAATTAAATAGAATCCAATTGTCTTATCAAATAGATTGGATTTTTATGATATTGAAAATGAAAATATCAAAATATTTTAAAAGATACATTTTCTATCACATTGTATAAAATTATAAAATTCTCAAAAAAAAAATGTATTTTTTGTACTTTTCAAAATATATTTGATATATATAATACAAAATAATTCATTTTCTGATTTTATTGAGAAGGAAGAAAGTTTTAGACTAAATTAAAAAAAAATATTTATTCAAATTTTAAATTGTTTAAAAAATAAACAAACATAAATTGGAAATACATTTCCATTAAAAAAATATTAAATTTAAAACCAAAAAAAAAATTAAAATTTTGGTTGAAATATGGTTTTTATAGGCTAAATATTTCATACTTTTAAAAGAGTTTTCAAAACAATACCTAAAACTTTTATTAGCAGTCCTAGAAAAATTTATCTTTTTTCACATTAGATACACATTATAAAAATATAGGGGTATAAACAGAAATCCCAAAATATGACAGAATGGTAGTACCTTTCAGGGTCCCATCTATGGGTTAAATAGACAAAAATTAGTTTTAAAAATGTGGATTTAAAAAAATAAATTGAGTTAGAAAAAAGATGAATACTCAACAAGAAAGAATAAAACAAAAGGTCTTCAGCATAAAATAACCCAAAAAGGGTTGACGTGCTGTAAAATCCAACCAACTAAAAATATGAAAACAGATAATTCTATTTTCTAATATTCTCATTTTAGACCAGACAATGTTTTTTTTATAATCCTGATAATTTTTTTCTTTGTTTAAAAACAAGAACACAACACACACACACACACACACATATATATATATATATATATATATATATGCATAGGTAAAATATCCAATCAACTGGTAAGTTGGGGATGATTCAATTTAGGATTATCTACATCCTCCGTATATCCACAATGCATGCCCATGCAGATACACATCTATAGTTTATACAAGGATTATTTCAAATCCCTAAGAGAGCTCAATGTAAGATAGTTAATAAATTAATCATATATACAATATTTACACTTTCAGACAAATGACAATTTATTAAGTTTTTCTTTCTTATTGAAAGTGTATATATATATATATATATATATATATATATATATATATATATATATATATGGTGAGTCTAGTTCTCACTTTGAATATATTATATTTGTATGTATGTTTTATATATAATATATATATATATATAATATATATATATATATATATATATATATATACCTATAATACAATATCTTTGGTGGATTTTGTGTGAAGCATGGTGTGAAATAAATGAGAAACTCTGTTGGATGTTAAGTGTTAAGTTTCATTCTATCTTATTCAATATTTCAAAAGAAGCATATGTGGACTTCACAAAAACAAACACATATATATGTAAAGATATATACATATATTTATATAAAGATACATAATTTAAACTTTGAATTCAGAATGAAATGAGATTATTTTTTAATTATTGCTTCATTAAAGTCTAATTGAAAGTAAAGTTTAGGACCCTTTTAATTTGAGACTGAATGTTGTGTGACATATTAATTATAATCTTAAAAGAAAATATTTCTTATCTTAAGATTAATAAGAACAAGTCTGAGATCTTAGTTTATCATTATGAAGAATATAAACATTTGTGATTGAACATTGATTACATTTAAAATTATTATTATTATTGAAACAGTATGATGTAAGAGACCAATACACAATTATGCACATATATAGTCTGATGTCTTTATCACACAAATATATCACACAAATATATATATATATATATATATATATATATATATATATATATATATAATATACCAAGCGTGTTGGTAAATCCTCGCGGTGAGAAAAAAACCAGCAAATAGTTTGATTGTAAAAATATACTACCAAACATTACCAGGGAGAAAAAAATTTTGGGAAAAAAGAAAAGACCAAGATAATCGTACCAACAAAAAATAATCTATTGGTACAGTATTTGGCCAAAAGAGTCAGATCTTAGCCCTGAAGAGCATTAAACAAAACTAATAGTAGGTTCGTCTGACTCATTAGATTTATCTTTATATATATATATATATATATATATATATATATGTTTATAATTTGCTTGAAGCATTGTGTTTATATTGGTTTGGTGGTTGGTTTTGAAGGCTATCACAATGCAAGTGTAAAGAAAAATAAGGTAACTATGGTGTTGTTTGTTAACCTGTAATTTTTAAATAATTCTTAATAATATTCTTAATCTCATCTACAGAAGATCTCTGAAAAGAAGCTGTTGTTAGTGACTGTCCATTCTATCAGAATATATATATATATATATATATATATATATATATATTTTGTGTATTAAGTTTGTTCTTGTGAATGTTTTTTTTGTGATATAAGGAAGCATAGGAAATATATAAGTAAACAAAAAACAGAGTTCCAAAACTTAACCATTGTCTTCACCCTGGTTCGCCTTATATATATTTTCTAAGAGGATACACATCTATGTATTCAAATATATATACAAAAACTAATATTTATTATTTATTATTATTATATAATAGAAATAACACAGATATTGAGCACTCTTCTAATAATACTGCATGTATTATATAAACATTCACACACATGTATACATACATACATACATAAAAACAAGAAATTCACATATATATAATGATTCAGTCATAGAAAAATTAACTCTTTTTACCTATTTTTACATATATCTATTAATTGTTGAATATTAAAATGTGTTCAACATTTATAGCTAAATATAAATATGTGAGACATTTTCATTTTCAACAATTTATAGATATATGTTTAATTTACAGTAAATGAGTTAGATATTATTGAATGTATATATATATATATATACATATACATACATATATACATATATATAAATAAATGTATGTATTTATATATATAAATGAATGAATATATATACATATATGAATAAATGAATATATATATATGTGTGTGTGTGTGTGTGTGTGTGTGTGTGTGTATACATACATATACGAAGGAATGAAGGAATGAATATATATATATATATATAATATATATATATATATATGTGTGTGTGTATATGTGTGTGTAAATATTCTATGTGAATAAAGTTATATTCATATATTTTGAATGACAAAGCAACCATACGGTATATCAACACACCTTTTAATAAATATACATGTATAGAATTTTTATTTATACAATCTTATTGTTTACTAAATATTTTATTTATGTTGGTAAGTATATAACAAAATTTGATATTTAGAAAGTAAAATCTCTTCTTGAATCCTAATATTAATCAAAAGTATAATCACAAAACCAAAGAAGGTTTATTATTTCATAAATTTCAATTCAACAATAAATGTTTAAATTCTTTTAAATTTCATCAAATATTACAAATAGAATTATTTTAACATAGTGATGAAACGTATTTCGTAAATCTCACAGAATTTGAATGTTTTAATTTTGAGTTGCTCTTTGTTAAATAAAAAAGAATTAATTATCAACATTTTGAATAAAAGAAAAAAGAAAAAATTAAACAAGTAAAATCCTGTTCGAATAGAATATAATACGTTTCTTTCGTTCATTTTTTAAATATTTTTTTAAATTTTCAATCAGAACGTAATAAACACCTGTTGATTTATTTTTAAAAGTATTTTTTAAACAGATATTTGAACAAGAAAAGATGTTTACGTTTTTAAATCAATATAATTACTTTAGATTTTTGAAAGGTACACCGACGAATTTCTATTTCTATATACAATCTAATAAGTAATTAAAAGACTAATTTAACCTGGCAAACAATTGAATTTTACTTAATATTAATACAGTCACATCTTATACATGCATCTCTCTCTCTCTCTCACTATATATATATATATATATATATATATATATATATATATCTTTTAGATAAGAAAGAAAAAATTAACAAATCGTCATTAGGTTATTATGAATTTGTTTCGGACGGTGACTCAATAAATGAGCCCAGTTTCGTCAGACAGCCATTACATAAAGAGAATACAGATAATCCCAAATAAAATCTCTCCAACTTACCATATATATATATATATATATATATATATATATATATATATATATACGTATGTGTGCGTGTGACTTCAACCCAGTAAAATATGCACATGACAGCAAGATTTTATTAGACTAATACATCAACTTAAAGAAATAAAGCTATTTCCTGCCCAATTCGCAAATGAATGATCATTTTGTGGGATCAGTGTTTAATTGGCATATCATATTTTAATTATGTAAATTTTTGATGATACGGAGATACGACAAAATAAAATCCTCCAGTTCTTCCGGAATTGAAGCACCAGTATAATCATGGATTACTGTTACAACGTGAATCTAACAGGTTGATGGATTACCCCGTTTAATTAATTTATAAATGTAATAAATAAACAAATAAACGCAAATTTATACAATTACATATACATGTTCTCAGTGCATGGTTAATCCATGACAGGGTCCCTAGACTTCGGCTTCGTTGGGTCCCTCGACATCCCCCCCCACACACACCCTTTCACGCTCTCCTTTCCTACACTTTCGGTTCGGCACCTGCTCTTTGTGGGCCCCCTAGGCTTCAATCTGTTCACACATAGATAATGCGAAATTTCATGATGGAAGACTTTTCGAATGGAATACACACGTGTATTATATATATATATATATATATATATATATATATATATATATATATATATATATTTTTCTGTTTACCCGTCTGAGGATTGCGTAATACACATGAAACTTGTGTAATGGTGATATAGCCCAATAATCTTGTATTTTCGGTTTCAAACGTATTCTGCTAATTTAGCAATGAGCACTTTTATATACAAATACATTTTTATTTCATATCCTTCATTATATTGTATCATTATATATATATATATATATATATATATATATATATATATATATATATATTCAGGTAAAAGTATCCATTTGACCGGTAAGTTGGGGATATTTCTATTTGGGATCATCTATATCCTCTGTATATCCATAATCCATGTCCATGCTAATGCACACCTATAGATTTATACAAGGATCATTTCAAATCCTAAGAGAGTTCAATGTAATATATATATATATATATATATATATATATATATATATATATATATGTTATTTCTTTACTTTCTTATATATATATTTACTTTCTTATATATATATATATATATATATTGTTATTTCTTTACTTATAAATTTGTTCTGTGACTCTAACAATAAGAGTACACATTGAGCTCTCAAACTGCGACAGGTTGTTTAAAAAAACTCCTATGTCGTAAGGAAGATTTCTTCTCTGACTTTATTATATATATATATATATATATATATATATATATATATATATATATATAGAGAGAGAGAGAGAGAGAGAGAGACGTACAATCCTTTTTTACTATATATTTTTACTATATATACATTATATATATGAGAGTATGTTCATTGACAACTTTTTGTGAATTGATGGAAATAAAAGAGACTTGAACGACTGATATTTGTATCTGTTACTCATCCGGGTGATATCGTCCTATCACAAACCTTTTGTCATATGTACCCGTGGGGTGTGTTGGGGGTGGGGTTGTAATATTTTCCCAAATCGCACTGATACAACACTCTGGTTCAATTATTTCGTCGTCAAAGCACGTATGTGGGTGCCAAGATAATAATAAAAAATACCAGTAACTGCAAACCAGTGTGACGAAGGCGTTAGAATATCTTGATTCTTCCCTTATAGTGCAACATGGAGGTACTGCTCTGCGAGATTAAATCCCCGGCATCAAGTTCGTTTTTTAAAAGAGGAAACCAGCTCGAAGGCAGGACCAGAAGATCACAAATTATGGTGCGTTGGTTGGTTGGCTGGTTGGTTGGTTGGTTGGTTGGATTTTACGGCATGTCAACTCTTGTTGGGTTATTTTATGTCGAAGATGCTTTGCTTTATTAATGTTTGATGGGTATTCAAGATGTTTTTTAAACTATTTTTTTAAAACTCGTATATATATATATATATATATATATATATATATATATATATTATATATTGATTATTCTTCAATATTTAGGAAAGAGTGAATGATTGTGACAAGAGTTTCATAGTTGTCTCGGTTATATAAAAAATCTGGGGGTATTAAACAAAATGACGTTCAGCGCGGACACAGACCGCAACAAGATTATCATTCAATTGCAAATTGAACTGGAAATTCCTTTATTCTCTAAGAGCAGTTAAATATATTGCTCTAATGAAACAATAAAGTTTTGTCGGTGTTTTTTGTGTGTGGGGTAAACATTACTTATTTAATATATCTATATAGCTTCTATTTAGCGTCCTGGCTGATTGTCATAAGATTGAGGCGTGGGACAAAAAATAAATAAATAAATAAATAAAAATAAGTAATCGTAAAATGATTTAAAAAAAACGAAAATCTAATTCTTCATTTGTAGATTTATAGTTTAGACGTAAACATGAATCTTGTCAACCCGACAAATCAACCAAAATCACTCACCCATGAACAATCAGGCGATGCTACCCTGGGTACTCCTCAGTTTTAGACGAGAGACTATTTTGAAAACTTTTTTTAATTCATTATACATTACACACACACACACACACACACACACACACATATATATATATATATATATATATGATAAAATATTATGGTACTAATATAATATTTTATTTTCGATTTTAAACCTGCTCTGATGATTTAGCATTGACCACCTTTGTATGCAAACTCTTTTCATATTTAGTATTCTTCATTATATATATATATATATATATATATATATATATATATATATATATGGAGAATATGTGCTTAATTGAAGTCGTACCTAATTTTGAAAGTTAATTAGTTAATAATTAATTAATTAGGTGGGCATACCTATTCAAATTTAAGGCTAAACAAATCGAGAAATATATATGAGAGAAAGAGAAGATTATTATTATTATTATTAATAATAATATAATAATAATAATAATAATAATAATAATAATAACCGTGTGCATTTACGTGTACATATCGGAGTGCATTCATTTTATTACTATGTGTGAGCGTGCGTATATATATATATATATATATATATATATATATATATATATATATATATATATATATATATATATATATTGACAACTGAATGAATAAGATCAACTTTCTCGTTTGTTAAGACTATCTCGTTTTACCCTAATCAGAGCTGTAGCACTTTTAAAGGCTAAGCACGCCTCCTCCCTAATAAATCTCCGGCCTTCTCGAACGTTGAAGTGATTTTAAAAAAAATCAAAAACTTGAGCCGCCAACTTGATTCATTGTTTTTCAAAACTCAAAAAGTTAATATTTCATTATTTATAATTTCAAAGGTTAACTTATTTATTATCATTATTAATAAAGCTCCCTCTACAAATATTTCATATTTTTATTTATAATATAAATTTATCTTATATTATAAAAATAAAACCAGCTCAGTCGCAAGAGCAGCCGCCAAAGAACCGAAAGATTCCGGGTTCGATACCAGTCCCCGCCAACTGAGCGCATGTGTTGCACTGATTGTGTAATCTGGTTTGTGCGGTAAAGTGCGGATCTGACGGTAGGTGGCGCTCTACCTCAGCAGAAATAATTTCCCTCGTCCAATGCTAGCGAAAAGGATATAGACCCCTCGCTGTCCGGTTGATACCAACAAAACTTATATTGTTATTGTTGTTGACTTTAAAAAAATAGCCAAAGAGATGAATTGGCGAAGAACGTTTGTAGTCGAAGCGTTTTTTTTTTGCTTTTTTTTTTTTATTGTTGTTGATTTTCCTCAACCACAATGTTGTGTGGCTTTTGCTAAGTGACAACAAGTTACCTTTATATTCGTCTATCTAACTAACTATCTATTATTATTATTATTATTATTATTATTATTATTATTATTATTATTATTATTGGTGTTGTTGTGTAATTTTCACACTATAAGTGTATCTTGTGACTTTCACGAGAAATTCAAGTGACAACAAGTCACATCATCATCAATCACCATTATTATAAAAATGTACTGTTTAATCCTTTTAGATTTTAATTTTTAATTTAAAAATATGATCCAATGATTCTAACTAGAAAAAAAAATCTTCTTTTTTCTTTTCTTTAATCTAAAATTGTTTTAATAATCCCTCTTTACAAAACCATGAATTCTGATGTCTCATCGCAATATAATTCTTATTTCAAAATTGACAAATATATATATGTTGTGTGTGTGTGTGTGTGTGTGTGTGTGTGTGTGTGTGTGTGTGTGTGTGTGTGTTTTATTTCATTTTATTTCATTTTAGGTTTTTATTTTTATTTTTTTATTCAGGTCATAAATAATTTTTATTCAGGTCAGTAAATATTTTTTAATGCCAATTTTTTTTTGCGTGGTTTAAAATAACGAAAAAAAAAAAAAAATGTCGACAACCACACCCACTTTTTGCTTTCTTTTTAAATTGTACAATTCTTAATTTTGGTATTAAACATGGGACAGTGAAGTGGTTTTTATCACGTGATTTCTTACGTGTAGGAATTGAAGAATGATTTGAGAGAATTTCTAGAATTAGTATTTCGTTTTTTTTCTAAAAAAAAAAAAAAATTTTTTAAATGAAATATATTAAATAAAATTCTTTAAATGTGTTTGTTTCTTCTTAAAATTTCTGAATAAATAATAAAATGTAATTGTATGTGTACACTGCGTATACAAACAAGATTGTGCAAAAAAAAAAAAAAAAAGATTAAATGGAGTGAGTGCAGTAGAGTACCTGGGTACTATGAGGTGCAACAAGGTACAGGACAGAGTGCAGTAATGGTGATCACGAATAGGTGTGATAAATATAAAAACAACAGCAACTAAATAGTCAAATGTAGTGGATAAAAATGTAGTATATAAGTAAGAAAAATAATTTGGCTGTTAGATTTAAGAATCTTAAAGAGAGAGAGAGAGAGAGAGAGAGAGAGAGAGAGAGAGAGAGAGGCTAGATGGTGAGTAGGAATAAACAGATACATGTATAGGTACATGCTTTTAGATAGATAGTTAGTAGATAGAAAGTGGTTTTGATTAGATAATAAATAGATAGATAGATAGAAAGTGGTTTTCATTAGATAGATAGGTAGGTAGATAGATAGATGGATAGATATAAAGTGACAGGGATTTACTTAGATATGAAGTGATTTATATATATATATATGTGTGTGTGTGTTGTGTGTGTGTGTGTGTGTGTGTGTGTGTGAGTGAGAGGAGAGAGAGAGGGGGGGGGAATGCAAATTATTAAGCCTATCCACCTTCATATATTTTTATGACATGTCCAAACTTAATTATTTCATTTTATTTTTCATTTTTTATTTGTTTTGCTGTCCACCTTCAATAATTCACCATTTAATAAGTAGAACACTAGTGACAAACAGACGTCCTTATATATATATATATATATATATATATATATATATATATATATATAAATGAGCATTTAAACAATGACGTGTTTATGAGAGTGGTTTAAACTGGGATTGAAGAAAAATCCAATTTTGGATACAACCAAACAGTGTTATTTGTAAATAGAATCCAACCCCACGATCCATGCATGTACCTTACAGTGTGCACTACAGTAGTACTTGAAGAGATGAAGATATTTCAAAAGACATATAGGTAAAAATTGAAACAGTTAGGAAAGGTAGGTTGATGATACACTAGAGATTTTTAACTGCTTTGACAATGTTCATACATATATATATATACATACATATATATGTGTGTGTGTGTGTGTGTGTGAGAGAGAGAGAGAGAGAGAGAGAGAGAGAGAGAGAGAGAGAGAGAGAGATTTGTAATATTTTACACGAAAGGTAGACACAAAATAAGAAATGGAATGTGTGTGTGTGTAAATGTATAATATCTATCCACCCATATTCCAATTCCAAATCAGTTCATATCTATCTATCTATCTATCTATTGATCAGTCAATCTATATCCAAATCACTTCATATCTATCTATCTATCTATATCCAAATCACTTCATATCTATCTATCTATCTATCTATCTATATCCAAATACCTTCATATCTATCTATCTATATCCAAATCACTCCATATCTATCTATCTATCTATCTATCTATCTATCTATCTATCCAAACCACTTCATATCTATCTATCTATATCTATCTATCTATCTATCTCCATATCTATTATCTATCTATCTATCTATCTATCTATCTATCTATCCAAATAACTTCATGTCTATCTATCTCTATCCAAATCACTTCATATCTATATATCTATCTATCTATCTCAATTCTATTCACTTCATATCTATCTATGATAAATTCACATTTTATACAGTACACGATTTAAAAAAAACCTATTCAACATGAAAATAATAAAGAGTGATTGTTCTATGTTCGTTACGTACAGAAAGAAAAGAAAGGAAAAAAGAAAGAAAAGAAAGGAAAAAAGAAAAAAAAGAAAGAAAAAAGAAAGAAAGAAAATATCGTTGGAAAAAAAAGAGAGTTAATATTGACCCGAAGGTATTGAAAATTTTACAAGTACACACGGATAAAAAGGGTAAAAGAGTTGTGTTGCGATAAACTGTGCAGTTCCTGCTTACCTTGAAAATGCTGATTTTTTTTTTTTTCA
>CM042148.1:109749853-109754853 GCA_023376005.1 Doryteuthis pealeii
CTTTTTTAAAATGAGGAAAAAATATCCAACGAGACTTGGTCTTCTTTCTTCTTAGTTTTTCTTTTTCTTTTTCTTCTTCTTTTCTGACAACCACAACGATAGAGATAAAGTAATACGTCTTTCCTTCTTTTTCCTTCCTTCTTTTTTCTTCTTCTTCCTTTCTTGTTTGTTTTTAATATATTTCATTCATTTGCTTTCAATGAATGAATGAAAATTCCTTTTTTTGGTTGTACGTGTGTAGAAACGCTTTTTTAAACTATTTTTTTCTTTCTTTTACAATCTTTTTAATTAAGTTTTCTTTCTTTTGAAATACACATTCAGCTTTTTTTAAAGTATGAATGAAAAGGAAAAGAAACAATTTTTCAAACTGACTTGTCAGTAAACCTTGGAATGACGGACTTGCTCGCTTAATTCAGCAACAAAAATTACAGAGTCGTAGTTAGTTTTATAATAACACACATTAGTACAATATAAATACGGTATTAGTAAAAATAACACTAATAATAATGATAATAATAACCAAAGGAACAAAATCCTATAATTTATAGCTAATAAAAATATTAACAGATAGAGAAACCAACTAAACACGCATGTATGTATGAAGGTATGTGTGTGTGTATGAAGGTATTTGTGTGTGTATGAAGGTATGTGTGTGTACACACTAAGAGTACACAGTCAGAATAGTGTCAATGTTTTTTTGGTGTTTGTTGAGTGTATTTTTAAGGATACGAGTTTCAGAAGATGTTGTTTTTCGTTGGTCTTGAATCGTAAGTTAAATTTAAATCCATTTTTTTTTACAAATAACGGTACACCATAGGTACGGTTGAATTTTTCGTTTTTTTTTTTCTTTCCTTGTTTTGTTTGACGATAGCTACTGTCGTCCGTTCGGGTTTTTTGGGTTTGTTTTATAAATTTTTTTTAACGTATTTAAAAAGTGCGTGGATGTTTCAATTCTTTCACTAAATAAAAAAAAAAACAACTAAAAAAAACAAAACAAAGACCAAACGATCAGTGCATATATATAAATATATATATATATATATATTCGGTGTGTTAAAAAATAAAATAATCTATAACGACCATAGCGAGCAGTGCGAGAAAGAGACTTCTAAAATGATTATAATAAGTCATATGATTGACAAAACATGAAATGCAAAGAAATAAACAAACAAAAAAATATCTATTATTTTTTTGATATTTTTGGGGGTTTTTTTTAAGTCCCTTTTTATCCTCAGTTTTTTTTTTGTTATTTTTTGTTTCTTTTTTTTTTTTTTTTGTTTCTTTACATAACCATGAAGTTTAAACTAGCGAACTCTAGCAACGTTACACTCCTTCGACAATTCAAGTTTGAGATATCGCCAAATGCAATAATGAGTCATCAGCGTTTATGGACTCAACTCCTTTTAAAAAGTTGATAAATAATAATAATAATATTGGAATAAATGTATGCCTATAAGTACGCACGCGCGCATTGAATATCATAGATAAAATTCACCCCTACTTCCTTTTCTTTTGAAATAGGAACAACAGCATATATTTTTCTCTGTTCCACTCTCTCACTACCTCCCTCCCCTCTCTCTCTCTCTCTCTCTCGCTCGCTCGGCTCACACGCTCTCTCTCTCTCTCTCTCTCTCTCTCTCTCTCTCTCTCTCTCTCTCTCAAAGCGTATTATTCGCATATGATTATTTCTTGAAACATATATATATATATGTATAGTTTTATTTTCTCTTGATATATTTGGTGAATACTCCAATCAAATAGGTTTATAGAAAAGTGTATGGATAGAGATGAACAAAATCAGAATCATGATATAACAAATAAATAATAATGATAATAATAACAACAACAACAACAATAATAATAATAATAGTAATAATAATAATAATAATAAATACGAAGAAGAAATATACATTTATTTTTCAATGGGCGGACCTATTTGAAAAAAGGGGAGGGGGTAAGTTTTTGAACATCTACCCCCTTTCTCCTCCGCTTTGCTCTCTCTGTCTCTGTCTGTCTCTCTCTCTCTCTCTTTCCCCTAACCCCACAACTCTTTTCAACTCTCCCTCTTAATTTCCTTGTCTTTTCCTTTTTTTTTTAAATTTCTTTTCCCCCTTCTTTCTCTTCTTCTTCTTCTTCTCGCCGTGTGATGATATGGACATAATGTCAACGGCGGTGGCAGTGCGAAATAATTAAAGATAGCAAGATGATGAGAATAGTGATGATGCTTTTGACGGTATTATATGTTTGATGTTTTCTCTCTGTGTGTGCGCGTGTGTTTGTGTGTGTGTGTGTGTGTGTGTGTGTGTGGACTTGCCTCACTTTCCCCACTCCTCTTTCCTCCTCCTCCCCATCCTCCTCCCGCTACTACTGCCTCCTGTTGCCGGCTCAGAACGATTTAGTTTAAACTCCTCCTTTTCATTTCATTTTATTTTATTTCATTTTATTTTCATTTTAAATATTTATTTATTTAAAAAAAATAAAAATTAAAAATTAAAAAAACAAAAACAACGTACGCGTATATTATTATTATTATTATTATTATTATTATTATTATTATTATTATTATTATTATTATTATTATTCGTGTACGTTTTTCAAAAAAATTATTATTATTATTATTAATTATTATAATAATATATATAATAATAATAATAATAATAATAATAGATGAGATAGCATTACCCACACCTCCACCCCTACACACGGGACACTCCTTCGTAAAAAAAAAAAAATTAAAATTAAAAAAACAAAAAAAACCTAAATACGTAGTTTAATACAGAAAATACAAAACATTAACAGACCTGAACTAGAATCTTTTTTAAAGATTTTAAAAATTTTTTCTAGATTTTAATTTTTTAAATTTAGAAATTTGAAAAAAAAAAATGCTATGCGCAAAGCAAACAAGCTCACACCTTTTTTTTTGCCAGGCTTGTATTCAACAAATTGCGTCACACCCGAAAAATAAAACAAAATTTAAAAAAAAATTTTTTAATAAAAATAAAAGTGAAAATAAATTTTTCAAAAATCGATGAATTTTTTTATGCATTCGTTCTACGAATAATACAATGACACTCAAGACTCACCCATATTTAAACATATTTTTACAAAAAAAAAATGCTTTTTATAATTTTTTAATTTTTGTTTTATATTCACACGTATAAAACTTACACAGCTGTGCAAGGAGAGTTAAATTTAGCACACACCAACTTGATGTACTATTAAAAACGTGAACATACTGCTTCTATATATAACACTAAAAACAGCTTTGTAAAAATAGCCGGTGGAGCACACATAACATCTTTATACCGTAAAAAAAAACCTTTCAACACAAAAAGGCCAAAAAACGCATACATAAACATTTGGTAAACACACACACACATATGCACACACAATGTCACAAAAACAAGCATATGTTTACGTTTGTTTCCCTCCACCATGTGTATGTTGCTTGTCCAACTCCAATACATGCGCATATGTAAATAGGTTTAGATTAGGTCAGGCACAAGGCTACACCGTATCGTTCGATACGGATTTGCACACACATGGGTAATGTGTCGTATTAAGTACAAACATAACTAATAAACATTACAAAGTACTCGTCGCACCTGCGTACGACTAACGAAAAAAAGAAAAAAAAAAGAAAGAAAAAGATGGATAGATATTTACATGTAAATCATATACAATTGAACGTGATCGAAATAGATAGATAGAAAGATAGATATATAGATAGATAGATAGATAGATTGATTGATTGATATGGACAAACAGAAAAATAGATAGTTGATTGATTATCTATCATAGATATGAATATATTGATAGATAGATATATAATACATACATACGTATATAGATATATATGAACAGATAGATGACATAGGTTGATATATATGAATAGATAGATTGATATATATATATATATATATATATATATATATATATATATATATATATATAATGTGTCTGCGTGAATAGATAGATTGATAGATAAGAATAGATAGTTAGATATGAACACACACATAGATAGATAGATATAAACAGACATATATATGTATAAAATTATCTATCATATATATGAAAATATAGATAGAGATGAACATATATCTGTGTGTGTATTCGTACTCTCTCTCTCTCTCTCTCTCTCTCTCTCTCTCTCTCTCTCTATATATATATATATATATATATATATATATATATATATATATATATATGAGACAAAGAGAGAATGAGATGTATACAGACATAAATATAGTTGACAGATTATCTATCATGAATATGAATAAATATGTGTGTGTGTATACACGCACACACACACACACACACACACACACACACACACATATATATATATATATATATATATATATATATATATATATAATGTACTAGTCATTATAAGAAGCACAAAATAAATGTGATTGACAAAAAACACACGCTTTCTCACATTTACACACAATTTGTTCAATTGGTTATACATATGCATAAACACACACAGTGTATATTGCACTGTATATATGCACATAATACACATGTAGCCGATATGGAAAGATACATCAGCAAACACCTTACCTTTTCACACATACACACACAGACACAGAAAAACACACAGATACACACAGACAGACAGACAGACACACACTCAAACACGCTCATAATCATAATTATATAATAAATACTTATGTATTGTATACAGGGTGTCCATAAAGTCCGTGTGCACCTTAAAGAATTTATAATAAAAATAAAGTTATAAAAATTTAAAAGTGCACACAGACTTTGTTGAGGACTGTATATTGTTATATCATCTGTGTGCGTATTTGTATTAATGTGATTATGCAAATTGAATTGCACATACCAAAATATAAATGTAGAGACAAATTATTAATTTTTTTTTTCTTTTGTGAGATTAGAATATTGAACGAATTTCTGGCGAGATATTCAGCCAATTTCTTTCTTTTTTCTAAAAAAAAAAAAAAAAAAAAAAAAATTAATCGCCAAGAAATAAA
>CM042148.1:109762353-109774853 GCA_023376005.1 Doryteuthis pealeii
TACACACACAGGCGCGTGCGTGCGTGCACAAGAGCGGCCATGCTCAGATATGCATTTTATTATATACGTAATGTGCAGTAACGTGCAGTAATGTGCATCTCCAGTATTGGGGGTTACATACTGTAAATAATACACTAGTATTAACAATTAGCATGTACGATGTAAAAAAAAATAGTCGTGTTATATAGTTATTTACTAAGCTTAGATGTGGCACAAGGCCAGATGTATGGGGTTCCTAATGAGAATCGAACTCACGAACAATGGTCTAGCTAATCTAGCTTGCTAACCATTACACCACATGAGGTGCCCAATATGAACAGATATATAGTTATTTACTTAGCTTAGCTGTGGCACAAGGCCAGGAGTATGGGGCACCCGATGAGAATCGAACTCAAGAACAATAGTTTGTGAATATATTCCAGGGAAGTTGTTTACTATCCTCCGGTCACTAATGGTCCCATAGAATCAGCTAAAGATTCTTGTCCCATAAGACAATAAGGGTCGGGGGTATTAGTAAGTTTTTTTTTTACCCCTCTTTATGAAATACGACCTTGAGTCGGGTACTGCGTCGGTTGTTAAGTTAAAGAAACCAAACGGATTCCCTGACATACTAAAAATTGACCAGGTGTCATGTTTAGTTTGTGGGGGAGGGTTCAATACCCACACGCGGTAATACAGTTATTGCATAAATACTAACTTGTCAATCACAGTCCGATGACCGGATATAACCCGGTAGCCAGATACTTTAGCCAAATCTTTCTCATCCCCCCCTCTGTCTCATTTGATCTCTCTCTCTCTCTCTCTCTCTCTCTCTCTCTCTCTCTTATACCTCTGTCTATCTCTGTCTCTCATCTCTCTATCTCCGACTTCAAATACACAAAGTAACTCTTCGTTTAGAAAGAAAAACGAAATTTCATTATCACCACTCCACACACGCACACTCTGAAAAAAGCACTTAAATTTTTTTACACTCGAGTGAGTGTGAGTAAAACCTTACGTTTTTAAGTGTCACTCACAGCACAGATAGATAATATGAATTTGTTTAAATGTCAAGAAAAAGTGATTTACGGAATTATACTTATCAAATAGTGTAAATCATGTGGTGTAATGGTTAATAAGCTAAGTAATCAGACAGTGAGTTCGTTCCTCACCGGGTGCCCCATACTTTGCCTAAGCTCAGTATAAAAAACTATATAATTTTGGATTTTGTACATATAACCAATATTAAGATTTGTCACACGAAATCGCAATTCAAGCAATCGTTGTACTCTTTTCTACGGGACAACTTACGACAACGACAATAAAGACTTGCGATAAAGATATATAAGTCATGTTCTTAATTGTAAACCTTTATCGTTTTGAAACACCCTCTGGTTAAAAACGAGATCAGATGAAATGCACAAATGTAAACCCTGATTATCTGGTGATGCTTATCCGGTGATTTCTTATTTCTTCTGAGTGTTGTCACCTCAGCTAAATAATAGATCATTCCGTTTTTATTATAAAGAAAGGAAAGGTAGAAAAAGGGACTGCTACACAGAAAAATATAATCAAAAAGAAAGAAAGAAAGAGAGTAGAGGACGATAGAGAGGGGTGAGCACGCAGAAGCGATAACGCTAACCTGTTTCTATCGAGCCTAATGAAAAAAGAAAAGGTAGAAAAAGGGACTGCTACACAGAAAAATATAATCAAAAAGAAAGAAAGAAAGAAAGAGAGTAGAGGATGATAGAGAGGGGTGAGCACGCAGAAGCGATAACGCTAACCTGTTTCTATCGAGCATAATGAAAAAAGGAAAAGAAGGAAAGAAACAAACAAAAAAAATTAGGTGAGATAGAGTTAAATCAAGATTATTATTTTTTTTTTTTTTACATATTGAACTATTTGGCAATAGTTCTTAAGTAAAAAATCTCAAATGTAATAATTGAATTATCATACTGTGGTATATCCTCAGGTCCTGCTAGTAAATATATTTTCCAATTCATTAAGAATCTTGTTATATCTAAGTGAGCGAGTGTGAGTGGGTGGGGTGGTGGAATGACCATCGCTTATATAGAAAACTTATCAATAATATATTTTAATGTTTTTGTAGTAAGAGTTTTTTCTTTTCTTCTTTGTCACCTGTTCAATACCCGAATACGAATGACAAGTACTCATTTTTTTTCCTCGACTTCGAAGCAAAATTCATAGATTAACAATTTAAAAAAAAATCATCGTTTAAGGTCGTGGCTCATTGGGTAAAGACGTTCATTTATTGACTCTTTACGGTTGGCATGGAAACTGGTACATCGAATTCGAGTCTTGACCAGTGTGTTCTGTCCACCACAACCACCAACCAACCGATTTCTTTTATTGTATTATACTTGTAAAATACTTGATACTTACTCGGTGATAAAAAAATAATTAAGAAAAATAATGCTAAACGGACTGAAATAAAATGGTTTCTATTTCTCGTCGGCCATTTTTCGGGTTTGTAAAAAAAAAAAAAAAAAAAAATTAGTTTCATTAAATTGAAGATAGGTGATCTGAGTTTTTAATTGCCGAGCTGATGAGACCCGTTGTCACAATTTATCTGGAGAGAGAGAGAGGGGAGAGAGAGGGGGGGGAGAGAGAAAGAAAGAGAGAGAGGGAGAGAGAGAGAGAGAGATGTGTTAAAATTTCCGTGATCCTTTGATTACTAACGAAATCGTATTTTTATCATTATTAATTAATTAATTAATTATAATCATAATCATAATAATTATTATAGAATGTTGAATAAGATGAAGAAGCCCCACCCCGAAAAAAACGTTTTTTTTTCTTATATAATTTTGGGGTATACAAGAACTAAGGGTATTAAACTCAATTTGATCCATATAGATCTTTTGATGAATTTATTTATCTATAAGAAAGAAAAAAGAATCTTTACGGTCGCTTTAACCCAATGTATCCAATGTATTAGATAAGAGAGAGAAGAGAAAGAGAAAGAGAAAGAGAGAGAGAGAGAGAGAGAGAGAGAGTGTGTGTGTGTGTGTGTGTGTATATATGTGTGTGTGTGTGTGAGTGTGTCTGGTAAAGCCAGCCACTGGCCCGGGGTCGAATCGTGTTCGATCGCAAAGTCTTTAGTCTGTAGGCAAATCATTTTATCTTCTGTACCCAGTACGATCAGTCTAACAGTGGAAAAGTCTTGAGTGGTAAGCGGTAAATATCTACCTATACCTACATACCTACCTACTTCTTTTTTCGGAGTATGTGAACGGCAGGATAAGACAGAGGATAATATATATATATATGTATATATACATTTTTTTTTGAAAGCTTCCACCCAGGTATTAACTGCCTTTTCGAAAAACAGGTACACCACAGGGAAAAAAATTATTGAAATTGTTATTATATTAATATGTAAGAAATATTAGATAATAATGTAGACATTTTTGGTATTGGTAAGATTATTTCTTTATATTTTTTGTACATACATATTTTAACACTAAAAAAATGCGTAAAAACAAAAGAAAATTGAAATTACACAATTATCACATGACTTATTAATAGTTACACATGTAAATAATGTGTATACACATGTATACATATGTGTATACGCAATAAAAGAAGATATGTGTTTTGTATCCTTTTAGAAAAAATATATATTCATTTATCTATCATTTTTTAAGGAAACAAAAAAGGGACAATTTTTGGAACGAAATTGTTTAGTCTGTGTATACACAATAGACATTACACAACACACATTCTAGTGGAAAATTCCTGAGTATTACAAACACACCAAAAATCTATGTTTTATTGTTTTACATACACATTTTATCTACCTATAAAAAATTCCCAGTTCTCCATTTGTCAGAATTACGACTTCAGTACCACAATAGCTGGTACAGTTTTATATGAATTTCGCACATTAAATGTACCAATTATTATGGGACAGAATTATCATTATCACTATTTATTTATTTTTATATTTACAAAGATTCTTTTTAAAGATATATTCTTGAAGCCAGGTATTTTTATTGTTCTGTGTGAGAATTTGTATAAAAACGCAATGGTTTTTCATAGCGCAAGAAAAGACGAGTCGGACTTTTCATTTTTCTATCCAACTGTAAAAAAAAAGAAAAAGAAAAGGATGGTTTCTTCCTTTAGTCGTTTCTTATGCCTATCTCTCCATGGCTCCCTAGAGAGAGTGCCCTGCCCCCCACAGAAATGACCCCTTTTCTTACGTGGTACATGCTCAGATAATTATTCAATTATTACAGTGATAATATAAAAATTAAAGATAATAAGACGAAATTATAGATATACCCCTAATTTTCAAATTGGGTATATTTTACCCCTTAAAAAAATCGAAAACACACACACACACACACACACACACCACCTACGATGCACCCGTGGGTATCTAATTCTATTTAATTCCTCAACTTAATAAGAATAAAGATAATAACACTATTTGATAACTGTCTCACATTTGCACTTTGAAGACATTTTTTATTCCATCTTTAATTGCTATCTTTAATCAGCTAAACCATCTTGCGTTTTTTGTCTCTCTCTCTCTCTCTCTCTCTCTCTCTCTATATATATATATATATATAATATATATATATATATATATATATATTAGTACTATATATATATATATCTATCTATCTCAGAATTATTTAACTATTTATCTATCAATCTATATCAGTGTGTGATTATCTATCTATCTATCTATATCAGTGTGTGATTATCTATCTATCTATCTATCTATCTCAATGTGTTATTATCTATTTATCTATCTACCTCAGTGGTTTTCTATTTATCTATCCATTTATCTATCTGTTCATATTTCTTTAACTATCTCAGTCTGTTCATCTCTCTGTATCTCTCTCTCCCTCTCTCTCTCTCTCTCTCTCTCTCTCTCTCTATATATATAATATATATATATATATATATATATATATATGAACTATTAATGTAAATCTCTGATTTAACGAATTAGATGTTGCGCAATATAATAACTAAATCGATTAAAAAACCATAAAAATTGTATCAAATGTGTAAGAAATCGCATTTCTACTAACGTAAGTAAAAGAAAAATAAAGTAGGAGGAGGTGGTATTAATAATGAAACTTTCTCTCAATACCTTCATCTATCTATCTATATATCTATCTATCTATCTTCGTTCCGATATCTATATATCTATCTATCTGTCATAAGTTGACGTTAGGACGATTGTGCTGTGTGTGTAGAAGGATTTCCTATTCATGTTATGTCTTCTCAAAAATCAGAATTTCAAATAATAGATTTTTTTCCGTTCTTGACCAATAATACCAATGGGTGTAACATAACCGACTAAAAAAGTAATGATTTACAATGCGGATTTTCAAAGCCGGTAGACCTGCCCACCCCCCCCCTTCCACACACGTTATGGGAATAAGATTGGTACAACAGTCTCCGAATATCTCTTTAGAATACAGTACATTTGTGTACACGGAAAATTTGTATTGTGACACAAATTTTAGTCTTTTTTGATAGATTTTGTTTTTGTAGTCCCTCTCAACTAAGGGGACAAAGAAAGTTACTACCTGAATCGTGTGCGTACCCCCCTTTTTTTTTCAAAAGGGGGTTCTTTTCAAAGCATTTTTCTACGTCAGATACCTAAGTTCAGCCTCGCCTCACCCTTACAAGTCGATCTCGTGTATAAGTCGATCCTTAAAACAAAATCGTTAACAAAAAGAAAAAAGAAAAAAAAAAAAAAAAAAAAGAGTAAGCTAAATATTAATTCCTAGTTCTTCGAAATTGTCTTTGAATATCAACCTTACCAAATTCTTAACCTTGGTGCCAATATTTTTGAAATCTGCGAATCTTTACTTATTCGTTTATATCGGCTTGAAAATTGTTTACGGTACCTGCTAGTTCGAAAGTGGTCACCCGTTTAAGTACTGACCAGGATCACCGTTGCTTAACTTCGCTGATCTAGAAAGAACCAGTTTGTTTAAAACGGAATTTGTTTTTTGTCTAATATTATGTCGTCTTCAAATTTCGACCTACGGTAACTGGATCATATTTTAAAAAAAAATCTTGATCTATTGAACAGAGCACGAACAGTACACACATGCACATTTTGATAAATAGAAATTTGATTGTTTTCTTTTTTCTTTTACTTTTCTTTTCTTTTCTTTTTTTTTTTTTTTTTTTTTTGCCTATTCTCATATTATGGAAAAATGAATAGTTACTTTTAGAATAAGAAAAAAAATCCTAATTCAAATCAGAGCAAAATTTAGTCTTTGATAATTTTGATCCAACAAAAATCCATTCCTTGTTCCAACCATGTCTACCCTCCAACCCTACCCCCTTTATGACAACGAAGGAAATACATCAAGTGGCTCTTTTTCTTTCTTTCTTTCTTTCTTTCTTTCTTTCTCCCCCCCTCTCTCTCTCAGTAAAATAACGAAAAATAGCAGTCTCCGGGCGACTTTTTATAATATTTTTTATGAAATCCCGTACAACGAGTTAATTTTACGGAAATCTTAAAAGTTAAAAACAACAACAAAAAACAAGGTATTCTTAAATTAAGAGATTATTCATTTACACACACACACACACACACATATATATATATATATGTCAATCCCACCGCACTAGTAGGATGCGACACATGGTCAATTTTTTAAGCAGAATTTAACAGTTTTTCTTCTCGACTGATTGCCTACCCAGTCTGCCCTACTATTTACCCCTAACTGAAGGGATAATAGTTGATTCATACCTTTCTCAGGGGTATTAGTGCTATGTGAAATGCAAACAGTCTCGTTCAGGATTTGAACTCGTCTAGTTGTGTCCATTTCCTCGCGACGATAACCATTACACAACGCGCCTCCATCATGTACACATATAACATGTGTTTAAACTTGTACACACACTCTCTCTCTCACACACACTAACACTAACCCTAACACATGATTACAAACTAATTTAATATGGTATTGTTACTAACTAAAGAAATAAAAATGTTTTAAATTTAGCATAAACTTTTTAAAAAGGAAACTCTTCGTTTGATTATCTATCTATCTATCTATCTATCTATCTATCTATAAAGGGCAGTTTGTGTGTATCTGTATGTCCGGAGGAAACTTCGAAAATAAAACAATTAACGACAAAGTAAATATATATACACATTAAATATCACCAAGGCTTGGTTTTTGAGCAAAAATAATAGAAATTTGATTTATATTCGTGAAGATAATTAAAAAAATAAAATTTAAATGATAACAGCATGGATTTTTTTCGTTTAATATTTTAGATAGTAGACATTAACATTTCTTTTCAGAGTAGCTGGATCAATGCAAGGTCTTTTTTTTTACATAGGGATTTAAATGGGGCATCCTACGAGGATTTAACTCACGAGTCAGTAATAATGGATCTGCGGGACTAACTTTAAAAAATCCCCCTCTACCCAGGCGATGCCGGGTAGCCGCTGCTAGTAAATAAATAAATGATATAATACCAGATCTCCTAACTGTTTTTGATCGTTTTCTGTTCATCAATAGTCAATATTAAGAATTATTGTTGAAATAGAACGAAATTAAAAAAAAAAAAAAAAAAAAAAGAAAGAAAAAGAAAACAAGACCACCCCCTCCCTGAAAATCAAAGATAAATCTTTTTTTTCTCTCTCAAAGGGTAAGGTATCTCTATACCTGCGAAATTCTTCTTTATCCACCCGTTTTCCACCCTCAGACAACGCGCACTTGCTTATCTTAGAAATTTTCGCAAACTAGAAACTTGACGTGAAATATACATTCGGAATATATTTCATTTGGCCGCTAACTTATTATATGTAAAAAAAAAAAAAATATCAACATTTTTTTCAATTTTTTGTTATTCGCTTCTCCAGCCAGAGCTTCCGGTCCACATTTTCAATCAAGTGCACACAGCCCCCCCCATACAGCAAACCCCCACTTCACTTTATATTTCCTTTCAATCTGAGGCAAAAATAATTATCTTTTAACAGAACAGAACTAAGAAAAACAAAACACATAGAATTTACACACACACACACACATATATATATATATATATATATATATATATATATATATATATATAATGTCATTATACAATATAAGGTGGTCATTAAGTCCGTGTGCACTTTAAAATATATATACTTCTTTAAAGTACATACGGACTTTATGGACACCCTATATATATATATATATATATATATATATATATATATATATATATAAAGGACTAAGGATGAATGTAACGGATCCTTGAGTGATTTTTTTTTTGAGTGGGGGATATTAGGTCGCAGCACCCACATAGTTGATTATTGGTACTCACTAGTTTCTTTTCTGTGCTAAGAAGACGCTATGATCGGACCCCTGATAGCAAAACTGACCACCCTTATACAAAATAAATAACATGAGGTTGAGATGATCGACACATTAAAAATAAAATAAAATAATTTTAAAATCAAAATCAATTTTTTGTGTTTAATTTTTAAAAATCCTTCACATTTCATTTGATTTCAAATTTATGGATCAAAAAGAATATTTTTACTGGAGTCTCCGTGCCGTGGTGGCTCATGTGCTGGACAGCGACATCGTAGTAAACCAGTTCGAACTCCAGTCACGTTAGCACATTCACTTTCGTTAACTTTTGGAATACTTCGTGTTTTTCTATTCTTTTTTTTCTTCTTCTACATACGGTCGGATTTAATTCCGTGTTTTACTCCCTAATTGGGAAAGGCATGAAACCTTTATTCCCTAGCTATGGGTTAAATAGTTTCACTACTGTTCTTCTAGAAAAATGGATTTGGCATTACATAACCCACGAAGAATGATATGCCATTAAATAAAGAAACCAAACCTAACTGTAGTCGGTAGTTTTAATAAGTAATCAATATACAAATTGTTTTATAAAGCCTCTTAAATTCAGTTATCACAGATATGCCAAGCCTATATATATATATATATATATATATATATATATATATATGTATATATATATACACACTGTCTTATCCATTTTAACTAGCGTAAAAAAAGACACCTTTGCTAAAAATAGTTAAGCAAGCTAATTCAAATACATCTTTCTTACAGGTATATAGTATTGATACACGTGTTCTGTGTTGCATCGGTGTGTGTGTGTGTGTGTGTGTGTGTGTGTGTGTGTGTGTGTTGTTGTGCCCACGTGTGTGTGTGTGACCACGTGTGTGTTTAAATTTCTTTTTTTTTTTTTACAATTAAAAACTTATTCATAAACATTTTCAATTCAAACGTTGTTACTGTTGATATTAAGTAGTTGGTAACACCGCAAAATATTTAAATTAAAAAGTAAAACGGGCACATGTTTTTCTTCTCCCTATTCAATAGATTCGCTAAGTACACACAAACACCCACGTGAAAAAAAAAAGAAAAAAAAAAAAAGAAGCAGATAGCTATTTATACGATATTTATTTATATATGTATACAAATATTTATTTATATAATAATTATTATTTATATATACAAGCACATTGATAGTCATTGTGGGATTGTAGTCAAACAACATAATCATATCTATCTATCTATATAGAAGGTACAGTCACCCATAGATATATGCACGTTAAAATGCATATTGTTCGGGCACACGCTGGGATGCTTGCACATTTACACACACACACACACACACACACACACACACACACACACACACACACACACACACACACACACACACACATCTAAGCAAGTAAGTATTTAATCTCTCCAAACAACTGGATTTTCCAAGATGAGTCATTTTATCTTCTGTGAGTCTCAATTCTTGTATTCATAAAAGATCGTATCGAAGCAAGGACATCTTGACGCATTTAAATACAAACGGAAGGAAGAAGTGTGTATGTATGTATATGTATATGTATGTCTGTATATATATGTGTGTGTGTGTGTGTGTGTGTGTGTGTGTGAAGAGTATTTGACTTTTTATAAAATAATTTTTAGTCGCCAGACAAAAGGTGTGTGGTGGGTTTTAAAACAAGAACTGTGAACGGACAGTAAAAAAATTTTTTAGATACAAAAAAGATGAAAAAATAAAAGGAGCTCAAAAATTAAAGAAAGGAAAAGAAAAAAAAAAGACAGTCTTATTGGTCAATGTTTTTTCTTTTCTTTTTTTTTTTACTTTACTGAGTGCTCCATACTGCTGGCCTTGAGCCAAACTAAGCTAATGCTTGATAATGATTATTCATCCGTTTTTTTTCTCCAAGTAAAAATCGCGTTTTTTTTTGTGATTTTTTTCACCTACCTACCTACCTACCTACCTGGCCATTATCTGATCTCATATTTCAAAATATGCCTTTATAACAGTTTTTGGGTTGCATCTTATCTTATATTATATATATATATATATATATATATATATATATATATATATATATATATATATACCCACACATTACGAAAGAATTCCTAGGAGAAAGAAAGAAAGAAAGAAAAAAAGAAAAAAGGTCTGAAAAATCGGTTAACGACAGACGCAATGCTGACGATTTTTTTCAACAGTAGGAATACCACGGGTGGAAAAGGAAAAAGAAGAAAGTACTGCTTTCGGTCACGTGACGCCCTGCCGTTGGTCGTACTTAGGACAAACGGAGAAAATTATTTACTAGGAGAAATTTCGAAGTTTTCATTTTTATTTTGTATATGTCAAACCTTTTTATTTTATCATTTTATTTTATTTTATTTTATTTTATTTTATTTTTTTACTTATTTATTTAACACCACGTAAATAATATTTTTGCTGTCTAAAGAGTTTAAAAACTTAAAAATATGAAATGTTTGATTATCAAATAAACAAGTAAAATATACTTTATTGTATGTGATAATTTTTGAATAACCAAAAATGAAAAAGACGTAATCTCACTCTCTCTCTCTCTCTCTCTCTCTCTCTCTCTCTCTCTCTCTCTCTCTCTCTCTCTCTCTCTCTCTCTCTCTCTCTCACACACAGGCACATACAATACTTAAAACATATATACTGATACATTTTTACATAAATACCAATCTAATTGAAAATCTTAACGCCTTAACAAGAGAGAGAGTCTTAAAAAAGGAATATTCGCTTCACTAGTTTGATAATACCATATGGTATAATTTGAACTTACCTGCTGCACACATACACATACACAGACACACGCGCACACAGACACACAGAGACACACTACAGGTATGTGTGTATACGGATCAAGCCTCCTCCTCACGAGGAATAATACACAAATTAAAGAAACATACATACTCTTTATATATATATATATATATATATATATATATATATATATATATATATATATATTGTATGTGTGTGTGTGTGTGTGTGTAATGTGTGTGTCTGTGTGAACATTTAAACCATTCTTATCGATATACGTGTATATCAATTTACTAAGAACTTTAATGAATACGTTTAAAATACCTTAACATTTAAAAAAAAAAAACTTTAAATGATTGTTTATTACATATCTATCTATCTATCTATCTATCTATCTATCTATCTATCACATTGGCACTTTTAGTATCAATACTCAGTGAGCTTTTCACTTGCGTTAAAAATTATTTTAAAATTTCTACATAAAAGCCATATATATATATATATATATATATATATATATATATATTATATATATATATATGCGTACACACAGGTAGATACAAATTTACAGTACGTACAATATACGTAAGTCACTCCGTATATATCTATCTCTAATATAAATCACATCGTCTTTCTCCCCCTCCCTCTCTCTCTCTATATATATATATATATATATATATATATATATATATATAATAAAGTTTGTATACGCATTCAAACACAGTCATATTTTTTGATAACTTGGAGAAAATTAATTGTTGCAAATTTCTAAGTATTTGATGATAACAACAACAAAAAATTAAATGCTGATTTAAATTTTTTAATCAGTCAAATAAGTTTAATACTAAATATAAAAACTAAACCTACTTTGTGTGTATGTGTGTGTGCGTATGTGTATGTGTGTATGTGTGCATGTGTGTGCACGAATGCTAAAATGTGTACGTATATACACATAAATAAATGTTTGTATAAGCGTGTGCGTATGTTTGTACACACATTCACACATACACACACATAAATATATATATGTATGTAACATATCTTTGTGTATATATATAGTGTGTAGCATATACAAGGTGGGTAAAAAAAGTATCGGATTTTTTGTACTTTTTGACACACCTTGTATTCTGAAAAAAATTAACTTTCCATTCATTGTTCATTTCTATCTTGGTAAATACAGCTCCAATCTCGGCACTTTTAGAAATACTTGTATATATAAGACACTTACATTATTATCTACCAAATATTCTGAAAAAAAAAGTTCCATTCATTCATTCATTCATTCATTTTTTTTTTCCAGAATACAAGGTGTGACAAAAAAGTAGCAAGATTAAAGCTGTATTTACCTAATAGAAATGAACAATGACTGGAACGTTAATTTTTTTTCAGTATACAAAGTGTGTCAAAAAGTACAAAAAATC
>CM042148.1:109779853-109812353 GCA_023376005.1 Doryteuthis pealeii
CGGCCTCGAAATATACACGCTTTATTTTGTATTTCAATTTGGGAATTAACCATATAAGTTCAGGAGCGAGTATAGCGCTTTTTTTATCATTGATATATTTAATAAATGAAGTAAGTAAAAGTGTATATTGTAATTCTTACCTATATTGATTTTTTATTCTGTTTCTAAAAGAAAAAAAAAATCCATCGATAGAGACGTCAACTCATGCCAATTCATTTAAAAAAAAAAACACCGCACCGATATATCTTCATTTTTTTATCTTAAAAAACAAACAGTAACTGAAATATTTCATAGTTAATATCTAAAGGACTTTAGAAGAACTACAATATAAAAAAAATGTCTATATTAAAAAAGAAAAATATATTGTAAAAATAGATGTTATAAAAAAAAGCAGTCTTTCGACTCAGATGTAAACAGTAGTGTGTGTGTGTGTGTGTGTGTGTGTGTGTGTGTGTGTGTTGTGAAAGAGAGAAAGACAGACGGCCGATCCATTTTATGGGGTCTACTGTTTTTTTTCCTTCTGTAGAGCAGTACGATTTACGACAAAACATTGTCTATAAGATTAAAAAAGGAAATAAGAGAAAATAAAGTATCATCCAATGTAGGAGTTTTCATTGTTGAATGATTAAAGGGCTGCTAAGGCAAATGGAAATTTGTTTGAAGATAATTTGAGAGACCCCCCCCCCCAGAGAACATGTGCTCCGTGTAAAATTCTTTCCACGTTAAACTTTTTTTTAAAAATCCAGTAAAGGTGAACCAGAAAAAATTGGATCAAATGTTAATGTAATTCAAGATTTTCTGAGATCCATGGTGTTATGTAATTTTGACAGTTAAATGGGATATATCTTCTATATTTTGTTGAATAGATTGATAGATAGATAGATAGATAGATATGAACAGACTGGAAGTGATAGATAGATATGAACAGACTGGAAGTGATAGATAGATAAATATGAACAAACTGGAATTGATAGATAGATAGATAGATAGATAGATAGATATGAACAGACTGGAAGTGATAGATAAATATGAACAAACTGGAATTGATAGATAGATAGATAGTCGAAATGTGTTTAGATTTTGTTAGTTAAACTTTAAAACAAACTATTGATTTCAAAACTTAACTCGAAGAATTTAAAGTTTTAAGAAAATGAAAAGCAACAAGAAATAGTTGAAATTGAGGTTTTTTTTTAGATTATTTAAATTAAAAGAACCTGTTCATATTTTTTAAAATGAAAAAACTCCCCCATCCCATAACTTCCCCAGCCTCCCCCCACCCACGAAAAATCGATTAAAAATAACAAATAGCTATCTTAAAAAACAAAAAAAAACAAAAACAAAACAATTTTTTTTCAAGAGGGACATTAAAGTTTACTTTCTAAGTTTCTCATCTTTCAAAAAAAAAAAAAAAAATGACGATGATAATGATGATGATGATGATGTATCGGACAAAACATTAAAAAAAAAAAAAAAACAAAAAAAAAACACCAGCTAAAAACGTGCACCGACTAAAAGTGGAATCCGATAATTGGACAATATCATTGCAAACAAAACATCACACAACATTTTACGATACTACATATCTTTGTTGTCACGAAAGATAAAGGAAGGAACATATATATATATATATATATATATGTGTGTGTGTGTGTGTGTGTGTGTGTGTGTGTGTGTGTGTGCGCGTGTGTGTGAATGTGTGTATGTGTGTGTACTTTATATATGTTAATGTTTGTATGTATATAAGTATCATGCGTGTGTGTATATTATATATATATATGTGTGTGTGTGTGTGTGTGTGTATATATGTGTGTAAAAAGATTAGTTACTTAGAACATAAATAAACAAACAACAGTAACAATAAACAAAAACAAAATAAAAAAAAACAAAACAAACAAAAAAAGTAAATAATACCCGCTTACCTTTTTATTCTTATACTTATATATTTTTGAATATACCTTGTTTGGGGGGCAAAATATTACGTATCATAATTTTTTTCTTTTAAAAATCGTGTGCGTATTTTTTTCTTTTTTTATATATAAGTTTATATTTTTTACATGTAGCGACATATAAAATATATGTAAAAATGTAATATATGTTTAAGTACGTATGTCGGTATTTGCTAATTAATTTTTACATACAATCTAATATATAAGAAGACACACACGCATTTTGTCTGATACACACATCACATAGATATATCATTTTTTTGTTTGTTTTTGTAGTTATTGTTTTGTTTGTATTTTTTTGTGTTTTTATCAAAACTACACAACGAACAAGGCTGTAGATAAAGGTAATATCTTTCTGTTGAATTTTGTTATATAAGTTATTTTAATATAGGTTTGTAGATATAAATGTCATTTTAAAGTCCATGCGTGACATATGATTACGGGTGTGTTGTATTAGTAGTAATAGTTGCAAACATCTACAGTAGTAGTATTAACGATGGTGTAGCAGTAGCAACAATAGTGAACGGTGCACTGGCTGCTGCTGCTGCTGCTGCTGCCGTTGCAAGATTCTGACACGTAAATTCCTGCTTGCTGTGATGATGATGTTCATGATAATAAAGTGATGATGCTTGTGATGATGATGCTGTTTTTTTTTTATATTCTAGCTGCTGCTGATGTTCGTAACGTATAATAAGCAAAGAAATGTAAGTAAGTAGTTAGTAGCTATAGTAGTTTTATTCACCCCCACCCCCATACACATCATCACATTCCTACCGTATGTATCGATAGTAAAACTACTATCACTAAACGGTAAGTTACTTACTGCTACTAGTAACTGTAGATTATCGCGGAGTTCATAGGTACAAGACTGACGGCATGGGACAGAGTGTGCACACACAAACTATATATATATATATATATATATATATATATATATATATATATATATACAAGACGTGTTTCCACGTAAGTTGGACAAATTTATCAAAACAAAAAAAAAAAAAAAAAAAAAAAAAACGTCTTTATCTACTGAGCCACGACATCTGAGACAGCACTGACGGGCACTACCGGAGAAGCAAGGACGAAATAATAAGTGACGTTCTCCTATGCAAACCAGCACATGGGCACGCCAGAGTGGGACGTCCAGCAAAGACTTACAAGGACCAGCTCCGTATGGATACTGGATGCTGCGCAGAGGACCTCCCGGGAGCAATGAATGATAGGGACGGTTGGCGAGAGATTATCATGGATATCCGTGCTACTAGCGATACATGATGATGATAATGATATATATATATATATAGGACAACGGATTTTTTCTAACTAGACTGACCGCGCGGAAAAAGAGGGATCTTTTGCGTTAATCAGAGTTAACCAGTCCTTATTTTGATAATTTTAAACGTGCTTGACCTTTTTTTACTTTACCAACATATACTACACTATGATCAACATAATCATTAATTAGTGTACTGTGTTTTCAGTGGTGATATTTAGCTCACATTCAAATATTTCAATTTTTAGTTTTTAACATCTAATATATATATATATATATATATATATATATATATATATATATATATATATATAAACTTTGACAACCACCGACTCTTTGTCTTCAGGAGCAGTAACCTCTACCCCCCCCACCAAAAAAAAAATAAAAAAAAAAAAATTCTAAGCGAAACTAGGTCCTAGCTCCTGGGAATCCAACACTGCATCAATACCTCCCCATTGCACCAAAAGTGGCAGGTTTAGAGTAGCCTGACGCCTGACGCAAGGACTAGAAATGTTTATCCTTACCCCACCCTAAGCGCACATGCATGGGCCCTCCATAGGACCATGTTTTGTCTATTACCCCCCCCCCCACTCTGACCCCCACCGAGGGGCTGTAGTATCAACTTAATACTGGCAGGGCCAAAATTTAAAAAAAGTTACTGACACAACATGACCTGCCTTTCGAACACCGACATTAAAGATATTGGTTTGGTTTGTTGGATTTTACAGCATGTCAACCCTTGTTGGGTTATTTTATGCTGAATACCTTTTGTTCTGTTCATGCTTAATGACTATTTAATCTTTATTTAATTCAAAATTTTTTAACATTTTTTAAAAACTCATATTTTTCTATTTAACCCATAGATGAGACCCTAACAGGTACTACCATTCCGGGTCAAGGTGGACCTGGGAGTGATGTCAATGAAGAGGCACTCCACACTCCCCAGAGCTCCAAATTTGGAACTTCACCATTAGATGCAGTTTAACGGAATACCCATGACATCTATACATATATAAAGGACAGTTGGTATGTCCGGATGAAACTCCGAAAATAAAACAATTAACGAAAAAATTATATATATATATATATTATATATATATATATAAATATGAAGTCATACCTAATTTTTGAATTTTTGAATTGAATTGATAATTAATGAATTAGGCGGGCATACCCGTTCAAATGTAAGGCTAAACAAAATTGTCGGCTAAAAAAGCCATATCAAACACATTGTTTGTTTCCTTCTCATATATATATATATATATATATATATATATATATATATATATATATATATATATATATATATATATTACCGGTTCTTGCTTTTAGTGCACAAACTATGAAGATTTGATTTATATTTGAAGATATTTAAAAATGAAAATGCACGTAGAAATAGCATTGAAATTCTACTTAAAAATGTCCAGCATTTGTAAATCTCAAATGTAAAAAGTAAAAAAAATCAATACACCAGGGTTTTTTGCACCCCCTCAACCCAGTCGATGCTGGGTAGCCACTTCTAGTTAAAGATATTGGGTAATTTCTGGGGTTTGCTTTTTTTGTGTTTGTTTTTTTTTCAAAGTTTAGCTCACTAGTCTGGTTCAAGGTTTTAACTGCTCTTGTTTTCGCTATTTTTATTTCATTTAATTTTTTAAAATTCTTGATTGTAATCGATAATCGATAATCAAAATAACTCTGATAGATTTTATTTGTTCGTTTTTAGCCAACTGACCCACTAACCAAAATAATAGGATTAATAATCTCTTTATTTAAATGTCATTATTTTTTTTTTTTCAGTTCACCCGTCAAGGTTATTCCGGGTACTTTTTTCTCATTTTTAACTCCACCCACAAGGTCGATGGTAGGTCTCGGGTGGGTGGGTGATGTTAGCGAAATAGATAAGGGCTACTTATAAGATCCTCTTCATCAATTACCTCAATGCTTGGAATATTGCGAATATTCACAAAATAGGGTTTACACTTGGAATAATGCCATTACTATAACGCACCCCGTGAGGATCGAACTCATTTGTTGGTTGGGTTTTACGGCATGTCAACCCTTGTTGGGCTATTTTATACCGAAGACGTTTTGTTTTATTCATTCTTAATGGGGACTCAATCTTTTTTTAATTCAAATTTTATAACATTTTTTAAACTCATTTTTTTCCTATTTAACCTATAGATGAGACCCTAACAGGTAGTACCACTCTGGATTAGAGTGAACCTGTGAATAATGGTGATGAAGGGGTACTTCACATTTCCCAGAGCTCTAGAATTGGAATTTCATCAGATTGTTTAACGTCATACCCAGAAAACAAAACCCCACAGCCACCGCCTTCTAGCACATATAAGATAAAAAGGGTTGGGGGATTGCCATAAGGCCAATAAGGTTGGGACAATCATATAGGTACTAGGGCTTTACGTGACTAGCCGATTGGTCGGAGAGCAAAAGTAAGGGCCAAAGTTACATATCATGGTCTGCTCAGCCACAAGGGTTCCATCCTTAAGCATCACGGCATTACTCTGTTGTAGTCATTTAGCTTAATTTAGTTTGCCAAAGGTATTCGCCACTCGGTGAGAATCGAATTCCCTAGCAATGGTCTTTTGCCTAGATTGCTAACCGTGACACCACTCGAAACTCGTCCTGTGGACTGGGATTAAAATTCGCCACCTCTTGCTAAGGAGTACGACCTCCCCACCCTGAAATAAGGGATGAAATAAGTCTCTGCATTTGATGGTGAGGTTCCAGTTCTGGATATCCGGAGAGCGTGGAGTACTCCTTATTTGCCATTACACTCTGACCTGAAGTGGTAGTACCTGTTAGGGTCTGATATATGAGTCAAATAGATCTGGTTAAAAATGATTCATGGTCGAGAGGACCGTGTAAAAAAAAAAAAAAAAAAAAAAAAAAAAACTCCCAAAATCATCTACACAAAAAAATGCAAATATTAACGTACTATGAACGCAATTCCCTAACACTTATGCATAAAATAACCCTAGATGGATTAACATGCCGTTAAAATCAATCAACCTCTAAAACTAAGCAAAGCGCCCTAAAAAAATCATAGAACGTAGAAAAGGTCTTGCTAAATTTAGGGATTAACATCCTTCCCCTCTCTAAAAAAAAAAGTAAAGCTGGTGGAGGGCCTATTGTCGGCATCAGCCGGACAGCGATGGAGTCTATCCCCCTTTTGCTTGCGCTTAATCAGGGAGATTGCTTTTTCGCTGGGGTGGAGCGTTACACCTACTGTCGGCTCCCCACTTTACAGCACAGATATAATTAGCCAATCTGTGCCACTCATGTGCTAAATTGGCGGGGACCGGTATCGAACCAGGAACCTTGCGATTAAATAGGCGGTTTCTCTACCGACTGAGCTAAACCAGACCCTTTTTTCTTCTTTAAGTTAATATAAATTATTTGATAAGGAAGAGTTTGGCTTTTTTTTCCCCAAGCTCCGTGGATTGATCCACTGCCGAACAGATAGATGCTTCCTACAACTAGATATTTACCCCGTACCCCACGTATACGGATTAGGCACAAGGCCCTATTGATGTGGAACCACCCACGAATCGAATCTCATGGGTGGCGGGTGAAAAAAATGCGTTGATCCCGTCGGCATTCCCCCTCGTGGGTGCGCCTCAGGCACTGGACAATAAACCCAGCCCCGCCTCTTTAAATCAAGGGGGCATGTGCCCCTAACCCCTGGGATCAACGATGTTAACTTGTAAGGTCCAGGGCTGAAGCCACTTCATACAACTAACACTTTCTTTTTTTACCCTTTCGCTATCAAGTTGATTGAAATGGTTTTGCAATAATTTATTTAAAAATAAATAGCGTTATGCTGCCAACCTTCTAGAGATAAACTCCATCATTTAACCCGTTCCGGTTTCGACTGGGGTCCAGTGCGCTTCGGCCACTAGACCGGTGTGTTGAATTAATAGCGTCGATCCCAGGGGGCCATCCCCCAGGCAATACCTGCCCTCATGATTTAAAGGGACAGGGTTGGGTTTATTGCCCAGCGCCTGAGGTGCCCCCCTTGAGGGGAAATGCCGAGGGGATCGACGCAATTTTTCCCCCGCCACATATGAACTTCGGTTTGTGGGTGGTCCCACGTTAATAGGGCCTTTGTGCCTGACCTGGTACGAGTGGGGTACTAGGAAAATAAAATCATTTAACCCGTTCATTACCATTTTTTAAAAATTATTTTTTTTTTTTAAGTATGGGAAATGAAAAATTCTACATGGAGTAGGATGTTTTAAGGGTTAAAATAAAAATTAAATTTCGACTGGGACACAGTGGGAGAGAGTCATAGTTTAATCGATTAAATCGAACTAAAAATTTTATTAAATTCGACTAATTGCCTGATTTTTAAAATATTTTTCTTCTTTCGGCGGGGTGACATACGATTGTGGAATTTAGGTCCGTTAAGTTCGATTTAACAGTTTAATTTCTTTACTTGTAGGTCTATATATGCTGACGAGGCCTAATTTGGCCTAAGGCTATATAATCGACCGCCCAGTGAGAAACAACCTCATTATTAACACTTTGAGAACGTAATTTGGTTGATTGTTTTTTTACAGCATGGCAACCCTTGTTGGGTTATTTTATGCCGAAAACGTTTTTGTTTTATTAATTGTTGATGGGTACGCAATTTTTTGTAAACTCATTTTTTCTCTTTAATCCATAGATGAGACCCTAACAGGTACTACCACTCCGGGTCAGAGTGAACGTGGGAGTAATGGTGACGAAGGGGTACTCCACATTCTCTACAGCTCCAGAATTGAAATTTCACCATCAGATTTTAAGGTCATACCCAGGACACTAAGACCCTCAGCCACCACCTTCTAGCACATATATGATAAAAATGGTTGGAGCTTGACATAAGGGCAATACGGTCGGGGCAATCATGGAGGTGCTAGGGCTTAATGTGACTAACCGATTGGTCGGTGGGGTCTCTCCAATCGCCCGTCTAGCCTAAGTAAGGGCCAAAGTGGAGTGTTGCAAGTCATATACTATTTAGCTATCAGGATTACGTCCTCAAGCATCACGGGTCGCATTCCACAGCAAACAGGTTGCTCCATTGGGGGTGGTCTTTCGCCTCTACCGAGGAACATTCGGCATATTCTATAGCCCCAGCCAAAAGGGTGGAACGTAATTTGGTGGCTATATGCGAAATCTTTTGGAGACGCATGAGGTAATGGTCACCGTCGTAGGAAATGGACTCGTCGACCCGAGTTCAAATCCTGGACGAGGCTGTTTGCATTTCGCATAGCGCTAACACCCTTAGGAAATGTAGGAATCCAACTGTTCTCCCTCCAGCTATGGGTAAATAGTTGAGCATACTGGGTTCTTTAACCTTGGTTAGGCAACCGGTCTAGGAGAAGGAAAACTCTGAATTCAAACCTGCTAAACTCCGCTTAAGAAATTGACATTGTGTCACATCCTACTCGTGCGGAGGGGTTGGGGAAATATATATATGCGAAATCTTTTCAAATATATATTTTTAATATATTTTTTTCTAAAGAAAACAACTAATGCAAAACTTTGTTTTACGGTTTTCGTCTTAAGTTATTGTATTTTACTTAACTTTTTTTTAACACGTTAATCTGCTTTTTGGGATAATCCCAGGGTTGACATAGCTACGTTTGCCCCACAACTGTTGATCACATCTCAGATAAAAATAAAAAAATAAAAAAAAGCCGATACTTCAAAAGCTGATTTTCTAGGCAGGTCCTCACCTCTAGAAATCACTATTATTATTGTTGAGGGCCCTACCCTACCAAAAAAAAAAAAAAAAAAAAAAAATGTCCAATCCCATAAAAAGACATCTTTTTTTAAAATACGCGATTACAGATTTTTTTTTTTCTAAAGAAGAGGTCATTTAAATGTCGTTTTCTTTCTTTTTCTATTTTGGTAAGTGGTAATGAACCTCACCAGCCCGCCACTTGAAATAGAACCGCTCTCTGTACTTTCTATCAGCAATCAGCTGTTATTTTTCTTCATTGATCGACACACCTCGCACATAATTCTTGAATAATGAGGGCCTCGATATTTGAGTTGCTGTCGTCAGCGTCGTCGTTGCCGTCACTCTAGTTGACAACAATAACAACAACAACAAAAACAACAATAGTAATTGATGATGGTGATGATGATGATGATGATGATGATATTGATGATGATGATGATGGATATAAGATGTAGGATTTAAAGTTTAAATTTAAATTAAATAAAGTTTAAATAAAGTTTGAATTAGATGATGATTGGTCTACTAAATCGTTGGATTTAAATTTGAATTTTAAACGAAATGATAATAATAAGTAAAGATCGTTTCAGACAAAGAGCCAATTCAAGTGCACCTTTATTCACTTAGAAAAGTGCATTGATTTCTCTAAGTGTATTTGTGTGTGTGTGTGTGTGTGTGTGTGTGTGTGTGTGTGTGTGTGTGTCGCAGTAATTGCGAAATTAAACATAAAAAAAACAAGTATAAAAAAGATCAAAGTCTACTTATGCCCATCTCTAGATTCGAAACCGTGTCGAATGATTGTAGTGTACAGCGTGCTCACCAGATGAGCCAAGGCGTTGTATACTGCTACTAGAGAGAGTATTTATATAGTAGAACAAATAGTACCTAGTGGCTATAGCTGTTGCCTTGGTTACGCTAGGGAAGCCCCGATTAAATCAATCGCTTCGATCTAAAACACACACACACACACACACACACACACTTTTAAAGAATATATATATATATATTTGGCTCAATTGTTAGTGGTGTGTACGAAAGGTTTTCATTTGAGCTGGGTTTACAAGGTGTTTTTTTTAGAGACTGGTTCAATCAACGATAAACTTTTTCTTTCTTTTTCCCTTTTCATGGGACATTCAGTAAGTACATGAAAAAAAAAGTACGTGTAAAATCCACGATATAAATCAATAGCGATTAAATCTTTACGAATAAGTTATTGTTTTAAAAAAGAAAGAAAGAAAGAAGTTTTATTAACGATTACGTTACCATTGGTATTATTACCACTGCTACAACACAGGTACTTGCGGTTATAGCTTCAGTGGTGCAGTTCCCGATGTGAGATTACATTTTGAGTAAGGAGTCGTTGAGGCTGTGTTTACTATATAGATTATTTGAAAGAAATTCTTTTGATCCAAGCCGGGATTTACCTACTAGGCCAAACTGATCAGCCGACCCCAAAATCATAGAAATGTTGGCATGTGCCCGTATCCAATATATATATATATATATATATATATATATATATATATATATATATAAGGTGTGTCAAAAATTATTGAGATTTTTTGAGCTTTTTGACACTCTTTGTATACTGAAAAAATTAACGTTCCATTCATTGTTCATTTCTATCTTGGTAAATACAGCTTCAAACTTGGCACTTTTATGACACACCTTGTATTCTGAAAAAAATAGTTCCATTCATTGTTCATTTATATCTTGGTAAATACAGCTTCAATCTCGATACTTTAAGACACATCTATATATATATATATATATATATATATATAACTTCTTCCTGCTTTTACATTGAAAATTTGTCAACGACACTACTGTTTGTATTAGTTTCAGAGGGACCCCAGATACCCGTGCGCCCTAGGCCAATGGTCTACTCTAAGGTAAGGAAGTAAAGTAGTTGGGGTGGCCTATTGTCGGTATCAGCCGGGCAGCGAGGATGTCTATCCCCCTTTTGGAAACGTTATACCAGTGAGATTGATTTTGCGTCTGAAGTGGAGTGCCACACCTACCATCAGTTCCCTTCCCACACAGAAAGCAGCCATTACCCTGTTCAATATCTAGATCGGTGACCATTTAAGCAACAGCAGGTACTGTAAGCAATCTAATATCAAAATTACTTGATTTGGCATTAAATGACCCTAAACAAGTGGATATGCCGTAAAACACCCCCCCCCAAAAAAAAACAAATAAAAAAACGTACAGAATATGTACTACTCTTGCACTGAGTTGACGAGGGCCGGTATCGAACCCGGGTCCTTGTGCCTCCTAGATGGATGCTCTACCGACTGAGCTAAATCGGCCCTTACTATACCTATTGGTAAATCCGGCCGGTCCTGCTTTCTACCAGAATTTTTAAAAATCATTTTTTAAAGTAAAAGTAACGTCGTCGGGGTGGCCTAAGGTCGATAACAGCCAATCAGCGAAGGAGTCTATCCCCTTTTCACTAGCGCTAGACCAAGAAGATTAGTTTAGCCTCTGAGATAGAGTGCCACACCTAACATCAGCTCCTCACTTTACCGTACATATCCTTGTGCTACTCATACGCTGAGTTGGCGAGGGCCGGTATTGAACTCGGAACATTGTGATTCCTAGGTGGGCGCTAAACATTAAAGTGCACCTGCTATTAATTTGGTCATGCTTCATGCACTTATCAAAAGTGCAATTACAACTGCAACACGTGACCCAGGGAGCGGTCACAGGATTTGAACCCCGGTCGGCTGGGGCTTTAGAATACACCGACTGCACCTCGGCAGAGGGATAAGACCCCCTAAATGGGGCCACTTGTTGGCCGTGGGTAGCGATCCGTCATGCTTAAGAACAGAATCCTGTTAACGAAGCAGTCCATGACATGCAACACTCCACTTTAGTCATTAGGCTAGACGATCGGTCGGTGAGACCCCCTCCGCGTCAAGCCCTAGCACCTATATGATTGTCACAACCCTATTGCCTTTATGTCAAGCCCCAACCCTTTTTTATCATTTATGTGCAAGAAGGCGATGGCTGAGAGTTTTAGTCACCTGGTAGGGAAGTTCCAATTTTAGGGCAATAGGGTTGGGGCAATCATATAGGTGCTAAGGATTGACATGACCATCCGATTGATCAGAGTAGGCCTCTCTGACTGCCCGTCTAGCCTAAATAAGGCTCTAAGTTGAGTGTTGCATGTCATGGACTGCTCATCCACCAGGATTCCGTCCTTAGGCATCACGGGTTGCCACCCACGGCCAACAGATGGCCCCATTGGGGGAGTCTTACCCCTCTGCAGATGAATATGGTTGTTGTAATAAAGCTTTAGAAGAAAACAACAGGTCTTGTTTGATGAGTTAATTTAAAACAAGAGATGACCAGCCCGAAGAAATCAACCCACAGAAGAAAGCCCTGAAGAGAAGTCAGACTGAAGAACATGGCAACCGGCCGAGTTAGACGTGTTAGATTATTTTTGTTATATAGCTATTGACTGAGCTTAGCTTAAATTTAGCACAAGGCCAGATTATGGGCACCCAGTGAGAATGGTGAGCGAATCCAGCTTGCTAACCATTAAACCACGTGAGGTGCCCTTCTTTTTGGTATATAGTTATTTACTAAGCTTAGCTTAGATGTGGCACAAGGCCAGAAGTAGGGGGCGCCCAATGAGAATCGAACTCATTAACAATGGTCTGCGAAACGAGCTTGCTAACCATTACAACACGTGAGGTGCCCTTATTTTTGCTATATAAGGTGTGCTACAATACACCACTTAAATTTATAGACTAAGTGAGCTAACGTGGTCTAAACCTCAGCCAATCAACAGCCCAAATGCGTGGCAGCTTGACTACTTAATCACTGATACTGAGAGATGTCCATTTGCAATCATTGACGAATGACTTGCAATACTGAGGAGCATCAAGGAACAACCAAAGGATTCTTTACCAAGGATTTCCACTGGACAAGCGCTCTTGCTTGAAGCCTAAAGGATGGCTACTATGAACGTAACAAGACGAAGTAAGTTAACAAGTAAGAATATCATCTATCTATCTACTCTGTCTCTCTGCCACTCTCTGTCTCTCTGTCTCTGTCTGTCTGTCTCTCTGTCTCTGTCTCTGTCTGTCACTGTCTCTCTCACTGATTATATACACCCGAGTAAAGGTGTATATACTACACAGATCCAGAGTAGAGGAGCAATGCTTTGATTGTTAACCGAATGCGCAGATACAATACTGTTCCTAGGCAGAGGATCAAGAGGGACATATTACATTTAGGCACCCCTTTTTACTACTGAATAGCGAGTTCGATCCTCACTGAATCCCTCATACTTGCGACCTTGTGTCACGTCCTACCCGTGGTGAACGTGTTGGGTTTGTCAGGACACCTATATATTCCTGACCAATACTAAGAATCTTTAAACAGATATATTTGACCCATAGACGGAATTGTATAGGCAAAATTCACTGGTTTTCACAGTTTCCAATTCGATGCTGATAGGTACTGCGTCTCTAATGCATAACAATCTAAAAGGACGCAGTAAAATCGTATCCATGCGTCCCAGTGTTTTTCGATTTTTTATTCCCTCACAAATTCAGGCTAACTGTAAATGCATTTCAATATTTTCTCAGAAACGAATTACACAGGATAGGTTAGGCAGTTTAGTTGATTCCCCAGATCATAAATAAAAAAACTCTACAATTATTAAAAAACTTTAGTTGGGACCCAAAAAATTTGCTTTCATTCAAAGCAAATATGTGCGTCCCAGGACGCTCTAAAATAAAAAAGCTATCATCATCATCATCATCATCATCATCATCATCATTGTCTATGGGATGGCGATCCGGACCAGTGCATAATACTCCCAAACACCCCAACCGAAACATCATCATCATCACCATCACTACTATCATCATCGTCATTATTATTACCGTCACTATCATCATCATAGCCGTCATAACCATCACCAACATCACTACTATCACTGTAATAATCAGCACCATTATCATCATCACTCTGATAATTATAAATACAATTACACCCACCACCACCTCACTCATGATTAAGACGATGATGATGATCAACCACCACTACCCACCCACTCTTAATGATCATGACCTCCACCACCACCAGTGTAATAATCAGCATCATCATCATCACTCTGATCATTATAACCACCACCACTTCCCTCATGATTATGATGTTGAAGATGATGATCACCCCTAGCATCACTACCATTTCAATGGTAGCAGATAGTAAAGTCATCGGGGTGGCCTAATGTCGGTATCACCCAGATAGCGAGGGAGTCTATCCCCTTTTCACTGGCGCTAGACCAAGGAGATTGTTTTGGCGTCTGAGGTGGAGCGCCACTCCTATCATTAGCTTCTCACTTTACCGCAATTCAAATCCTTGTGCTACTCATACATGGAGTTGGCGAGGGCCGGTATCGATCACGTAACCTTGTGGTTCCTTGTCGGACTCTCTACCGACTGAGCTAAATGATAGTATATAAAGTATGATTATTTGATAATTTGTCCATAATCTTCACGTCATTTAAAAAAAAAACAATTTGCTTAGTATTATTTGGATTGTTCAGTCTATTGTCCTCATCTTTATTGTTATCTATACAACGTTTCGGTCGATGTGGCGTCTGGCCTTCTTCAGGTATTTCTTGTCGGACTCGGGAGCCTTCTCAAACTCGGAAATCTTCTTTTCGACAATTAAGATTATGACAAGAAGGTACCCGATTTCGAGAAGGCTCCTGAGTCCGACTAGAAATACCTGAGGAATTTCGGAGGGCACATCGGCCGAAACGTTGTGCGGATAACAATAAAGATGAGGACAACAGTCCGAATAATCCAAATAATACTAATTATCAAGCCTCATCTCAAAAATTCAGAGAAATAATAAACAATTTGCTATCTTTTTATCTTCATCATCATCATTATCAGCATCATTGTAACCTTTATTATTATTTACATTATGATGATGATGGTGGTGGTGGTGGTGGTCAGAGTCATCATAGTCGTCGTCATTTTTTCTATCGTCCATTATTTCCGCCATTAAAAAGAAAGAAAGAAAGAAAGAAAGAAAAAACGCCTCTTGCAAAATTGATCGCTATATTTTTCCCTGTGTTCGTGTGTTCGCGTTTGTCACAAAATTTTGTGGGAGAGTTCGCCGCAGTTTTCAGCGCCGGACAAGGCAGCTGTCGGTTGCGGCTCATTCGGTAAACACGCAGCTTTTACTTTATTATTATTTTTTTAAACCCCTAAATCATCCGGGTATCAAGGTTTCAAGTCTTTCACATTTCACACCCACGAGCTAAGCAAAGTCTTCTTTTTTTTCGGCTTTAAAATTAAACGGACTCATTTGAGTCTCAATAACTGAGCCGAAGTTTTTAATGAAATCATTTTGAACATTTCAAATGTTCGCACGATTATCGAGATTTCGGCTAGTTTCTTAGAGATTGTTAACCTAACGAAGTACGTGTTATAGATCCCCCCCCTCTCTCTCTCTCTCTCTCTCTCTCTCTCTATATATATATATATATATATATATATATATATATATATATATATATAAACCGTTTATCGCGAAAGGCACATACGTGTAATCGACTGCAATTAATCAATATCTAGATTAATCCAGTGGATTTAACCCTGAAGATCCTTATGGTGAAACTCGAGTAGGTTATCACTTGTACCTGTATTGCAATAAATTTGCTCTACTAACGTATTGAGCACTTTTAATTTGTTATATCGCTGCCTTACCTTTCTGAATTTTGCATCAACTAACCATTGTGACCATATTCACCGGTAAGTCACCTTTTCCATAGAATATATATATATATATATATAATAAGTTATCCACATACACCGTGTTTCGGTGTTTCCTGCCTCTTCAGCGTGGCTAGACACAACAACTACCTATGATCAGGATCGAAATCCGACTGACTTCTTAACCTCTCGGACATTTGGCAGCTGCCGTAACGGGGGTGGTGTTTAAACTATTAAATACATACGTTTGTTTATATATTTTTTACGATCACCAGAGAGATCCAGTCTTTGTACAGACCATGATTGCTTTATATATGCAGGCAGTGAAAGTTAATTAAAGTCACCCCTAAAGAGCTCTACCGGGTTTGGGAGCATATATATATATATATATATATATATATATATATTATGAGGACCTAAAGAAGTCAGACATGAATGGAGGCATAATGGTTAGAGTCGTAGGAAATTGACTCGTCGACCTGAGTTCAAATCCTGGACAAGGCCGTTTGCATTTCACATAACGCTAATACACTTGGGAAAGTATGAATCCTACTATACCCCCCCCAATATGGGTAAATAGTAGGGCAGACAAGGCTCTTCAGCCTGGTTAGGCAACCTATCTTGGAGAAGGAAACTCTGAATTCAAGCCCGTTAAACTCCGCTTAAGAAATTGACCTTGTATCGCATTCTGCTGGTGCGGAGGGGTTGGTAAATATATAAATGAGTCAGACACTACCTACCTACGTTTCACCCGAATGGCTCATCAAATTATCCTGATGAACCATTCGAGTGAAACCTAGGTAGATAGTGTCTGATTCATTTAGGTCTTTATAATTATGCTCTACCTAGCGTATTGATCACATTTTACTTGTATAACTTAGTTGAGTTTAGAAAAGTATATATATATATATATATATATATATATATATATATATATATATATATATATATATTAGATAAAACGTGACCCATTGGGTCATCCTTTGAGGCCTGGGTAGATAATTGGGATTTGGGAAAATTGAGTTTCCAGAGCATATACGGCCGCAGAATGAAAAACAAAAACAAACAAAAAAAAAAAAAAAAAAACACATTAAAATCATTTTGTAAGATTTCTAAAAAAGGGAACGTTTGACCTAATTTGAATTTAAATGGACCTGATTAAGATGTTGAAAAGCTATGCGCTAGCTGCTTCTGAAACTTAACATACAAATATATTTTACACCCTCTAATCACCCCTTTACACTCAGCGAGAAACTAACATATATAACGAGGTGGTAATGAAGATATACATCGAGAGGTGGAAAGTGACAGGCAGAATGTATAGTAAGAGAGGGGTCAGTTTTTTTTCTTAACTGCAAATTATGACTAATTTGAACCAATTAATTTTTTCCAAATATAACTCAGTCCTAGAACTAAGGAATATTTTGATATGAATTTTGTGTCGTCAAACTAAATACGAAAAAGCCTTTATCAAGCAATTATTGATTCACTCCCCTTTAGTATGATATATATATATATATGTATATATATATATATATATATATATATATATATATATATAACTCCCACTGTTATTGTCACTTTAGCGACAAAAACAAAACAATAGTTTAGTCAAATATCAAACAGCTTTTATAATGATAGTTTAGACAAATATAAACAGCCTTGATAATGTTTTAGAAAAGAACCGAAAGTACTTGGTCTACCAATAATAACTCTTTTGGATAACTGATTAATGCCTTTCAAGTTGATAACATCAAAAGAATTGTTTGGAAACTTGGAAGAAAAAAGAAAAAGACTTGAAAACAATAGGGATTCTATTATGTTTAACCACATATATATATATATATATATATATATATATATATATATATATATATATATATATACGTAGTTATTTATTATTGGAGGATTGAAAATAAAGTGCTTGATTACGGGTGTAAGACTTGCATTTATTTTTATAGAGCACAATAAATTTAAGGTGTGAGTGTTACCATTGGTTTCAAAGCAGTGTAGTGACCACTTATCATCAATATAACAATAACACGTCTATAAAAACATTCGCTTGCCCATTATGATATCTGTTTCTAATTTCACGTTGTGGGGTACACTTTCATTGGCATTACTCCCAGGTCCAATCGGAGTGGCAATACCCGCTAGGATCCCATCTGTGGGTCAAATAGATCCATTTAAAAATTATTGACAGGGCAGTGTGCACCCCCCAATCTAAACCAGCAGTTACACAAAAATGCAAATATGAACGTACAATAAATGCGATTCCCTAACCTCTAGGCCTAAAATAACCCGAGATGGGTTGATATGCCATTAAAATCAGTCTTTAATTTCATTACAGTACCAGCCGTTCCTATGATGTCACCCACTCAACCTATAGAAGGCTCATCGTTGCTTAACTTTGGTAATTTAACAGTAACTGGTCTTTAAGCGTTAGTTGATTACTAAGCTTATTTTAGTCTGACACGCGGGCCTTAGTCGTTTAACTCTTTGCCTACTTTAAACCGCTCATAGTGGCTCTCTCTTTCTACACATACAACACTCAAGCAAAGTACAAAAACTGATCATTACTTCATTATAATTGAACGGACTTTATTTGAATAGAATGAGTTCTGATGTGAATAGGTTGTGAACTTTGAAATATTCCATCATTACTGGTTAAAAATACCAAGAAAATTTGGTAAAACTGTGGAGGAAATTTGGTAGGCAAAGAGTTAAGTTGTTTAAGTGGTCACCCATTTCAGTATTGCTTAACCAGCGTGTCTCAATATTGCTTAGGTGCTTTCAGTGTGACTTCACCGTAATAGCAATGTTATTTACTAAGCTTTGCTTAGACAGGGCACACAGGCTTCAGGCTGCTTATAAACATTAGGTGTTGCTTAAGCTGTCACCCATCTAAGTATTGAACAGGCTTATCGCTGCTTAACTTCGGTGATCTAGCTAGAACTGGTACTTTCAAAGCGACTTGATCGTAATTATTTATTCAACTTTGCTTGGATAGAGCACACGGGCCTCAGGCTGTTTATAGCACCTGCTGTTGCTTTAAGCGGTCACCCGTCCAAGTATTGAACAGGCTTATCGCTGCTTAACTTCGGTGATCTAACGAAAACTGGTGCTTTCAACGTTAAACTTAACCGTAACTCATTGTTAAGCACTTATAGAATTAACCATTTTCTTTGGTTACAGTCAGTCTCCACCGCACCCCCTTTCCTGCACATGCGTACTGTGTGTATGTGTGTCTGTGTGTGAGTGTGTATGTCTGTAGAATTACAGTTTAACCAGTTTAACTGAATTTCGTAAATAAACGAATTATTTTATTTTATTTTATTTCATTTTATTTTTCAAGATGAGAAGAAATTGACTGTCGCAATGTCGCGTGTTCAGCGGTTCCATTTCCGAACAGTCGATGGCGTGATTCATCTGTCTGTGTGTTCGCGGCCAGCAGCGAGGAACACAACTTAGTCGGAATTTTCGATTTTTCCAAAGCTTGTCTTAGTTACGGCACAAAGCCATATGGATGGAAATTCGGCCAGAAAGATTATGTTGCGCCAAATTTGAGGAGGACCTGTTTATCTTGTAAAATCAGTCGTATGGATGGATATGAACCAGGAAGATTATGTTGCGCCAAAGTTGAGGATCTTGTAAAATCAGCATTCGAGTCGCTGCCTGTACCTCGGCTTGAACCACCTAACTTAATGGTGACAGATTCGCAACGGCCAAACAGATAATGAGCTTAGTTTTCTACAGTAAAAAAGTACGACACAATACTTCATACCAACCCGTCCAGGGTTATTTCATGCCTAGAGGTTAGGGAATCGTGTTCATTGTACGTTGATATTAACATTTTTTGTTTTTGAAATTATTTTTCCGTGATGCTGTCATGATATGCAATCTACTCTGGCCCTTACTAGGGCGGTCGGAGAGGCCCTCTCCGATTAATCGACTGGTCACGTCAAGCCCTAGTGCCCCTATGGTTGTCCCCTTTGCCTTTATGACAAACCCTAAACCTTTTTATATATATGATAGAATTCGGTGGTTGTGAGCCGTAGTGTCCTGGGTGCTCTGGGGAGTGTGGAGTACCTCTTCATCACCATTACTCACAGGTCCACCCTGAACTGGAGTGGTAGTACCTATTAGGGTCCTATATCTAGATTAAATAGATGAAAACGAGTTTTAAAAAATGTGTTTAAAAAGTTAGTTTAAAAAAGGATTTTCAATATCCATCAAAATTAATAAAAGAAAATGTCATCGGCATAAAATAACCCAACTGGGGTTGACATGCCGTAAAATCCAACCAAACGACTAACTAATTGGCCCATAGATGAGACCTAATAGTATTACCAGTCTGGATGAGAGTAGACATGATGTTACATAATTCATAGGTAGCTATGGAATTATGTACGTACTGTAGTTAGATATATTTTTAATCATAGTTCGTTAGATTCAAAATAGCGGAAGCGTTAAGTGGAAAATTACCATTGCCAATGATTGACAATGTGGAAACGCCTCATCAGAAACGTGAGACAGTTTTGAGAGTTGCAACCAGTTACTCAACGAAAGAAGACTTTTTTTTTCGAGATGTCGGGTTTCGGGAGCATGTAATAGTCATCCACAGACACCGTGTTTCGACGTTTCACGTCTCTTCAGTGTGGCTAGACCCAGCAACAATTTCTAGCCGGGAGCGAAACCCCACTGACTTTTTATCAGTCCTGTTCCTTAACCACTCGGCTGTTGGCAGCTGCCAGTAAGGAGTGAAGTTTTAACTGATAAATACATACATCGGTGTATATATTTTTTAAATATATTATATATATATATTATATATATAGTGTATATATTACGATCAACAGAGAGATCAAATCCGTAAACAACAGACGAACCTTGCTATATATATATATATATATATATATATATATATATATATATGAAAGAGAAGGAGAGAAAGAGTGAGAGGGGGAGTAGAGAGAGAGAAATAGAGAGAGAGGGGAGGAGAAAAGTGATTAATCAAGGAACGCTATCGCTAATTTAAAATCAATAAAGTCGAGACTAATCGATAATGTTTTTAGTCTCACTAAAAGATTAATAAAATTATCTTCTCTTTTTTTCCGATATTTTTTCTAAAAATAACGTTTAATTGCCAAATTTTTATGTTTGATTTGGAAAATTCAAAGATATTCTGTGAGTTTAAGAGAAACGCAGGAAACGTCAGTTCACGATTTGCCAAACACGCTTACTCTAAGCTCAACAGCCCTGTCGGCTGGGGCTTTAGAAAACACCGACTGCACCTCTGCAGAGGGACAAGAGCCCCCGCCCAATGAGGCCACCTGTTGGCCGTAGGTGGTGACTTGGGATACTTAAGGACGGAATCCTGGTGGCTGAGCAGTCCATGACATGCAGCACTATACTTTGGCCCTTACTTAGGCGACGGACAGTCGGAGACGCCCCTTACGATCAATCGGCTGGTTATTTTAATCCCTAGCACCTACTGCCCTTATGGCAAACACCTAACCCATTTTTTATCATATATGTACTAGGTCCTGTCTGACCCGGTATGGTAATACCTATTAGGGTAGGTGGTGACTCGGGATACTTAAGGACGGAATCCTGGTGGTTGAGCAGTCCATAACATGCAGCACTATACTTTGGCCCTTACTTAGGCTAGACGGGCGGTCGGAGACACCTTCATCGGATTAATCGCTTGTCACGTCAAGCCCTAGCACCTATATGATTTTTCCAATCCTATTGCCCTTATGGCAAGCCGCAACCCTTTTTTATCATAAATGTGCTAGAAGGTGATGGTTGAGGGTCTTCTTGTCCTGGAAATGATGTATATCTAATCCATTCTGATTTATTAATATTTTGTCTGTATTGCAATATATTCTATCATTATTTTCATTATGTATTTTCATTATTTATTTTACAATACATTTTAATATTGGTTTATTCCAGTTTTTAACAAAATTCTCTCATTGAAAAAAGTTTCGATCCCCCGGAAGACTGCAAAAGGCATCTACATGAGTTTTGGACCCAGAAAGTTGTTAAGTGGATGGAATTTGAAGTTGGCTGAAATATGACAGAAGATGGTGGAATGATGAGGTAAATATTTGGTTCAATAAAGATGATATCGACGAATATTAAAAAATCCTGTTTTTTTTTTAATTGATGTATCAAGAGAACTTTAGTTCCACAAGAGTTTGATTGATTGATTGATTTTGAAACGACATGCCAACTTGTGTCACATCCTACTCGTGGCGAATGGGTTGGGTAAAAAAACTGGCGTCCATCATGGTGTAATGCTTAGCAACTACCCATGATACCCTTTTTGGAGTGGGTGTCTTATCCGTCCGTAGGGTATACAATCAATGTATTTTAGGCCAGGTGACACGTTGTAGTGTAATGATTAGCAATCTAGTCTCGCAGATCCAGCCGATCCTTGCTGGATTCCCGATACTTGTGACGGCGAACTGGTTAGGTAAAAAAAAAAACCGGCGTTCCATGATGGTATAATGGTTAGCAAGCTAGTGTTGCATATCCATTACTTTTGAAAAATAAATTCAATCCTTGTTGGATGCCCCTTATTTTAAACATTGTGTCATATCCTACCCGCCGCAAAATGATTGGGTAAATAAAAAAAAAAAAAATGGGCACCCCATCGTGGTCTACTGTTTAGCAAGCAAGTCTCGTAGATCCATTACAATTGATTAGTAAACTCAATCCTCACTGGATTTTTGTAAAAGATTTGAGATAAAAAACAAAAACAAAAAAAAAACTGACGTCCCATCGTGCTGCAATGCAACCCTTTGCCCTTTTTGGGTCGGGTGTCTTATCCTTTGTAGAGTATACAATCAGTGTATTTTAAGCCAGGCGTCCAGTCGTAATGTAATGATTAGCAAGTTAGTCTCACAGATCCATTACTACTGAATAGCGAGTTCGATCCTCTCTGGATGGCCCTTACGTTTCTCCATATTTGCGACATTGTGTCACATCCTACCCATATTACCCCTTTTTGGGGTGAGTGTATTGTCTCTGTAGGATATACATGTATATATTTTAAGCCAGGCGTCTCATCGTAGTGAAATGATTAGCAAGCTAGTCTTGCAGATCCATTACTACTGAATACCAAATTCACTCTCCGCTGTCGACCTTGTGTCACATCCTGCCCAACGGTGTTGGGTTTGGTTTGGTTTGTTTTATGGCATATCAACCTCAGTGGGTCATTTAATGCCGATAAAGTTTTGTAATAAATTCATTCTTAATGGATACTCAATTTTTTATAAACACATTTTTCTATTTAACCCATAGATGGGACCTAACAGGTACTACCACTGCGGGTCAGATATGACCTGGGAGCAATGGAGATGAAGGGGTGCTCCACATTCCCCAACCCCCTGAAACCTCGCCATCAGATAGAGTTTAACGTCATTCCCAGGACCTGAAGACCCTCAGCTACCGCCTTTTAGCACCCATATGATAAAAAGGGTTGGCACCCGTCTAGCCTATGTAAGGACCTGAGTGTTGCATGTCATGGACTGCTCAGCCACCTGGTTCCTTCCTTAAGCCTCACGGGTCGCCACCCACAGCCAACAGGTGGCCCCATTGGGGTAGTCTTACCCCTCTGCAAAGGTATATTTGCCGCTCATCCCACTTATGAGGGCTTGACACAAGGACATTACGGGTGGTTAGTGGAAAAAATTGCGTCGATCCCGTCGGCATTCCCCACAAGGGGGGGGGCGCCCCAGGCGCTTGGGCAATAAACCCAGCCCCGCCCCCAAGGGGGCAGGTATTGCCTAGGGGAAAGCCCCCTGGGATCGACGCTATTAATTATAACTTAACCTGATCCAGCGGTCGAAGCTCACTGGACCCCCCGGCTGGACCGACCGAGACACAAGAGGTGCAGTCAGTGTATTCCCAACACCCCCACCGACAGGGCGGCAAACGGTGTTGGGTAAATACCATCGTAGTATTCTGTGTACTGTCGACAGGACTGCCAAGATCTTTGACTGATAGTAATAGTATAAAGTAGTTGTAATGACTAAAGAACTAGTATTAACAGGACTATTAACAATTACTACGTGAAGTCATTCATGATAGGCACTAAACAGGTTTTTTGACTTGTGTTGTTATTGACAGTGTATGTCTTTTGTCTGTTACGGTGGGAACCATCCAAACCACAATTACTACTACTGTAACTACTTCCGTATTTATACTATTATTACTACGACTGCAACTACTAGAGCATTTCACTATTTGAACTTTTTTCTTTTTTTTGCTGGGCTGCCCGGTGGTAAGAGGATCGGCGAGTGGAGCCGTTACAATGGTTTTGATTTCACGGGTTCGCCAAAAACGGTGATATATTGCGTGCTAATATCTTGAAATAAAAATAAGTAAATAGAAAGAAAGAAAGAAAGAAAGAAAGAAAGAAAAAGAAAGAAAGAAGGGGAATTTTTTGAAAGAAAGATGAAAAGAAAGAAAGAAGGATAGAAAGAAAGGCAGAAAGAAAGGTGAAACGTTGTGAAAGAGGAAAGATGTTAAGTAGAAAGAAATGAAAGAAAGGAAGGAAGGAGAAAAAATGAAAGAGGAGTTTTGAAAAAAAAGGTGAAAAAGTTAGAAAGAAAGAAAGAAAGAAAGGAGAAAAGAAAGAAAGAAAGAAAGAAAGAAAGAGGATAGTTTTGAACGAAAGATGAAAAGAAAGAAAGAAAGAAAGAAAGAAAGAAAGAAAGGGGAAAACTAAGGAAGAATGGGGAGTAGTTTTGAAAAAATATGAAGAAAGAAAGAAGGAAAGAAAGGAAGAGAGAAAGAGATAATTTGAAAGAATGATGAAAAGTTATAAAAAACGAAAGAAGTTATGAAGAAAAAAAGAAAGGGATAAAAAAGTAGAAAGAAAGGAATAAAGAAAAACAGAAAGAAATGTGGAAAGAAGAAAGAAAGAAAGAATATGAAAAGTTTTGAAAGAAAGAAAATGGAGAATTAGAAGAAAGAAAGAGATAAAAAGAGAAAAAAAAATAAAGACAAATAGAAAGAAATGTGGAAAGTTTAAAAGAAAGAAAGAAAGAGAGGAACAATGAAAAATAGAAAAAAAAAGATAGAAAAACAAAGAAAGAAAGGCAGAAAGAAAGTTGGAAAATTTTAAAAGAAAGAAAGAAAGAAAGAAAGAAAGAAAGAAAAAAAAGAACAAATATCTAAGTCAGATTCTGGATCAAATTTGTTAAAGTTGGCATGGGTAAGCAAACGGGCGCTGTATAGAATGAAGATCGTTGCGTTGACTCACAACGCTGCTCTAGTTATTGCAACCAAAATGAAACTATGGGGAGTGTGAAGTACCCCTTAATCACCATTACTCTCAGGTTCACTCTGACCTGGAGGGGTAACACCTGTCAGGGTCCATTTAGGGGTTACATAAAAAAATGAATTTAAAATATGTTTAAAAATGAATTTGAAAAAAATTGAATGCCATCAAGATTGAATAAAACAAAATATCTTCGGCATAAGATAACCCAACAAGAGTTGACATGCCCTAAAATCAACCAACCAACCAACCAACCAGCCAACCAACCAACCTAAAAGCAACTTGAAATTAGAATCTCAATTATGTGGAGAAAAATAGACAAACACGGGATGTAGTACTGGATGGATGTTTATAAGGTAGTGAATGTCGACATTATAACGTTTCGGTCGATTAGACCTTCTTCAGGACAGCGGACTGCGTTATTTTACGGAAGGATGCCGTTCTCATACCGACGAGAGGCTTGAGATCAAGGATGAGATCAAGGATGAGGAGGGGGTGTCAGTTGCTGATGCCTACAGGGTATGTTTAGAATGGTAGTGAGAGTTTTTTTTTTTTTTTTGGTGTTGCCGTGATGCTAGTGGGGTCATGGATTGGAATTGGGGTGATTTGGTGTGGAAAAGTTTGTCTACTTTTCTACACATACTGTCGAATTCATTTGATCTTTTTACCCCTAATCTCAATTATTATAAGGAGTGCTGAAAAGTTCTCGGCCCAACTTAAAACCTCCAGCCCTTTTTGTATGTGTTAAGGACATTTAATTTACCAATTGAATATATCGAACAGGATGTACATTTAATGGTTGAAAGTCATGCTTTATTGGTCGGACCAAGAACTTTTCAGCACCTCCTCGTATAGATTTACTGACCGAATTTCCCTCTTTTGGAATTCACATATCGAGGTATTTCTGCATTGCTGGGTAGAATTAGTTTAACGAAACTGACAGATGATGATGATAGGTGTATTTGATATATATATATATATATATATATATATATATATCAATGACTTATAGGGACGGGTGGCGAGAAAGAGTCCTGGAAATTCATTCTATCAGCACGACATGATATATATCATATATATATATATATATATATATATGTCGTGCTGAGAGCACGGATTCCCAGGGCCCTCTCTGGCCATCCGTCTCTATCGGATATCGTTCCTGGCAAGTCATCCGCACGGCATCCTGTGTCCGTACATAGCTGTTGTGTATAGGTTTTTGCTGGTCAGCCAACACTGGTGCGTCCATGTGTAGAAGTCCACATAAGAACGTACCATTGATAAACTTATATCACAGTCTGTTAACTCCGTAGAGATGGCTAGATCCTGTTAATAAATCTAAATATTTACCCAACCCGTTCGGTTTGGTTTGGTTTCTTTTAATTAGTGGCATATCAAACTTCGTGGGTTATTTTGTGTCAAAGCCATCTTCGTTAAAGAAGAAGAACAACAGTGTTACTATTTAAGTTGTTATCTAACGTTTTTTTAAGGTTACGGAATATCTCAAACACATGATTTCACTTTTATCAGACTTCACATTGAGGCCGATGTTCTTTGCTGCCTTCTCCAGGATATGCAGTAGGGATTCGTCTTGTGATATCTCCACACTCGAAGGTAAGTCTCTAAAGCCAGTAGAACAATTCACATACCTAGGTAGTAATATCTCATCCACAGAAAGCGATGTTAATGCACGAATAGGGAAGGCATGGTCTGCTATAAACAGATCAACAGTCATATGGAAAACCGACAAGTTAAAACGACAATTCTTCCAAGCTGTGGTGGTTTCAGTGTTGCTGTATGGCTGCACCAGTTGGACCCTAACGAAGCCTAGGAGAATAAACCAGATGGGAGCTGCATAAGAATGCTGCGTGCAATCTTGAACAAATCGTGGAAACAGCACCCCACAAGGAAGCAGCTATAGGGCCACTTGCCCCTATTTCAAAAACCAACCAGGTGAGACGAACAAGACCTAGATTGATCAATTCTGCGCGGATACTGGATGCTGCATAGAAGACTTCCCGGGAACAAGTCTCCAAACTATTCTTTTGATGTTCTCATCTTGAAAGGCGTTAATCAGTTATCCGAAAGATGAAATAAATTGCATCTGTTATCTAGCGTCACCTTAGCGGTAAAAACAAAACAATAGTTTACTTTAAATATTAACAGTTTTATAATGATAATTTAGAAAAATATACACTACTTTGATAATGGTCCAGAAAAGAACCGAAAGTACTTGGTTTACTAATAATAACTCTTTCGGACAACTGGTTAACGTTTTAGAATTGTCAGAAAACTTGAAAGAAAAAATAAAGAATTTGATAACAATAAGGATTCTATTATTTCTAAACCAATTTGAATGAAAAGATGCTGCTCAAATATATGTGTGTGTTGTGTGTGTGTGCATGTGTGTGTGTGTGTGTGTGTGTGTGCAAAAAATAAAAATAAAGGAAAAAGACAAAAAATAAAAATACACTGACAAAAATCCGTACTACATTTGCTTCGGGCGCGCCTTCTAAAATTTCCCGAGCGATAGATATATAGACAAACAGATAGATATGTTTATGTGTAACTTGTACCCTTAAATACCTACACCAGAGCTATATAGATAGATAGATAGATAGATAGATGTGGACAAAGGATGAAGAACATTGGCAGACAGTTATTTATATAATGCACATAAAAATATACAAAATTACAGATAAGTAAGCATAAATAGCTGTTATTTACAAAGTTTTGTTTAGTCTGCTAGACAATCTTTGCTTACACTACCTACTGTTGCTAAGTAGTCAGCCATCTTGGTATTGAATAGTCTCGTCACTGGTGAAGTTCACAAATCTGGCGGGAAACTGGTGCTTTCAGCGGGAAGACAAGGATACAATTTCTACCAAATGTTTTTCGGTACTAATGCAAAATAGAACACAAGAGGATGAGTCAAAAAGTAATACACAGAGACTTTGAATAGTTTTTAAACTAGTACTGTCTGCGTTATTCGGACTATTGTCCCCATCTTTATTATTATTTGTACAACGTTTCGGCCGATATGCCCTCCGGCCTTCTTCAGGTATTTCTTGTCAGACTCGGGAACCTTCACGGACTCGGGAACCTTCTTTTGAAAAGAAGATTCCCGAGTCTGAGAAGGTTTCCGACAAGAAATACCTGAAGAAGGCCGGAGGGTATATCGGCCGAAACGTCAAATAATAATAAAGATGACAATAGTCCGAATAACGCAGATAATACTAATCATTAAGCTCATCTCAAACATTCAGAGAAATAGTTTTTAAACTGCTTACAACCCCAGTTGCGAAACCTCGTTCACCAAAAACAAAAAGCCGAATAAAAAGCTAAACACCAAATCGTTGTCTATCATTTTTAATATAACATGCGTACAATATATATATATATATATATATATATATATATATATACGTAATCTGAATATTAGCTAAATAAATGAGAGTAACCTCCCTTGAATGTTTCACTTTGAGGAAGCCGTTGGTTTTGGTCGATCATTTTCGTTTCACCGTAAATCTACACTGAAAATACGAATTTGTTCGAATCAATACAACTGCATGTTTTGACACGAAAATATCATAAAATCTGTTTTTAATAACAATTGATTTCATTTCAAATAATGCGTAAGCACAATTAAGAACACATTTTATGATAATTTCGTGTTAAAACCTGAAAATGTCCGACCAAAACAAACGGCTTCCTCAAAGTGAAGCATACAACTCTCATTTATGTAGCTAATGTTCAGATTACCTATATATATACATATAATATGAGGGCTATATTTATTAGTAAACAGTGTTCAATATCGTTGATAGAGCATTTATATTTAAGTTAAGGTAGCGTGAACATAGAATCAACGACGCCTGGTTCGCTGTCAGTAACCAGCCGACGTTGACTCCATGTTCACACTACCTTAACTTATATATATATATTATATATATATATATATATATATATATATTATAAAATGGGTACAAGAGATAACCTACTCGAGTTTCACCATAAGGATCTTCAGGGTTAAATCACGTGTGTGTTCATTGCATTAAAATGTTCGTTGCAACGAACATTTTAATGCAATGAACACACACGTGAAATCGACTGCTATTAATCGGTGTCTCGATTAATTCAGTGGATTTAACCCTGAAGATCCTTATGGTGAAACTCGAGTAGGTTATCTCTTGTACCCATTTTATAATAAATTTGCTCTACTTAGTATTGAGCACTTTATATTTGTTATATTGCTGACTTACCTCTCTGAATTCCACACTTACTAACCATCGTGACCAAATACACCGGTAAGTCAACTTTTCCTTTATATATATATATATATATATATATATATATATATGTGTGTGTGTGTGTGTGTGTGTGTGTGTGTGTGTGTGTGTTATAGTTATTTTTTTACTTTTGAGTATTCATACTTTTATTTACTGTGTTTTAATGCAATAGAGTTTGGTAATAAATAACACCTAACAGTATCTGTTTTGACAAATTTGCCACATCTAATAAATTTCTGGTATCGTTGATTTAGATAGAAACTGACTCTTTTTTATGTAATAGGGTCACTCTTATTTATGGATGATACTGTCTGTAACTGCGTTAATGAGAGAGAGAGAGAGAGAGAGAGAGAGAGAGAGAGAGAGAGAGAGAGAATAGGGAATGATAGTGCGTTTGTATGTATGTGTGTGTGTGTGTGTGTGTGTGTGTGTATCTTTGGGTGGATGGTTGAATAGATTTATATATGTATGTATCTGGGTGTAATAGCACCGAATTGAATGTATTTCACCCGATTATGAATGAAAAAAAAAAAAAAGGTGTGGATGTCCTTTTAAAATTGGGACAAGGCTAAATTCGTACCTACACGCGAATTTCAGGTGTGTTGCGTACTTGTAAACTTTTAATCGAGTTCAGCCGGTTCTTTGTTATTGTCCATTTTTTAAAAATAGGTGTGTTTTTTTTTCTCGAGATGCGTATACATCGATTGGGTACAGACGCACGTATATACACATAAGAGAGAGAGAGAGAGAGAGAGAGAGAGAGAGAGAGAGAGAGAGAGAGAGAGAGAATAATCATGTATACCATTTTAAAAAATAAAAATAATAATGATAATAAATAAAAATTTTAAAAAAATAATAAATAAATAATGATAGATAAGTAATAATAATAACAAATAATAATATATAATTGATAATGATAAATAATAATGATAAAAAGTAATATTAAATAATAAATAATAATAAATTGATATAAAAAATAGTAAATAAATAATTATATCTATTAATATTCATTTATTAATTTATATCAATTTATTATTATTTATTATGATAATAATGAATAAATAATATTAATATAATATTATTAATAATAGTAATAATAACAATAAATAATCCATTCTGGCCGACCACCGAGTGAAAGTGAAAGAAAGTGAAAAGATAAACAAATACTTGGACCTTGCCAGAGAACTGAAGAAACTGAGGAACATGAAGGTGAAGGTCGTACCAATTGTAATTGGTGCTCTTGGAATGGTCCCCAAATCTCTGAAAAATAACTTGGATGTATTGGAAATCAGAGGAAGAATCGAGACCATCTAAACTACAACACTGTTAAGATCGGCTAGAATACTCAGAGGAGTCCTGGAGACCTTAGGAGACTTGCTGTCACTCAGTCTCAAGTGAACCAACAGCTACGGCAGGTCTGAAAGAAAACATGATAATAATGAAGTGAATTTTTTTCTAAACCTAAGTTACAGTGATGTAGCTTGCGCTTTTGCCATGCCTGGTTTTGATTTGTCCATCTCTCTCTCTCTCTCTCTCTCTCTCTCTCTCTCTCTCTCTATATATATTATATATATATATATATATATATATATATATATATATATATATATACGACAATTTAGCATATCTCTTTCTCTTTTCCCATTCTCTCTTTCTCTTCTCCTTTCCCATCTGATGAGACTTGATTTTGGGGAGCTTTATTAAATCAACTTAGATTTATAAAGGCCCCAATTTTGGTCGAAATAAATTTATTATGGAATAACGGTGTTGAGTTTTTCCTTCCTTTCAATGATAAATATTGCTCTGTATATAATCTAAAAAGATTATTATACATTGAGCTCTCTGTAGTGATTTAAAGATTCACTGTATTTGTACATACTGGATCATACAAAATAATACAGTGTGTCTTAGAAATCACATATAGAATCATCCCTTACTACCAAGTTTTGGATACCTCACATCTATATATATATATATATATATATATATATATATAGAGAGAGAGAGAGAGAGAGAGAGAAGAAGAAGAAGAAGAAGAAGAAGAAGAAGAAGAAGAAGAAGAAGAAGAAGAAATAAGTATACTCGTGCCCATTTATTTATTTTTAATAAAAAGTTTTTTTTGTGAACCAAAGTTACAGTGACGTAGCTTGCAATTTTGCCACCCTTGGTTCCTGTCCCATCTATCGCCCCCCTCCCCGAACTTCATGAGAGAAAATATACAAGTCAGTACAACATTATTAGTTTAATTCTTGAACTAGAAGGGTCTGTGAATATACCACTGTATGATAATTTAATTATTACATTTGATATGTTTACTTAAGAGCTATTGGTAAATTGTTCAATATGTAAAAACTACAATAATCTTGATTTAACTCTCTCTCACTTTCTTCTCTCTCTTTCCATCATTTTATCTTTTCATTATGTTCAATTGAAACAGATTAGCGTTATCACTTCCGCGCGCTTACCCTCTCTCTATATATCTTTCCCCTACTCTCTTTCTTTCTTATTATATTTTTTCTGTGTAGCATAGTATGTCCTTTTTCTGCCCTTTCTTTCTTTATAATAAAAAACCCGGAATGTTCCATTATTTAGTAGAGGTGATGTCGCTCATAATAAATAAGAATTCGGAGAATAAGCAACACCAGATAATTAAGATTTTCCTATTTTTCGGTTCATCCTGGTCGATTTTGGCGGTCTCATTAGTAATCAGAGGGTTTTGCTAGATGATAACGGTCGTACAATTAAGGAACACGAGTATTAATATATAGATATGCTAATGGATGGACATATATATGTATATATGAGAAGTAAACAAATAAACAATGTGTTTGATATGGCTTTTTTAGCCGACAATTTTTGAGAGAATATGTGCTTAATTGAAGTCGTACCTAATTTTTTGAAAATTAATTAATTGATAATTAATGAATTAGGCAGGCATACCTATTCAAATGTAAGGCTAAGCAAATCGAGAAAAATCAATCTCTGTATGTACATTTCAGCCTATTAGGCCTCATCGGCAGGAAGACTGCTTTGTGTCAGGGTTCGAAACACACACAAAGCTGTCTTCCTGTCTATAGCTCTGCTGATGAGGCCTAATAGGCTGAATGTACATACAGAGATTGATTTTTCTCGATTTGTTTAGCCTTACATTTGAATAGGTATGCCCGCCTAATTCATTAATTATTAATTGATTAATTTTCAAAATTAG
>CM042148.1:109814853-109854853 GCA_023376005.1 Doryteuthis pealeii
ACCTACATTTGATATTCTCTTGCGTATTATCAATATTAGCTTTGACATAATTAGTCCTTCTGGCATTATTTTTCACGTTTGTATATGAATAACCCAGTAAAAAAAAAAATGTTCATCATAGCGATATTTTTATTGGGACAAAAAAAAAAGGCCTTAGGGAATAATAAAATTTCTAGTTCAATTTTGTGGGGTCTGCATTCGCGCCGAATGTCATTTTTTAATCACACAAATTCTCAGTTTAACGGAGATAATTTTGAGATACTCATTCAAACGAATCACTCCTCCCTAAATGGAAGCGTCAATATCATTTTGAGTCTTTGTTACAACGGGAACCTAACAGCTTTACGGATCGTCTAGTTATTATGATTTTTGCTCTTTGAGAGTTTTTCAAACTTGTAAAAATTCCTGGCCCTTACTGAAGTTCGTGTGACAGCATTTATTATTATTATTATTATTATTATTATTATTATTATTATTATTACAAGCAAAATAAAAAAAAACACTCTCCGGGCGATTTAAAAATACATTTCTGAAAGATATTGTTTGAGGAGGGGGAAGTTAAAAATCAAATGTCGGAGAGTTTGAACCATAAATCATGAAATCATCAAATTTATTAAAGAAGTAAAAAAAATAAAACAATTTGAAATCGAAACTAAGTTCTATTAACTTTGAATATCTATTAAATAAAAAAACTATATATAAATATATGATACTGGGGATGTATCTATTAAAACTTGTTTTAAAAAACTATGAGGACTGTCTAATGTTGCATGCTCAAATTTTGAGTGTATTTACTCTGTGTTATGACGATTTCGGGTATAGTGACGTAAGCAGTGACGTAGTTTTTGTTACAGACAAAAACCGGAAGCGAATCTCCATTATTATTATTCACTGCGGCTGAATGATAACAAGTTTCCTCAGTTCTCCAGGATTTCTGTGTATTCAAGCCGATCTTAACAATGCTGTTGTTTGAATGGTCTTAATTCTTCTGATTTCCAATCACTTCAGACTCTTTTCCTTACCGTTGGGGACCCTTCCAAGGGCACCGATTACAATTGGTACGACCTTTACCTTCATATTCCACAGTTTTCTGGCCAGGTCTTAGTATTTGGTTATCTTTTCGTTTTCTTTAATTTTCACTCTGTGATCCGTCGGGACGCCAAAATCCACGAGAGTTCTCGGAGGAGTTGGGTAAATAGATAAGGGAGGTGATTCAGAGGTGCTTCGACCAATGCGAACATCGCTGGAATAAATGTGTTGTTGATTGATTAATTTTAACGGCATGTCAAACGGTATTGGGTTATTTTATATCTAGAGTTTAGAGAATCGTGTTCATTGTACTAATTATTCACATTATTGTGTAGTTATTTTTTTTTGGGGGGGGGAGGTCTGGAAGCGTTCGCTCCAGTTGAAGGCAATAATTTTAAAACCGATTTATTTAACTCACAGATACTACCATTCCGGTAGTATCTGTGAGTGGACCTAGGAGTAATGGCAAGGAAGAGGTACTCTATACTCTCCAGAGCTCCAGAACTGTAGCCTCACCACCAGATACAATTTAGCGTCATAATCAGGACACCCATTTTTGTGGGGGGTACATATACAAATTTTTGTGGGAGGTTTAGAATACGTTGATTATATGCAGGTCATATAATCAACTTATTCTAAACCCTGCAGTAATATCCAAAACAAAATGTGTGTAAAAAATGTTTTTAGAAAGTTTTGTTAAAAAGTTTTCAAAATATTTGATAAGCCACAAAAGAATGGACGAAAAATGTACGGGTGAAATGGCATATCCATTTGTTGAGTGAAAACCATTTTCTGGTTAAATTATCTTCAGTTGATTTTTTTGTATATACATATTTCCCTGTGGTGAAGATGAGTTTTTTTTTATTACGTTTTTGGAGTGGTTTCTTTCAAGTTAGGTGTGAGGGACCAGTGGCTGATGTATTTGTTAATATAAAAGTTTACGGGGTGGCCTAAAGTCGGTATCAGCCAGACAGCAAGGAAGTCTATCCCTTTTTTACTAGTGCTAGTCAAAGGAGATTGTTTTTGAGTCTGAAGTGGGGCGCCACACCTACCATCAGCTCCTTACTTTACCGCACGGATCCCTGTGCTACTCATACGCTGAGTTAGTGAGGGCTGGTATCGAATTAGGAGCCTTGTGGTTCCTAGTCGGACACTCTACCGACTGAGCTAAACCGGCCTTTATATAATGTTAATATAGGTGTTTTTAACCATCACATCTTAATTAAAATTAAAATGTAATCAAGTCCAATTAGATAATAGGTTCTTAAATTGTTTATCCAGTTATGTTCCCAATGCTCAATTAATAAATTTATATCTATGTCTTTTTCAATTTTTTCTATTATGGTGAATTTAGCATTTCTGTTAAAATTATGACTATTTGAGTAGAACTGTAGGGCTTCAAAGGTGATTCGACCAATGTTAAACATTTTGGAGTAAGTGTATTCAATACACAGCTAAGGATAGTGTTTTTAATAACTTTAACGTTGTATTCTTTGTTCATTATGGTATGATATACAGTTTGAATATTGTTACTTTTTGAACACCCTTCGTATATATATATATATATATATATATATATATATATATATATATATATATATATATACTATAGTGTGAGATGGTCACTGTTTCAGCTTTTGCTGGAATGGTGTACCAAAGGCAGTATTATTGGTAGAGTGCTCAATATAAAATAGAGCTGTTGTATAATAAGATAAATATATAAAGGTTTTACATATCTATTTATTAGGTGACAAAGGAACATTCACAACCATATTAGTTTCATGCGGTGCAATCATCAGGTGAAGATATTTCAAATTATATTTATCTTATTATATTATATATATTATATCATATTATATATATATATATATATATATATATATATATATATATATGGCATAATTGCATCATATCTTATTGAGGTGCTTCTAAGATGTGTAATACACTTTGGTAAGTGTATTCAATACAATGTTGAGGATTGTGTTCTTAAATAAATTTAACGTTGTATTCCTTGTTCATTATGGTATAATATACTGTTTAAATCTTGCAACCTTTTGAACACACATCGTATATATATATATATATATATATATATATATATATATATATATATATATATATATGCCATAATTGCATCATATCTTATTATAGGTGCTTCTAAGATGTGTAATACACTTTGGTTTCGACTGTCGTTTCAGATTAGTTGAATGGATGATACTGCTCAGCCCCAAGACACCTCACATTAAACTGAATTAACGGCCTCGTTTTGAAAATTCGATATTTTAATTATACCTGTGTCTCTTGGCCGTGGGTTATTCACAAATGCCCAACTGATTCCCGCCGTCAAGGGATTTGAGGCGGGGCCGATACAAATAAATGCAAATCACGGTTAGGGCCCAGCTGCACGCATTTCTGATCTGCATAGTAAGTAAGTGACTTGAAGCCAAAGAAAATCCTTTTAGAATAACCAACTTGATATTAAATAATGCAAAAAAAAGGGAGAGAGAGAGAGAGAGAGAGAGAGAGAGAGAGAGAGAGAGAGAGAGAGAGAGAGAGAGAGAGAGAGAGTTGACTGTCTGGTTGGTTGGTTGGTTGGTTGTTTTGATTTTACGGCATGTCAACCCATCGGGTCATTTTTATATCGAAGATGATTTTGTTGGTTGGATTTTATGGCATGTCAACCCATTGGGTTATTTTATGCCGAATGTTTTTTTTTTATCATTCTTATTGGGTACTCAGTTTTCTTTAATTCAAATATCAAACAGATATTTTGGAACTAATTTTGTTCTATTTAACCCATAGATGGGACCTTAACGGGTGCTATTATTCCGGCTAAGAATAATTGTGATGAAGGGGTACTCCACATTCCGCAGAGCTCCAGAATTGGAACTTCACCATCAGATAGAGGTTAACGTCATACCCAGACCATTAAGACCCTCAGACACGGCCTTCTCGTACATACGAGATAAAATTATTATTATTATTATTATTATTATTATTATTATGAGTTTTTCACACCAGCTTCAGCTGATGGTCATTCACTGGAGTCTGAGTGACAACAAGTCTCCTCGGGTCTCCAGGATTCTTCTGAGTATTGTAGTTGATTTCAGCAATGTTATTGTCTGGATGGTCTTAATTGTTCCTCTGATTTCCAGTTCCACTAGTCTTTTTCTCAAGCTTTTTGGGACCGTTCCAAGTGCACCAACTACAACTGGTATCACTTTCACCCTCATATTCCTCAACTTTTCTCTGGCAAGGTCCAGATATTTGTCTATCTATTCGTTTTCCTTCATCTTTACCTGTGATCTGCTGGAACTGCAAAATCTACCAGTGGACAAGTTCTCTTCTTTTTTGTTAATCAATACTAGGTCTGGTTTCCTGGCTGGGATAAGGTGATCCGTCTTTATCTTGAAGTCCCAGTGAATTTTATGCGTTTCATTCTCAAGAACAGATTCTGATTTATATATATACCATTTTGTTTTATTATTATTATTTCACTCCATTCGAGTTTTTCACATCTGCAGAAGCCGGTGGTTCACTGGAGGCTGAGTGACAGCAAGTCTCCTCAGGTCTCCAGGACTCTTCTGAGTATTCCAGCCGATCTCAATAATGCTATAGTCTGGATGGTGTCGATTCTTCCTCCGATTTTTAATTCATCCAGACTCCTTTCCAAACCTTGGGGATTGTTCCAAGGGCCCCAATCACAATCGGCACGACCATAACCCTCATGTTCCACAGTTTTCTTAGTTCTCTGGCAAGGTCTAAGTATTTATCGATCTTTTCGTTTTCTTTCATTTTCACTCTGTGATCGGCCGGGAAATTATTATTTTTGAGTTTTCACATCAGTGTTAGCTGATGGTCTTTCACTGGAGTCTGGGTGACAGCAAGTCTCCTCAGGTCTCCAGACTCTTCTGAGTATTCTGCAGATTGCAGCAGTGCAGTGTTCTGAATGGTTTCAATCCTTCCTCTGATATCCAAACTTTCCAAACCCTTTTCTAATCCTTTTTGGGACTGTTCCAAGTGCACCAACTACAATTGGTATAACTTTCACTTTCATATTCCATAACTTTTTCAGTTCTCTGGCAAGGTCCAGATATTTGTCAATTTTTTCATTTTCCTTTAACTTCACCTGTGATCCGCTGGCACTGCAAAATCCACCAGTTGACAAGTTCTTTCTTTTTTGTTAATCAACACTAGTCTGGTCTTCTTGCTGGGATAAGCTGATCCGTTTTAATTTCAAAGTCCCAGAGAATTTTGTGCGTTTCGTTCTCAAGAACAGATTCTGGTTTATGCATATACCATTTGTTGTGTGGTCAAAATTTAATTTCTTGCATAATTCCAGTGGATCACCTTCCCAACCCAGTCGTGTCTAGTTTTGTATCTCGTTGTGCTAGTTTGCTACATTCGCAGAGTATATGGTTAACAGTCTCATCTCTATTACCGCAAAGTCTACATTTACTATTTTGTTGGGTCTTATCAATTTTCGCTTTGAGTAGTTTGTCCTTATGGCATTATTTTGTGCAGCAATTATAAGTGATTCTGTTCTCTTTAGAGGTTTCCCTTTCTTAACCATGTCCAATCTTTCCATGTGCAACCTCATCTATTTGTCGTTTGAAGCGTCCATATAATTGTTTTTCTTCCATTTTGTTTTCTAGTCTTTGTCGTTTTTCTGTTTGTCCATCTGCCGTTTCTATTATTATTATTATTATTATTATTATTATTATTATTTTACTACTTGAGTTTTTAAAAATATTGACTATCCATTAAGAATGAATAAAACAAAACGTCTTCGCCATAGAAAAACCAAACAAGGGTTGATATGCCATAAATTCCAACCAACCAACCACCCGACCAACCAACAAAAACAAGAAGAGTATATCGTACTTAATAGTCACAAACACACCGACTATTTACTCAATACGTTTGTGTCCGACTGGTTGACGCCATATTTGTTATTGGTTTACACACTACTAGTGTTGAGAGTATTTATTTATTTATTTTAGGCAATGTCCTGTCAATCATTATTATTAATAGTTTTGACTAATATTATCCTTATCCTCCACATAATAATAATGATTAAGAGTAGTTGATCGAACAAAAAAACTGAATGAATAAAATACACACTTAACACTACGAGGGTGTAAAACAATAAAAACAAACAAGGCAACGAACAGACCGGAAGTTTACTTATGGGTACTTCGGTACAAGTAGAGTACACACGTCCCTAACCTCGGTTATATTTCGCTTGCTTCTCATGTCTACTTAGTCAAATAATATAAACAAATGCCCCGCAACGTTGTTCTGTTTTTCTTCAGCTTAGAACTTTAGATACAGCGACTGGATATTTGGTATCTCAGCGAATAAGGCCGATTCTGACAAAAAATGTTATAAGGCCATGAGGAGCGCCCGAAAATGAAACCACTGTAAAAAATGTATGATAAATCGGGTTGTTCGGAACATAGCGATTGCACAATCTTTACGAAGCCATCAAGTGACTCATCAATCTCGCTGCAGATCCACACAGTTTGATGCAAATGTGACACAGGAAGGACGTCCTTCCACTGGATCGATTGGATCAGATACGGAAAGTTGATGCTCATGCACCACTATACATTGTTATATACCCCTTTACTCGGGTATATAATGGAGAGAGAGAGAGAGAGAGAGAGAGAGAGAGAGAGAGAGAGAGAGAGAGAGAGAGAGAGAGAGAGAGAGAGAGAGAGAGAGAGTCATGGGTATCCATGCTGTCAACATGACCTGATGATGATGATTATGAGTCTGTAATATATGCAAGATACAAACTTTATTTGTGTAACTAGTTTGGCCTAGGCTAGCCCTAGGCCAACTGGTGTGCCTAAAATTACCAGCTGCAAAAATCAACAAATAGTCCCACAGTGTACTGGATAATAAGTTTATTCAGTAATCTTGACCAATTTATTTATACCAATTTGAAGATATTAACTTTTATCAAAATGACTTGTTTCGGCATTAAATGACCCGAAAAGGGTTGTTATGCCGTAAAACAAACAAACCAACAAACCAAACCAAAGACATTGCACTTATATGATGCAACATGTGCGTCTTTGATGATGCACAATTGCAACAGCTGTGCACCTCGGAAAGCAGCTATTGATATCCTTGAAGCCTAACACTATCCAAACATCTGATGACTATCACTATAAAGATAACATTACAAGAAATGGAAAGTGCGTGCTTATAAAAACTCAAACATTATTCAGAAGATTTGAAGTCCAACTTTCTTGCTCGTTACATCCTCAAGTTAGCTCAGTTGGTAGAGCGTTCGGCTAGAAACCACATGGTTCCTAGTTCGATTCCGGTCCTCGCCAACTCAGCGTATGAGTAGCACAGGGATCTGTGCGATAAAGTAAGGAACTGATGGTAGGTGTGGCGCTCCACCTCAGATGCCCAAAACAATCTCCTTGGTCTAGCACTAGTGAAAAGGGGATAGACTCCCTCGCTGATTGCCTGATACCGACTTTAGGCCGCCCCGACGACTTTACTTTACTTTACATCCTCAAGAAATGTTTTGGTAAACGGTCCAAAATTGCTGTGTTTACCAAAACTTCTCTCATTACCTAATGATGTTGTTGACATCTTTCCATCCACTAAGGACGATGGCGTAGTGTCCCTCCCCCCAAAAAATATCTGCATCTGCCGACTCTGCAGGCCAATTCCTAAGTGACAGTCTTCGGTGCAATGACTGCACTCAAATTGTGATGCTTTCTGGGGCTGTTGTCTTTTCTCTCTCTTTCTGGCTCTCTTTGCTGTCGAGGCTGCTCTCCTCTCTACATCACCCCTCTCCGTGCCTTGTTTAACGTTAAGGTGCCAGGCCGCTCGATTTTTTGCATGTAAATCCCACGTGTTTGTGTCAATGCGGAATATTCTCATGTCTCTCCTGCAGATAATCTTTACATCGTATGCGCGATCTACCCACCGATCGGGAGCCTTTTACTAATTCGCCATACAAATGATCTTTTGGGATGCGGGCATTTTCAATCCTCCTGACATGACTAAGCCAACAAATGCGCCTCTCGCAGAGGATGGAGAACATGCTGTTCATACCTAATGGTAACTGCATCAGAAAAATAAAGTTTGGCTTTGGATTACGCTTAACATGCTTTTAACTAGGACTATATATATATATATATATATATATATATTATATATATATATATATATATATATCATTTAAAAAGAAATACCATAACTAGACTGCTTCAGTTCCAGTAATCTTTTGAAAAAGAGATATCTCGGAAATTCAAGAATTAAATACAGGTTAACACACAACATCATTGTTACCGTATTATTATATTTTTCTTTACACCTGCATTGTGATAGCCTTCTAAATCAACCTCCTAAACAATATATACACAATGATTCAAGCAAATTATAAAACTCTCTTATATATTTATATGTTTATATCTTCCCAGGTGGGCAAAATACATATTGAACTTAAAATAACTTAGACATATCTTTGTTACATAAAATTTAATTCTAAAATATATATTTAAAATGCTGATTCACATGCTTCAGGGGGAAAAGTTATTCAGATAAAAGGCGTGCTTAGCGTAACGATTATTGTTGTAAGAAATTGAATCGGTAACCCGAGTTCAAATCCTGCTAGGGTGTTTGCGTTTTTCATTTTTTTTTTCTTTTCTTGAAATCTCTACAGAAGTGACTACGCACATCACATGATGAATTTATTTAAATTTGTTTTTAAGCATAATTACACATCAGCAATCGGCTGTAAATATAAATGAACTATGAACACGATTCTCTAACTACTAGGAGATTTGACATTACCACAGAAATTCTTTTTAGGGCGTCTCATCATAGTGTAATGTTTAGCAAGATGGTTGGCAGACAAATTGAATAAGGAGTTCCATCCTCGCTGGATTCCCCATACATGCGACCTTGTGTCACATCCTACTTATGACGTACGGGTTGGGTAAATACCCACCACATAAAATGTGTTTATTGAAATATTTCTATACAAGCACTGAAACAGTTTGTCATTAATTCATCATTGGCATCCATCCGATGGCGTAGTGTCCAAAAACAACTGGAACTACAAGGCCTGGGTGGGTTGATATGAAGGATAAGCTGTCGCTCAACTAGTCCCCCTCTCTACACTACCGTTGTACTCGAAAGGAAGGACAAAAAAACTGTAAGGAGTGCTTAAAATGGAAAAGTTCAAAATAATTTTAAAAACGAGTAACCTACATTTTCATCCAGTTATCCTCGCACCCATGAATTTAAAGCACTTCTGGGAGAGGACACAGACAAACCGACCCCCCCCCCTCCGACCGACCCAGCTAAAAGAAAAAAAGAGCATATCAACTATTAATTTAAAGACGAGACATCGTTTAGGTATTTTTAAGCTTGATATTAAGAAGCGATAAGTTATTAGAAACCTAATGGGCATAATTATTGGATTAAATGGGCAGATTAGAGAGTTTTTTATGCGTTTTTTTTTATACCAGATTATTAGCCAGTCATAAGTTGAAGGTAGAGAGAGAGAGAGAGAGAGAGAGAGAGAGAGAGAGAGAGAGAGAGAGAGAGAGAGAGAGAGAGAGATCGTTATAAGTTGAAGTAGAAAGAAGTAGAGGATATATATATATAATGGCCGGCTTAGCTCAGTCGGTAGAGTGTTCGGCTAGGAAGCACAAGGTTCCTGGTTCGATAGCGGCCCTTGCCAACTCAGCGTATGAGTAGCACAGGGATCTGTACAGTAAAGTGAGGAGCTGATGGTAGGTGTGACACTCCACCTCAGATGCTGAAATAATCTCCTTGGTCTAGCCCCAGTGAAAAGGGGATAGACTCCCTCGTTGATTGGCTGATACCGACATTAGGCCGCCCCGACCACTTCACTTGAATATATATATATATATATATATATATATATATATATGGTGATTGTCACTTCTTCGCAGAAGAAGGCCATTTCTACAACTAGTTCGGTTGTGAGCACGCAGATGGCCCACTTATCCAAATTCATTTTTATGTTCCCTGCCACACATGAACCCCTTTCTCGGCTTCCCCTCGCACGCGACTGTATGTGACTGAGAAGCCCAGTCGTCGACAGGCAGGCCCCTGCCACACAGTAGGAAATGTGTCCATGCCGTCCGTCATGTGCTGCTTATGCAGAGGCCGCTTCAGGATGGGGTGCTCGAGCCGACCTACCTCAAATCCTTACATATATATATATATATATATATATATATATATATATATAGAGAGAGAGAGAGAGAGATAGAGAGGTAGATAGATTGGAAGAGACATAAAAAGATAGATAGATATATAGATCGATTGATAGATTGGAAGAGAGAGAAAGAATAGATAGATACAAACATGCTTTCTCCCATCACCTATTACTCCTGCCAGGGGATTCGCCAATTCATAGTTTATTCTTTAGATGTTTTCAACCGGCTTTTCTTTTTCTTTAGAATAAATTTCGATAGCTTTGGGTAAATAGTAGGGCAGTCAGGGCTCTTTAATGTTAGTATGGCAACCAGTCTAGGAGAAGGAAAACTCTGAATTATTTTAACACATTACACAATATAAACAATGTCACACAAAACAAAAAACGTAATGTTGGTCGTTTTATTAATGTGAGAAGCATGATCACTAATTAGGACTGAGCCTATTCTAGTTGTGACCACTTCAGTTTGTTTGTCTTTTGTTATAGTTTGAAAGTTGATTATAGTTATAGGGTGTAATAATTTTACTTATACGTATTAAGAATTTCCATTTTGGTGAATAATTTGAGTTGGTGAGCAGACATTTTGGTGAAATCAATGTTTGGAAATGTTTTTGTTCGTGTATTCCAATCGTTGATGCAGGATCCTGCTATAGATTTTAAGGCCATGGGTTTTAGTGTTGGCAAATGATTTCAAGAGTTCACCTGGAGTCGATCCCCTGGTAGAAACAGTGTATAATTCTTTTTTAGGAATGATAATATTTTTGCGTTTATTTCCGTCTCTCTCAAGTTTCTCCTTTAAAGTAAACAAAAAAAAAAAAGTCGCTCGACTGAATTGAACTCATCAAAAAATGAAGGTATATTAAAAAAATTTTACAATGATTAAAAATTGAAACATTTTTGTTTTTCTATTTCATAACTTTTCTTTTCCATTCGGCGAATATATTGAAAAAATAAACTCTTTCTTTCAATTCGAAAGAAATGTCACCCATTTTTACTAGACGAACTCATAACAATACAAGAAAAAAACAAAAACAAAAAAAACAAAAAACAAAACAAAACAAAGCAAAGAAAAAACACCAAAGAAAAAAAATATAATGAAATAAAACAATTTAATTCTAATAGAAAGGTGGTTTTTTAAAAATTTGTAACGCGTCTGTTTTAAAATTTATTTGCTTATGATCTAAAAAGAAGGTCTCAGCGGAATTTTGTCTCCAAAGGAAGTCGTCTTCGTGTTTTGAATTATTTACGAGTTTCCTTTGAGGAGAGGGGAGAGGGAAATATATCAAATATAAAACGTGAAACCTTTTTTGTCCAATGTACAGAGTTTTCGTTCAATTTAGCCTTTTAAAAAGAATTATTTTTCGGTCTAAAGTGATATAAAAGAACAATTAGGAATGTAATTTCTTTATTTCATTAATTTTGTATATTTAAGTATAAATTGAATAATGTGGAATACACAGAGAGACAAAAGACAGATAGAAAGAGAAAGTAAGAGATACTCTCTCTCACTCTTTCTCTCTCGCACACACACACACACACACACATACATATATATATATAGACATATTTAGAGAGAGAGAGAGAGAGACAGAGACAGAGACAGAGACACAGAGAGAGAGAGAGAGAGAGAGAGAGAGAGAGAGAGAGAGAGAGAGAGAGTGAGAGGGCTACAAATATGTATATATATGTGGATATATATATGCCCCAAATTATTCCATGTATATATATGAGTCATTGTCATATGAACATATGCAAAATGTATATTTGCGATGATTATACACATATACTCACACACACATACACACTCATACACCTTAAATATATATATAGATGCAAATATAAATGTATATTAATATATAGGAATATATAAATATATATATATATATATATATATATATATTATATATACATGTATATTAATATACCAAGCGTGTTGGTAGATCCTTGCGGAGAGAAAAAACCCGGCAGAGAGTTTGATTGTAAAAATATACTACCAAACATCAACCAGGAAGAAAAAAATTTTTGAAAAAAAGAAAAGACCAAGATATTCGTACCAACAAAAATAATCTATTGGTATAGTATTTGGCCAAAAGAAAAAACAATTTATATGCATATATATGTATATAAGATATATATATATTCATATAACCGCTAGGAGAAGCTAATTTGTAAAAAGTGCTCGATACCTAAGTAGACTTTGGAACTTTGGAACTTTCTCAAACCCGGGAACCTTCTTTTTGGACTCGGGAGCCTTCTCAAACACTGGAACCTTCTTTCAAACTCGGGAACCCTCTTGTCGTAATCGCTATCCCGGAACTTTGAAATCCGAATAATTCAAATAATATAAATTATCAAGCCTCATCTAAAAAATTCAGGTAAATATTAATAAAATATTGCAAAACTTTTGACTCAATCTAGAATGTATATAGAAATCAATATGCGTTAAAAGAAATATATATACGTAATAAAAGTTATCAAAATTAAATATTAATTTTTAATTATGCTATTTAAAAATTGGATTGTTATCTACCTGAAGAGAAGGAGATATAAGACAAGTTCACCCCGAAATTCAATCTTTTATTACATTAATTTTTCATAGAATTTTCAGAGTTTGATTATGTTTTTTATCAAAAAAAAAAAAATAAATAAAAAAATAGATAAATAAAAAATTAAAAAAATGAAGAAAAGACAAGAAAAATCTTTTTCTTTTTTAATTCCTGTTTTCCTTTATCAAATTTAACCTTTTTTTTCAAATATGATTAAATTTGAAATAATTGTTTTCTTATTAGCCATACAATTTCCATAATTTTTTGAAAAAAGATGAAAAGTAAAAAAAAGTATATATAAAAGTATATATAAAAGTATATATAAAAGTATATATATATATATATATATATATATATATATATGATTATTTTGACTTCAAGGGAAAACTGAATAAACAAATAAATTGTCTCTAATTTCTAATTCTATTTCTGCCAATTTTTTGACATTCTAGAGTGATATCAGTAATTACCCTCACTTAAAACACACTTCGGGCAAAATTATATGTAATTTATTTAGAATATAAACAAAATGAAATTAAACTGAATAAAAAAAAAAAAAGGAAAAACAAAATAACAAACAAACGAAAAAAAGTTTCTATACGTATGATGAATAAATACAAAACAAATATTTATCTTTGTTTCTTCGTCTTGCAAAAATGTTGGAAAAAATTCAATTAAAGAAATTGAGATAGGACAATAATTTGATTTTTTGAAAATAAGATTTAAACTTATAATAGGAGTAAAATATTTTATAGTAATTATTTAAGTTAGATATTTTATACATACATACATATATATATATATATTATATGTGTGTGTGTGTGTGTGTAATATATATATATATATGTACACGACAATTTAGCATATCTTACTTTATATCTCTTTCCCCATTCTCTCTCTCTCTCTCTCTCTCTTATATATATATATATATATATATATATTATATATAGAGAGAAGAGAGAGAGAGAGAGAGCTAACGTAGCTTTCAACCGTTATTATCCGATAATTATCTTCAATTTAACTTAGGAATTACATCGACTTAGTTATTGTAGAATAGGGTCCTGATGAAATCATTTCAATTTGATTGAAACCATGGTAGACCCTTTATTTTCCATCTAACATTAATATTATTTGTATTATTACTGCTCTATATTTTACTATATTGTGCACTTTTGGATTATTTACTGACGCCACTGCGACGGAAAAGTTAAAGCGGCAATTGGACAGTATATATATATATATATATATATATATATATATATATATATATATATATAATATTACGATATATATATTTGGAAACACGCATATATTCAGGAGAACAAACACATATATACACAGCCACATACACAACCACACATACACACAGAGTCACACAGAGACACACACAGATATATACATATATATATATATATATATATATATATATATATATATATATATATGCGTGTCTGTGTGTGTGTGTGTGTGTGTGTGGCTGTGTATATGTGTGTTTGTTCTCCTGAATATATGTGTTTCCAAATATATACATCGTAGTTAGCGAGTTCGAACTCTAGTCGCGTTATTACGTTAATTTTCGGACTAATACCCTTGAGAAAGGCATGAACCGCTCATCCCTCCAGATCTTTGTTAAATAGTATCACTACTGTTTTTTCTACAAGGATGAAAAATGCAGTACACTGGAGAAACTTATTACGGAAGTTTGTACAGTCACTTTTTAAAAGAAAACTATTTTAATTGGTGGGCCTGGTATGACTGCAAAGATTGATCAAATCCTTTTTGTAAGGTGAAAGTATAACAGGGGTAGATTGACCAAACAACAGTGGATTTTCAAAGGGATTTGCCACGAGACAAGATAAAATAAAAATCAATGTGATATTCAAGCAGATATGCTAGATTCATATATTTGTAAATTCTTGTGGTGAGAGAATATGGGGTTTCGTTTTTAGGTGCGTATTCGCTAGTCGTTTCTTTTAAACCCCATTATATTGTTACATAATTATTGGATCCCTAATATCTTTTTAAGGTAGTGTAGAAATCATAATGGCGATTAGTGCAGCTGATGGCCTTGAGGGTGAGTGACAGCGCTTGACCTCGCTCTCACCTTGCCTTCCGGGGATGGATCATGAGAACCGGAAGGCATAGAAGACCCTGTTCCGGTTTAAGGATACTAAGTAACTCAGCAGTTAGCAGGTAGGAGCTCGAATGTGTAAGTCGCATTTCTATGCGCATCCTGTCATCTGCGCAGATTTCTGGTTGGGGATTTGGAAATAAAGTAACATCAACGTAAATCGAAGTCTTGTGTTTATTACCTAAAAACTAACAATGACACAGGGCTTCTGATAAGGAGAAATCCCTAGCATGGAAAACCAGACCGAAGTCCCCAGACGCTAGACCAGACTAAGATGATAGACGATCAGAATAGCAAAGCCGGCCAGAAGAAGAGACGACTATATGTAAGAAGTAAGAAGGGTATACAACGTTATATCGATTTGGTACGGTGAAAACCCCAGTACGTAACAATATGTCTGAAGTCACCCTGGTGCAACATCTTGAAGCCAAGAGGTCCAGAACATAGCGATGGTAATAAAGCACTGGCACATCAACATCTGCAGGGACAGCCTTCACATGCAACATTATTGGAAATTCCATGTTAATTATCTCCCCCTGCCGCTAGGGGGCGAATCGCCATCATCGTGTTGGCACCAAAACCAAAAACTTCACTTATCGAAAAGCAGTTACTGGAGGAGAGACGTAAAAACTAATGCTCTCATCACCAAGCCCAAACAGGGCCAACTTATCACGGAGCACTCACTGAGGGTAGTCGCGTAAATAGCGGTCCCTACACTTCACTCATCACTTAGCATAAAAACAGGGCTTATTTATCTACTGACCGTTGACCTGGACGGAGGCATTTTTTCACCGCACACTTTCGAAGGCACAAAAGCACACTATAGAAGGCTGAAGACCAAATAGTCTACTTGAAAAGGGCCCATTCACCGTCATTTAAAGAACTGTTAACCCGGGCGAGAAGCTTCTAAATAGCATCCCCATCACTTATCACAGAACCGGTTACGAGGAAGAACGAGAAACGTCCGAATAAGCGTCTTATCAACATTTCCTACCGACGAACAGAATACCCCTTATCACCACTACTCCAAGAACATTACTTAACTCAGATAAGTCTAGTAGCAAATACCAATAAAATTTGTAACAAGTTCTTGTATTATTTGTCAATACATGTATTAAATATCCATTGTGTGTTTGTCTTCTTTGTCCGACAATTTGCCTACAATTACGGAGATATAAGAGCTTTTTCGAATCCCGTAAATACTCTTAACATCTGTGTTAGGGCTGTTTTTTTCGAACATTGGACTTCACAGTCACAGAAGGCGCTGTAACTTCAGGAGCATAAGAATTGTAGTCTTCTGAGACTGCAATGACAATACGATATGTGGTTCTTCCTTCGTCAGGCTGAAAAGGAATTAAAGGAAGGAAAAAGATGAGATAATGACAAGAGGTACTTTCAGGTTTCAGACTTTTATTCAGGGTTCATTGCTATTTCGTGGTGAGGAAATTTCTTCATGTTCCAGTCGTAGTGTAAGGGATTATCTTCCCTTTGCCTGGAAGAGTTATCTTCCTGCTGCGTTGCCGTTTGTGGGGACCTCTGGTATATAAGCGGCTGATTCAAATGTCACCCCCTCTTTCCTTACTGCCTCTGAACGAGCACATAGACTTATGTCTAACATTACTGTCAGTCTTTTTATACAGCATGGACTATCTTTAGTTCCATGTCTGTAACATTTATATTTTATGTACATTTGGGTATCTCGTTTATACCTATATATTGTATTTGTATTTACCATTCATGAATGTGTCCTTTTATCTCTATTCTTATATCTTATTTGTATCTTATGTATCTATGTACTTTATGCATCTTATCGTTACCATGTGCTGTACACCTATTAAATGTTTTGTCTCACCACAACGTGTCGGAGCTGTTGTTCAATTATTAACTTTGAATCATACAGTAGCATCCGTTCCCAGTCAAGGTTCAGGAAGGAGTCGAGAAAGACAGTAAGACTGTCAATGAAATTACTTATTATATAAAGTAAGTAAAGTCGCCGGGGCGGCCTAATGTCGGTATCAGCCAGACAGCGGAGAGTATATCCCCTTTTCAATAGCGCTAGACCAAGGAGATTGTTTTTGCGTCTGAGGTGGAGCGCCATACCTACCATCAGCTCCTTATTTTATCGCACAGATCCCTGTGCTACTCATACGCTGAGTTGGCGAGGACCGGTATCAACTAAGAACCTTGCGGTTTCTTGCCGAACACTCTACCGACTGAGCTAACCCTGACCCTAATAAAGCCTTTTCCCAATCCATCAATCGTTTAATGGTCTTATTTTTTAAGGTATAATGTTTTACTGAACACCGCTTCAAAAAACAAACAAACAAACAAACAAAAAAAAAAAAACAAACAAAAAAAAACAAACACACACTCAAAAAAAAAAATCACCAAAAATCAAATAACAAAAACGAAAGTTAACCGGTCGAGAAAGTTCAATTTTGAATCATCCAAATTTTCGATGTAATGGAAATATCTTTGAAATGCTAATTAGAATTCTGTACTCTTTGAATAGAAGCATCAATATCATCATGGACCCCTGTTAAAACGCAAAACCTTCAGCGAGGGAGTCTATTCCCTTTTTACTAGCGCTAGACCGGAGAGGTTTTTGTCTTCTGAGACGGAGTGCCACACATACAATTAGCTCCCTACTTTAACGCACAGATCCAAGCTGTGCTACTCGCACGAAAAAAAAAAAAAAAGATTGAGAGAAAACTGTGCTAATCATACGAAAAAAGAAAGAAAGAGAATAGAATAGGGTAGAGGAGAGGGTGAGCGCACGGAACCAATAACGCTAATCTGTTTCAATTGAATATAATGAAAATATGAAAAGAAGGAAGGAAAGAAAAAAGAATGACAGAGTTAAATCAAGATTAATATACTTTTTTCTTTACATATTGAATTATTTAGTAATAGCTTTGAAATAAAGATATCGAGTTGGTGAGGGAAGGAATCGAACCCGGAAACTTATGGTTCTTAGGCGGATGTTCTGCCGACTGTAAATAAATAAATAAAATTAGAAAAACTTTTGATTAGAATAAACGATCAAGTTATTCAGTTGTGATTAAAGATTATGAAAAAAAAAAAGAAAGTTTTTTAAATAAGACGGATTAAGTGCTCCCTTAAGGATAAAAAATATCACGTGGTTATTAAGGGGATTTAACTCTTGTTTAATTGAATGTGTTTGTCGGATTTGAAACAATTGTAACGATTAGGATTTTCTTTTCTTTTTTCTTTGTTTTATTTGTTTGTTTTTATTCTTATACCGTTTTTTTTATTCTCCTTTGCATCGATACGTAAATTGATAGATCAACGTTGATAACAAAGCTTATAGAACAATGTTTCGTTGTTGTCTTTTTAATCCCTGGTGTTATGAAGCCCCTGAAAACATCGTTAAAACTTATATCGTTGTTTTGATCTAATCTCTTTTTAAAGCTTACATTTGTAACCAGAAAAATAACACACTCTTTTTAACACTCATCAAGACGCGCCGACAGTACAGATTCCCTTGGATCTCTCGTGCTATAAGTCCCTATAAGTCATTGCTCTCTGTTAGTCCTGTACGCAGCATCTAGTGTCTGCACAGAGTTGATAGTTACAAGTTAATAGCGTCGATCCCAGGGGGCTATCCCCCCAGGCAATACCTGCCCCCTTGACTTAAAGGGGCAGGGCTGGGTTTATTGCCAAGCGTCTGAGGCGCCCCCTTGAGGGGGGATGCCGACGGCATCGAGGCAATTTTTGTTCTTTCCCACCCATGAGCTTCGGCTTGTGCGTGGGCCCATGTTAAAACGAGGCCTTGTGCCCAGCCCATAAAGTGGGGTATGAGGCAAATACCTGCATAGAGTTGATGAATGTTTTTGGTGGTCGGGTAATACTGGTGTGTCCATGTGTCGGAGTCTATAAGAGAACATCACTTATGAGTTCGTCCTTACTTCTCCAAAAGTAATATTATAATATATATATATATATATATATATATATATATATAACACAGACTGGGCTCTTTAACCTTGGCTAGGTATCCAGTCTAGGAGAAGGAAAACTCTTAATTCAAACCTGTTAAACTCCGCTAAAAAATTGACCTTGTGTCGTATCCTGCTCGTGCGGAGTGGTTGGTAAAAAAGAATTGCCTAGCCTGTTTCAGAGTGCCGACAGGATCAATGCATTTTTGTGTCTACCACCCATGCGCTTCGGCTTGTGAGTGGGCCCACATAAAATGTCCTTGTGCCACGTCCTCATTAATGGGATGATATATATATATATATATATATATATATATATATATATATATATATATGTATGTATATAGTATTGCCTATCAATATATTCACTTTCCAACAATTTATTTTTATAAAACGTTAATTTTCTGCTAAACATCACCATTAAAAAACTAATGACACTCTCCCTGTCTGTCAACTCAATATCGGCCATTGAAATTTTCTTTTTGTTAATTCGAATATTAGTCCACAACGTCAGTGACGATGATCACAACGCTCGTGATCTGTACAGCCCCATGAAAGAGGGTTTGTGAGGCAAACATCATTCCAATGACGATGAAGTCAAATAGGTTGTGAAGAAGAGGCTCAAAGAACAGTCAACAGAATATATATATATATATATATATATATATATATATATATATATATATATATATATATATATAATCCAAAAGTCCAGAGAAGAAATTTTCCTTACGACATTTTTTTAACTTTTCCTTTCTTAATTATTTCTAGTTTTTTATTTTCAAATTTGCGTCTCGCAACTCTGATTAAACTATTAAACAAAGATAATAATTACAAATTGTTTCCTATCTTCTCAGAGAGAGAGAGAGAGAGAGAGAGAGAGAGAGAGAGAGAGAGAGAGAGAGAGGGGGGCAACCAGACAGATAGACAGAGAGAGGGAGGGGAGAGAGAGAAAAGCGGATCCGTGTTGTCAGTAGTGGTTAACGTGTTGAACTACGACATCATAGTAAACAAGTTCGAACTCCAGTCGCCCTATTACGTTTACTTTCAGACTAATACCCTTGGGAAAGGTATGAAAACTTGCAGCCATGGGTTAAATAGTACCACTACTGTTCTTTTACAAGGATGTTCTTTTACAAGGATGTTCTTACAAGGATGTTCTTTTACAAGGATGACTTTGGCATTAAATAACCCATTAGGTCACAAATTTTAATTTTGGCATTAAATAACCTATTAGGTCACAATTCAAAAAATTGCTATTTATTAAATTTATTTCAGAGTCACATTCCCTGTCTGTTCACTCAGTATCGGCCATTGGAAATTTTCTTCTTTTTTTTTTATTGCAATATTAGTCCACGCCCTCAGTGACGATGATCACGAAGGTCGTGATGCGAGGAGGGGTATCTTGATGAATATCAGACGAACAGATGTATTCCGCAAATAAGGTAACATTGAATGCCCACCACACACGTTCAAGAGACCTCACGCCAGTAGACATTTTGAGTTTTTTTATGGAGGCAGCTAAAAGATAAGCTTTATCGCACAAGATCTGGAGTAATCAATGAAATAAAAAGCAGTAACTGAAAGAGAAATGTGTCCAGATATTAAATGAGATATGGTGCAATGGCATAGGCCCACGTTGTAGAACAACGTCCGAAACAGAACGGTCATTATTTTGTAGATTTGCAATAACTCAAAATGATTTCGCTCCTTTTTCTTCATTAACTCAAATATTAGAACTTGGACGAATCTTAATGGCATTAATAAAAGTGATTATATATATATTTTGTGGACAGCATATGTATATTTATTCCTTTTATTTGCGAATAATTACAAATTCTTTTATATAAACTAGCAAATATATGCACGGGTGCAAGTATTTAAGTTTTAATGTAACAAAATATGATATCAAATTAGAAAGGCTAATGAAATTAGATAAACATGCAAAAAAAAAAAAAAGATTTGAAACAAAGGAGGGTATAATTGAAAAATAGAACAACTGAAACTTACTATTCCATCAGTCCCGGTTTTCATTGCTAAATTTTCCTAACTTAACTATTTAGTTAAATTATGAAGTAAAGAATCAAATTACAGCAATTTCTTCTTGTTAATGGATTTCTTTTAAGATTTATCCCCGAGATTTTTGCACATATTCATTAAGATAAAACCAAACAATTAGTAATCAATAATACTAAGCACATATCTATTAAAATCACATTTTTAATATCAATATGCAAATTAGCCATCGCGTTCATATTGTAAACCGCTATTTTGTTGTATATATAAATACAGTTGCATGTTATTAAGATGTAGACAAGGCCAACAGTATTAATAATGTAAAATAGTTTTATTAAGAATTGAGATTTAAATAGAAATAAAATCATGGAGAATGTGACGTAAATAACTAAGGGAATTGTTACTTGAGTAGTAACATAGTTTCGGTTACAGACAGAAAAACACACAATCTTCATTTAAAACTAAGACAAATCTTAATAGACATGGAATTAATAAAAGTGATCATATATATTTGAGGACATCCTGTGTATATTTGTTCTTTTTATTTGCGAATATAAAAAATCTATTTTACACACACACACACACACACACACACACACACACACACATATATATATATATATATATATATATATATAATATATATATATACAGAGAGAGAGATAGAGAGAGACCTCACGCCATATATATATATATATATATTATATATATATATATATATATATGGCGTGAGGTCTCTCTCTCTCTCTCTCTATATATATATATATATATATATAATGGTGAGAGGTCTCTCTCTCTCTCTCTCTCTCTCTCTCTCTCTCTCTATATATATATATATATATATATATATATATGGCGTGAGGTCTCTCTCTCTCTCTCTCTCTCTCTCTCTCTATATATATATATATATATATATATATATATATATATATATATATATATATATAATCCAAAAGTCCAGAGAAGAAATCTTCCTTACGACAATAGTTTTATTTAAAAAACCCTGTGGCAGTTTGAGAGCTCAATGTGTGCTCTTAATATTAGAGTCACAGATCAAATATATATAAGTAAAGAAATAACAAAAGACTTAGAGATTTAGCATTATAGTCTATTTCAGGGAGCTTAGACAAAGTGCTTTGTCTAAGCTCCCTGAAATAGACTATAAAACTAAATCTCTAAGTCTTTTGTTATTTCTTTATATATATATATATATATATATATATATATATATATATATATATATATACATATAAGTTTTCCGCTCGGCATCCTGTATCCATACAGAGCTGAAGATTGTAAGTTTTTTTCTGGTCGGTCATCACTGGTGTATATGTGTAGTCTTCCACAGGAGAACGTCACCTATGAGTTCGTCCTTACTTCTCCGGTAGTGTCCCGCGTCTGGATCGTTTTACTTGGATGTTTTGCTTGATAAGAGGCAACTGGTGGTACAGCTGCTTCTTGGAGTGCCGCTTTCAGCATGTGTTCGAGACAGCCTGCAGCATAATTGTGTAGTTCTCATCTAGATTTTTCTCCAAGCGTTTCGTTGACGTCCAAGTGGTGCAGCCATACAGTAGCGTTGACACGGCTATAGATTGGAAATATTCTCGCTTATGTTATCAGTAAGATGAGATTTTCATACGATCGATAATCAGTCAATAACTGAAAATAAACGTCTCCATAATCTTAAATAAATAATAAAGTATGGGATAATCTAATATAATTTAAAATGTAAGTAAACATAACAAAATAGTTAAATCAATCGTATAATCTCGTTTGAAACGTGACTTGGGGACAAATGTAATCAATTCCTAACATTTAAGTTCGAGATTTAAAAGATTAAAGGATTATCTTACCAGATTAAAGGGAATAGATAAAATCATAACAATTTGTACGGGTGTCCATATGTGTGAGTGTGTGTGTGTGGGGGGGTGTATCAGCAAAGTTTTAGGTAACACACTCATATGTATATATATGTATATATATGTGTGTGTGTATATATATATGCATATATATGTGTGATTTGTGTGTGTGTGTGTGAGAGAGAGAGAGAGAAAGGGGGAGAGAGAAAGGGAGAGAGTGAAAGGGAGAGAGAGAAAGAGAGAGAGAGGGAGATAGAGAGAAAGAGAAAGAGAGAAAGAGGGATATAGATAGATAGATAGAGAGAGAGAGAAAGGGAGAGAGAGAAAGAGAAAGAGAGAATGGGAGGTTGATAGGTAGATAGATAGATAGATAGAGAGAGAGAGAGAGAGAGAGGGAGAGAGAGAGAGAAAGAGAAAAAGAGAGAGAGAGAGGGGCGATAGATAGAGAGATAAAGAGAGAAAGGGAGAGAGAGAGAAAGACAGAGAGAGGGAGATAGATATAGATAGATAGAGAGAGAGAGAGAGAGAGAGAGGAGAGAGAGAAAGAAGAGATAGATAGATAGATAGAGAGAGAGAGAGAGAGAGAGAGAGAAGAGAGAGAGAGAGAGAGAGAGAGAGAGAGTAACTTAAAACTTCACTAAAATTGAATACAAAGTGTGTGCAAAAAGTATCGCGTATCAAGCTCTATATATCAAAATAGGAAGGAAAAATAGATGAAATGTTAATGTTTTTTTTTCAACCTTCGTCAAGTCTTTCAGTCTCTGTCCCCGATCCCATTCCCTACGATCATAACCGTTACAGAAGTGCGCATCAACTACAGGATGTGTATATATTTTTAGCAACCCCCACCGCTCGAGTAAGGCCGACTTTAATAGGTTTGAATTCAGAGTTTCTTCTAGACTGATTGCCGTGCTAAATCTAAAGTGCCCGGTTTGCCCATTCATACGGTACGAATAATTTTAAATAAATTTTATATATTAATTTACCATAGCAGAAATACCTAATTAAATCAGAAAGTTTTGAAATAAAATAACTGATGAATTATAAGATTCATTAATTAATAAATCAACACTGAAAATTTCATTAAAATCTGATAATTCCCTGATTTTTGGTAATTTTTTTGTTCAATCGGGGGCTTAAATTTGTTTTGTAAAACATGGATTTTTCGGCATCTTTAAACTGCGTTTACAGCGCTATATTTGAGCAAAATTGACTGAAAATAGTTTTAAATGTATTAAAAATAAATTACATATGTAATATTATTTTGCTTTTTTACTGATGCTCATTATGTTACTACTTTTCGACTTAGACAAAGATTTGACCTTAAATAATCGATTTAATTAATTTTAATTCGTTTTTATAATGAAAAGCAGACGACAAATTGGGTATGCCTAGTCTTTACCAACTTTGCATAAATCTCCTGTCAAATTTGTTGTATTTAATTTATTGTTCTGAAAATTGAGTTTTAAATTCATTTTTGTGCTTATTAACATATTTAAAAAAGATAACTGGCATGATGCGGGTATTAGATTCTAAGAAATGCATAGAAATATTTAAAATTGATGAGTGTACTAATAATCTCGTCGTTTGACTATATGTACTGATAAAACCATGGAATTTCCACACGGCGTTAATCTCGTGAGCTTGATTAGATTCACAATAAAAATTTGAAAATAATTAACTCACGATTTGCTTATCGATATTTTTTTCATTTGTTGGCGAATAAAACAAAATTGATAAAATAAAATAAAATAAAAAGAGAAGAAGAAGAAGAAGAAGGTGTAGCGTTTCTCCTTGACATTTTCAGATTATTAAATCCAACGATGGCCTCACCCGAAATATAAACACCACTTAATCCATTCATATAATCCGGAAAACATTTAAATAAAATAAATATAGGTTTTCTTTCGTCTTTATTTCGTTCTTTCTTTCTTTCTTTCTTTTTTTCGTTATGTTCATCCATTCTTTCTTCTTTCTTCTTTCTTAATATTCACCCATTCTTTTTTTTATATTACCCTATCATTCTCACTCTCTCTTTCTTTCTTTCTTTCTTTTTTTCTTTCTTTCTTTTTTCTTTTTATCCTATCATTCTTTCTTTCTTTCTTTCTTTCTTTCTTTCTTTCTTTTTTCGTATTATCATATCATTCTTTCTTTCTTTCTTTCTTTTTTCGTATTATCTATTTCTTCATTTTCTTTCTTTCTTTTTTTTCTTTCCTTTTTCGTATTATCCTATGATTCTTTCTTTTTTCTTTCTATTTGACCACTCTTTCTTTCTCTTTCTTTCTTTCTTTCTTTCTTTCTTTCTTTTTTCGTATTATCCTATGATTCTTTCTTTCTTTCTTTCTATTTGACCACTCTTTCTTTCTTTCTTTCTTTCTTTCTTTTTTCGTATTATCCTATGATTCTTTCTTTCTTTCTTTCTATTTGACCACCCTTTCTTTCTTTCTTTCTTTCTTTCTTCTTTTTTCGTATTATCCTACCATTCTTTCTTTCTTTCATTTTTTTGGTATTTGTGTGCGCGTGTGTCTTTATTACTTTTAAAATTGAATGAATGGTCTAAATTTAACAGTTTAAAGAATATCTGTGCTTTCATATCTATTAACAAATCACAGACAACTTTATATATATATATATATATATATATATATATATATATATATATATATATATATATATGATGAGTCTAATTTTCAATTTATATATCATATTTGTATTTATATATGTTATATGTATATATGTCAATTATATATATACTTTGGATTTAGTGTGAACCAGGGGTAAAGTGTGAAATAAATGAGAAACCAAATTGGATATTATGTACTAAGGTTATTTCATCTGATATTTCAAAGGAATGACCCTTTTATTACAAGGACTTTTTAGATTGACTGGCTACAGTGGTCGCTGGCATTTTTATGGGTCAAGGGTGTTGATTTCTCGGCCTACCTTTGAAGTTCAACAATCTCTCTCTCTCTCTCTCTCTCTCTCTCTCTATATATATATATATATATATATATATATATATATATGTGTGTGTGTGTGTGTGTGTGTGTGTGTTGTGTGTGTGTGTATATATAGTGGGACAAATGTAATTGTAAATGTTGGCTTATTTTTAAAAATGAATATTTAGGTCAAATTCATTATTTTTATATAATTAGGTTATGGACGAACAAGCTGATATTTCTACATATATATGAACAGATAGATAGATAGATAGATAGATAGATTTGTAAGAATTGTATGAGAAAGATATATAAAGATAGATAGGAATAATTGTGATGTTTCGGACTGTTGTCCTCATCTTTATTGTGGTATGTATAAACACGTCGTTTCGGCCGGTGTATCCTCCGGCCTTCCTCAGGTGTTCCTTGTGTATCCGGGAATAGTAATGACCCAACCTAGGAAATCATTTTTAATAGGTTGACAGTTGATCAACTATTAAAATGATTTCCCAGGCTGGATCATTACTATACTCAGATACACAGGGAACACATGATGAGGGCCGGAGGATACAGCCGCCGAAACGTTGTGTTTTACAAATCACAATAAAAATGAGGATAATAGACCGAAACATTAAAATGATTCACATTAAGCCTTATTTAAAAAATGCAAACAATTACAGATAGATTGATAGGAAATTTGATGACATACTACTTCGATTATGCAATGCAGTGTATAAACAAAAAAAAAACAATAGAGAGATGAACAAAGAATTGCATCTTCCCCTTCCCAAAGAAAGGGTGCCTCGGAATCACTAAGAACTACAAAGCTATAACTCTTTCTGTCATAGCTGCGAAGATTTATATCACTCTACTTCTCAATCGTATCCGCCTAGAAGTCAAGAAAACTGTATGCAAAATCCAAACGGATCTTGGATTTTGATTATTCTTCGAATCATTGAAGGAGTACGTGCTAAAAATACCGAGCAACACTTTTGTCTGTAGATTTCTCTGAAATATTTGACACTAGAAATATGGAGCAAATACTACAAGCATATGATCTCCCAAAAGACAATTTACTACTATAATGATGCTCTCTACAAAGAAATGAAAACAATGTCTTTCCCACCTCTGATGGTGACACTGTGTTATATACCCCTTATAACACGTCGGGTATATATAATGAGGAGAGAGAGTGAGAGAGAGAGAGAGAGACAGACAGACAGACAGACAGAGAGACAGAGACAGACAGACAGTGTAGAGTTACTCTCTGCTTCTACTGCTACTACCTCGTCGGTTGCCATATTCTTCTCATGGCTTATTTTTCTGCAGGGCTTTCTGCTGGGGGTTGATCTCTGCTTTCTTCTTCGGGATGGGTGTCTATGCATTATATTACTTAATCAATAAAGCAAGACTTGTTGTTTTTCTGTTAAGATTTTATTAAAAACAACCCAGCCATGATCCGTGTGGTGGAAAAGCGACTCTCAGAGCGAGTGACTTTCAAGTCCACTTGCTCTGAACCTCTGGGCGCAACTAACGAAAACTTCTCATGTCTGTAATGGCGCCATATTGAGGGGTCAAGTCGGGGTCATCATCAATCACTCATAAGCCTAACGGTTATAGAAACTCCCCACTTAACCCCCACCGATTTTAGATCTAACAAACTTTTATTTAAAAATATTCTTACTACCATATGTACATTATGTAACAACTGATTTTTTTACATTGTATGTAGAATTCTTGCAAGGTGATACATTAGCACCATTTCTATTTATAATCTATCTAGATTACATTCTACTCGTGGTTGTTGTGGTAGCATTCCCTCAGAATGGGTTGGCTGTCTCCATCTATAGAATTTGCTCATTTCCCTCATAAAGGCCAATCATGCCTAGCAATCCAATACGAGAGAATGGGTAATCTCCAACCAGTCACAGCATAATCTGTACAATCAAGGGCCGATATTTCATTCAAGATCATCCTCATCGTCATTAGCCACATTTTATGTTAACCACCACAACGCTTCTTCTAGTCCGAAGGCTGAACTGGGAGTGATCTCCTTATGTATGTGTTTTCCTGGTTGACAGCAAGGAGCAAGACTGGGCCAGCACAGATGTCTTGCTCCGGCCCTAACACCATTAGATCCAATGAAAGAAAAATGGTTTCACCCTAAAAAAAATGACAAGAAGTAGATGATAACCTACAGAAAGTACAATGGATGCAAACTACCCAGATGATCAAGCGCTTCTAATAAATACATCTTTCCCAGCCAAATCTCTGCTGCATTGCCTGGAACAGGCAGCTAGAGGCATTGGCTCTATGAGAACTCAGATAAAACAGAGTTCATGCATTCAAAACAAGATGGAGGCATTTTCACATTAACTCTTTGCCTACCAAATTTCCCCAGTACCAGTATTTTATCTGTATGATTAGATATTTCAAAGTTCACTATCTATTCACCTCACAACTCATTCTATTTGAATAATGTTCTGTTATTATTATAATCTGAGTCCCTCTGCTCAATTATAATGACTAACCATTAGTTTTTCTACTTTGGTTACGGTAGGATTTCAGTGGTGATGGAGCCACTGGGAGCTGTTTAAAGTAGGCAAAGAGTTAAATGTCTAACCCTTGATTATTATTAGACCAGTTCACATACTTAAGTAGTAATATCTCATCTAAAGAGTGTGTTGTAAATATATGTACAGGAAAGACATGACTGCTACTGACATGTTATTGAACACATGGAAGCTTGATCTCTAATAGAATGATATTATATCCGGGTTAAGGATATATTCTTGAAGTTGGTAGTTGGTATATTATTGCAGTAGAAATTGGTACATCGGTTAGTAATCCGTCTCTGAGGTGTTGGGGTGTCGTCTAGCGAGTAAAGTAGCTTGTAGGCATAAAGGTGCCTGTACCAACACAGTGTCGACTATTTATACATGACACTGTCCAATCAGATTATAGTGAAGGGGTACCAAGGTATTTACATATTCATTATATCATAGGATAAAGCAGTGATTCTTCCAAACTGTAGCAGTATATGTACTACTCTATGACTGAACCATTTGGACTTTAACAAGATGTTTGAAGAGAAAGCTTCAATGATTCTGGGTTGCTTTCTTGGCCAAATCCTGGAAGCAGTACTTCACAAAAATCAGCTGTATGGCCACTTATGTCCCATCATCAAAAGTAAGATGAACAACACATGTTTGAGACAACTGAAGACTAAAGGGGGTCTCATAAGTGATGTTGTTCTATCTGATGGTGAGGTTCATGTTCTGGAAGTCTGGGGAATGTGGAACACCCCTTCCTCACCATTGCTCACTGGTTCACTCTGACCTGATATTTCATTCAAGATCAACCCTCACCGTCATTAGCTGCGTTCTTTGTTGACCATCACAATGCTTCTTTTAGTCCGAAGGATGGTCTAGGGGTGACTGCTACTGACAGGTTATTGAACTCATGGAAGCAAATAAAACAGTGATTCTTCCAAACTGTAGCAGTATCTGTACTACTGTATGACTGCACCACAGGCTGGGGCACGTATTTACGAGAAGCACTTGATCATCTGCATAGTTTGCATCCATTTTAGTTTGTAGGATATGTCTTTTTTTACGGTGTTAGGGTTGTATCTATGGGTTAAATAGAAAAATGTGTTTATAAAAAAATTGAGTATCCATTTAGAATGAATTTATTTCAAAACTTTGTCAGTATTAAATGACCCACCGAGGTTGATATACCGTAAAACAAACCAAACCAAACCAAACCAAACCAAACCAGATATTGGAGTTCAAGATTAATCAAGGATATAAAAATCATTGAAGGAACACAAGGAGAGCTACTAAGATAATGAATGATTTAAAAAAACTTTTTGTATGAGGAAAGACTTAGGAAGATTGACTTACCCAATTTGACTTATCGACAAACCAGAGGAGATATGATTGAAGTCTATAAATATTACTTATGGATTTTATTCAACAAACTTTAATCTATTGAACATTGCTCAAAAAATCAATACCAGGGGTCATAAATTAAAACTTGGAAAACAAAATTTTGCAAAACAAATGCAAGGCCAAATTATTTTAGTAACAGGGTAGCAGATTCATGGAATGAACTACCATCATCAGTAGTGAATCTCTGAACTCATTTAAGGCAAAGTTGGATGAATTGTGGAAAGTATATAAATATTCAGTGGAAATAAGATAAATGTTTTAGATACAAAGAACAGCTGACAGGTCTCAGATCTAATATATCTAGCTGAAAAAAAGATATTATTTTTATTATTGTGTTTTTCACAACTGCCATAGCTGGTGGTTCACTGGAGACTGAGCGACAGCAAATCACTTCAGGTCTGCAGGAATTTTCTGAGTATTCTAGCTGACCTTAACAATGCTGTAGTTTGGATGGTCTCGTTTCTTCCTCTGATTTCTTCATTATTATTATTATTATTAATTATTATTATTATTATTATTATTATTGTTATAAAAGAGGACAGTTTTCTTTTTTATGTAAAGTTTATCCTTTTAATCTATTGTAGTCAATAGAGATATTCCAAAAATTTGGACAGAAGAAAAGGAACATCATCATCATCATCATCATCATCATCATCACATTACACAGACAACACAGATACCCATGACTCTCTCTTGCCAACCATCCCTATTGGTCATCGCTCCTGGCACAGTGACCAGAATCCACACTGAGCTGATTGATGTAGATTCTTGCTGGTCGACCTATTCTGCTGTGTCCAAGTTTAGGTTTCTACAGGAGAACATCACTTATGAGTTAATCCTTGCTTCTCCAGCAGAGTCCAGCATTTCTTGTTCATCTGATTTAGATGATTTGTTTGATAGGAGGAAAATAGTGGCTTCCAAGATTTATTTGAGACAGCACTTAGCATCCTTGAATAGTTTCCATTTAGCATTTTCTCAAAGCATTTGGTTGCAGTATTAGTAGTGCAGCCATACATTAGCACTGATACAGTTACAGCTTGGAAGAATTTTTGCTTTTTCTATTCAAAAAGATCAGATTGTTTTTAATTTTTTGCTAGATCAGAAATGTTGCCTGAATTGAAGTGGTTCTCAACCTTTTGTACCTGTGGACCCCTTGGATTCCTATTTGACTCAGGTGGACCCACCTCCACCCCAACCCCACCATTCAATATTTAAAAAAATCCAATTGTATTCTTAGAATTAAATGTTATTATGAATTGTATAAAAATTTGTTAAAAAATTGTTTTGGTTGATTAATTTTGAAGAAAGTGAAAATTAAATTATCTGTTTTGTAATTCTAGAGGCAGTCACCTGATGAACACAAGAGACTGAACAAGTTGAAAAAGTGCAACAGAAAGAAGAAAAAAAAATAATTAAAAATACAAACTGCAAAAAATAAAAGATACAGAAAGTCAAATTAGTAATTCTTTAAGAAAAAAAATTTTCTTAATTACTTTGCATAAATTATTTAAGTGAACTAAATTAACAGACTTGTACTGCACTTGAGCAAAAAAGTTGAGAATAATACAAAATAATAATAATAATAATTTGAAGATTAAATAATAATAATAATAATAATAATAATAATAATAATAATAATAATAATAATAAAATACCTGGACCTTGCCAGAGATTTGAAAAGGCTGTGAAATATGAGGGTGAAAGTGATACGAATTGTAGTTGGTGCACTTGGAACGGTCCCAATAAACTAGGAAAAAAGACTAGAGGAAGTGGAAATCAGAAGAAGAATTGAGACCATCCAGACTAGTGCATTGGTACAATCGGTTAGAATACTCAGAAGAGTCCTGAAGACCTGAGGAGACTTGTTTTCACTCAGACTCCAGATACCATCAGCTAACACTAGTGTGAAAAACTCTCAATAATAATAATAATAATAATAATAATAATAATAATGATAGACAAATACTTGGACCTTGCCAGAAAACTGAAAAATCTTCGGAACATAAAGGTCATACTAATCCTAATTGGGGCCCTGGGAATGGTCCCAAAGGATTTGGAAAAGAGTCTGGAGAATTGGAAATCTGAGGATTAGTCGAGATCATCCAAACAACAGCATTGTTAAGATCAGCTAGAATTCTCAGAAAATTCCTGGAAACCTTAGGAGACTTGCTGTCACTCAGCCTCTAGTGAACCATAATTTTAGGTGGGTCTGAAAAATACATACACATTCCATTGTGTCTGAGAGTTTATGAAATGATGGATTTCACCAGATGATCAGGATTTTCCAACTTTACCAATTATACTGTCTGAATCATTTTTGATCTTCCTTGGATTTCCAAAGATTTTATAGGACTATTCCAGGTGCTCCTGCAATGATGGGTACTAGTCAAATTCAAGTTTTATATTTTATTCAGTTCTCTGACATGGTCCAGATATTTTTCCAGCTTTTCGCTTTTTAATTTCTCCCTATATCCGTGGGAAAAACCAACACCTGCCAATGGTAGAATTGATACCTTCAATTAAGAAAAAAATAATTCGGTGTAATGACTGGTTGCGAAATATAGGGAAGATCCCCTGGAAGAGCCAAGACACTCAGCCATCACACTGTTGCCAAAAATTATTCAAGGGAAAGAGGTGGTGAGGAGGCCTGGAAGGTGCAACAGTTATTTCTCTGTTTGAACCAATTTACTGACGTGGGTGATCTGCTTTCTGCGTTAAACAAGACTTGGACAAAGAGATTATTTTAATCTAATCTCTAAGCTTTTAATTTTGTTTATCTCTTCTCTTTAAACCTGCTTTTAAAAAAAGATTCTTTTAATTCATATATATATATATATATATATATGTGTGTGTGTGTGTGTGTGTGTGTGTGTGTTTTGTGTGTGTTTGTATGTGTGTGTGTTTGTGTGAATGTTATAATATATAATATATATATATATATATATATATATAATATATATACATTTAACTCATATATATATGTGTATGTGTGTGTGTGTGTGTTTGTATGTGTGTGTATTTGTGTGCATGTATATATGAAATATATATATATATTTATATATATATATACATATACTGAATATATGTTTGTGTTTGTATGTGACTGTAAGTGTCTGTTTGTATATGTATATATATATATATATATATATATATATATATATATACATATATATATTATATATATATATATATTATATATATATATATAATCAAGCATTTAAAAAATGTTTTAAGAAAAAAATCTTAAAACATTTTTTATGGATTTAAAATTTCCTTTTCAAAAAAAAATTTCCCAAAATTGGACTTGTATGAAGCATGTAATAAATATATGTTATTTAAAAATGTTAAATAGAAAAACCTTTTGACTTAGCTTCTTAAAATTCTATCTAGGAATGACTGAAATTTATTGTATCTTTTTAAGCATTGGTTGGTGTTTCTTTGTTGGTTGGCTGGTTGGTTGGTTTTACTGCATATCATCCTTTGTTGGCTAATTCTATACTAAAATCAATTTAACAATTATAATCTCCAATTACTTAGTTTCAATAATATGACTTCACAATCATTTTAAGTAGGTAAACACTACATATTTAATTTCAATATCAAAATTTTAACAGCCAATATAGTAACATAGTTCCCATTCATTTTAAACATTATCTCAAACAGATCTATTTGACCCATAGATGGGACCCTAACAGGTACTACCAGCTAAAGGGCAAGTTGACCTGGGTGTAATAGCAATGAACGTGGGATTATACAACGATCAGAACTTTAGAACAGGAGCCTTATGACTGGATGTCATACCCAAAACACACTGTATGTATATATGTATGTATGTATGTATACATAAATGACATATAGTGGTGCATAAGCATCAAATTTTATCATCTAATAGATCTGATACAATGGGAAGGACGTCCTTCCTATGTCATATTTACATCAAACTTTGTGGATCTGCAGCTGGTTTGATGAGTCATTTGAAGGTTCATGAGAGGAAAGGTTCTGGTGGTGGGGTTATAGGATTGTGAGGGGCAGCAGTATCTGTAAAGATTATGCTATTGCTATGTATGTACGTTTGTATGTATGTATGTATCTGTAAAGATTATGCTATGCCATGTAAAGATTATGCTGTAAAGATTATGCTATGCCACCATTGCCATGTAAAGATTATGCTGTAAAGATTATGCTATTGCCATGTATGTATGTATTAGTGAGAAAACACATTATTAACAAACCTCTTTCTTATAAAAAATTGGGACAGCATCAAGAAAATAAATCTGTTGATGAAATGAAATAAATATTTTTCAGGACTGCCATTCATGAGATTTATATTAAATTAATCATTAATTCATCTATTTATCATATCTATCTATCTATCTATCTATCTATCTATCTTAGTGTGTTATTTTAGATCTATCTATCTATCTATCTATCTATCTATCTATCTATATCAGTGTGTTATCATAGATCTATCTATCTATATCAGTGTGTTATTATAGATCTATCTATCTATCTATCTATCTATCTATCTATATCAGTATATAGATTATATCAATCTATCTACTATCTATCTATCTATCTATATCTGTGTTATTTAGATCTATCTATCTATCTATCTATCTATCTATCTCATCTATCTATCTATCTATCTATCTATCTATCTATCTATCAGTATGTTATTATAGATCTATCTATCTATCTATCTATCTATCTATCTATCTATCTATCTATCTCAGTGTGTTATTATAGATCTATCTATCTATCTATCTATCTATCTATCTATCTATCTATCTATCTATATCTATATCTAGTGTGTTATTACAGATCTATCTATCTATCTATCTATCTATCTATCTATCTATCAAAATATCTATCTATCTATCTATATCAGTGTGTTATTATAGATCTATCTATCTATCTATCTATCTATCTATCTATCAAAATATCTATCTATCTATCTATCTATATCAGTGTGTTATTATAGATCTATCTATCTATCTATCTATCTATCTATCAAAATATATATCTATCTATCTATCTATATCAGTGTGTTATAGATCTATCTATCTAAATATCTATTCCCGTCTACTCTCATCCATTTCAGTGTATTCTTATCAATTTATCTAGGGCCAGTTTAGCTCAGTTCAGCATCCTGGGATACACGAGGTTCCTGGTTTGATACCGGCTCTTGCCATTTCAGCATATGAGTAGCACAGGGATCTGTGCAGTAAAGTGAGGAGCTGATAGCAGGTGTGGAGCTCTACCTCAGACGCCAAATCAATCTCCTTGGTCTAGCACTAGTCAAAAGGTGATAGACTCTCTCACCGTTTAACTGATACCGACTTTAGGCCACCCCTACGACTTTACTTACTTATCTATCTATCTATCTGTCTGTGTATTTATAGCTAATTACCATCACCTTTTCTCTCTCTCTCTCTCTCTCTCTCTCTCTCTGTTACTTGATTATTTCTCACCTATTCACTCCCTCTTTGTTCACAATTCTTTCCTCATCTCTACTCTCCCTTTATACCCACTTCTCTCTATATACCCCTGTCATCTCTCTCTCTCTCTCCCTCTCTCTCTCTCCCACTCTCTTTCTGTTACTTGATCATTTCACCTATTCACTCCCTCTATGTTCTCCTCTCTCTCCCTCTCTCTCTCTCCCTCTCTCTCTCCCTGCCTCTATGCTCTCCAATCTCACATTATCTCATTCACCCTCTCTCTTTCTATCTCTCCCTCTCTCTTTCTCTCCCCCCTCTCTCTCCCTGTCTCTCTGCTCTCCAATCTCACATCTCACCCACTCTCTTTTTCTCTCTCTTTTTCTCTGTCTCTCTCTCTGTCTCTCTCTCCCTGTCTCTCTGCTCTCCAATCTCACACTATCTCATCCCCCCTCTCTCTCTCTGTCTCTCTGAGCTTTATTATTTTTAGTCTTTATAATCACTCTGTTGAAATGTATTTTTTCCCTGAGCAAAACTCAAATTTAAACACCTCTTCCCTTTATCCGCCTCCCACCCCCCAACCCGCATCTTTTCGACTTACCTTAATATATCAGTGGAGGATATTATTACAATTTGTTCAGACCACCTTCTCTTATCATAGTTGATACCTACCATTTTGTTTTCACCCCTTTCCCACCCTTGACCAGCCACATTCCACCAGCCACCCCCACCCGACACCCCCACCACCCCTTTATGTACCAATCTAACTTTTCTTCTTCTTCTTCTTCTTCGCCCCCCCCCCGATTCTCAATACATAACAACAATACCCCCATTTGTGACTGGTTAATGAGTAATATGAATAAAATTGAATAAAGTTGTTGGCAGGCAATGGTCTCATCCCTTTGGGAAATCAATCTTGTGAAATCTATTAGGGAAAACACCCTCCTCCATGGGGTCTGTTGAAAAAGAGAGATAGAGAGAGAGATAGAGACAGAGACAGAGACAGAGACAGAGACAGAGAGATAGAGAGAGGGAGAGGGGGTAGGGAGAGAGAAAAGAGAAATAGGGAGATATATATATATAGAGAGAGAGAGAAAGAAAGAAATAGAGAGAAAGAGAGAGAGAGAGAAAGAGAGAACAAGAGAGAGAGAGAAAGAGTGGGGAGAAAGAAAGAAAGAAAGAGAGAGAGAGAGAGAGAGTAAGAGGGAGAGAGGTGGGAAGAAAGAAAGAAAGAAAGAAAGAAAGAGAGTTAGATTGGAAGAGAGAGAGGTATAGAGAAAGAGTTATAGACAGAAAGAGAGAGAGGGGAAAAGTAAAAAAGAGTGATAGGGAAAGAGACAGAGGAAGAAAGAGAGAGAGAGAGAGAGAGAGAGAGAGAGAGAGAGAGAGAGAGAGAGAGAGGGAGAGAGACAGAGTGAGACAGATAAAGAGACAGAGAGAGACAGAGGGGGTGGAGAGTGATAGAGAAAAGGGAGATAAGGAGAAAGATAGAGAAAGATAGATAGATACACACACACACACACACAGAGAGAGAGAGAGAGAGAGAGAGAGAGAGAGAGAGAGAGAGAGAGAGAGAGAGAGAGAGAGAGAGAGAGATGTTGTTGTTGTTGCACCGTCGTTTCTACTCTGATTGTCGGATATCATCGTCCCACCGTTGCGACAAAAGATGGCAACTGCGTTTTTTTCTTCTTCCTCTGAATAATATGAAGGGTGAAAGTAGAAGGAAAAGTATTTGGGATAATGATGATGATGATGATGTTGATGGTGACAATGATGGGCATCATCATCACCATCATCATCGGAAGAGGGAAAGAAAGACACATTATGATGATGATGATGATGATGATTATCATCTTTGAAGAAAGACAGAAGAAAATAATAAGGGATGATGATGATGATGATGATGCTTATGATCATCACCGTCATCATCTTTGAAAGGAGAAAAAGAAGAAGATAATAAAGGATGATGATGATGATGATGGTAGTTTTGATGATGAGGACAATGATGATGATCATGAGGATCATGATGATGATGATGATGATCATGATCGTCATCATCATCATCATCATGGTCATTAAGCTCATCTTTGAAAGGTGAAATAAGAAAAGAAGAAAAGATTACGATGATGATGATGATGATGACGACGACGATGACGAAGATTATGATAATGTTGATGATGATAATGGTCATTACGCTTATCTTTTAAAGTAGAAATAAGAAAATAAGAAAAGATGATGATTATGATGTTGATGATGGTGCTGGTTTATATTTTTCGTGGTAATGCTCTTGGCAAAGGCACAAATCCGTCTGTTTGTCCACCAGCTATAGGTAAATAATAAGTCAGACTGGGTTCTTTAGCCTTTGTAAGAAAACCACTCTAAGGGAAGGAAAACTCTGAATTAAAAAAAAGACATTTGTGAGTTATACTAGGCAGAATTAAATTGTTGTTCACTATTCAGCAATGTTACATATCCTTTCAAATATGTATGGATTATCAACTCCTCCACGCAAGAAGGATGTGACACAAGGTCAATTTCTTAAACGGAGTTTACCAGGTTTTAATTCAAATCCCACCCCCTAGACTGGTTATCTAGCCATGGTTAAATACCCCAGTCTACCCTACAATTTATCCATATCTAGAGGGAAAGTGCTTGGATGCATACCTTTCCCAAGAGTGTTAGCACTTTGTTAGTGATATATACGGAGAAGCATTATTTTTTTAGTTAAAAATGTTTTCAACTGGCTAAACATGGATTTACCTATAGCTGGAGAGGGAGAGAAAGAGAGGGTAAATATTTGGATGTATGAGGGCATTGACGCTATGCGAAATGCAAACAGCCTTATCCAAGACTTGAACACCGGTCGACGAGTCCATTTCCTAGGATTCTAACCATTGCTCCATGCGTCTACCCTTTCCAATATACGTATGTTTATTGCATTCTTACTGTTAGCTATTTTACTTACGAGTATCTTCTATTGAGCTGACGATTTTTCTTCTTCGTCTATTTTTGGCTGTTATTCGAGTCTTAGTAGCTGAGTAGCTGGCTTCTATCTTATTTTCCTTCGGTTTTTTCTGTTACGATGTGGACATTTTTAGGCTGCAAATATATATATATATATATAATATATATATATATATATATATATATGTGTGTGTGTGTGTGTGTGTGTGTGTGTGTATTGAAGGAAGAAACGTAAATATTTTTGAACTTTTGTTTTCCTTTCAATTTCTATAGAAATTTTCTAATAATTTTGCAAGTTTTGAAATATTTTGATTTTTCAAAATTATTGAACTAGATAGAATTTTAGGAGTTCGTATCTTAAAGTTAAACTTTTTTTTCGTCTAAAAACAATTTGTCCGCAGATCATCTTTTGCAATAAAGCCTTGTCCACCTTCCAAATTCTTTTATTTATCGACATATTTTACGAATAGTGAGATTTTGTACGTTTTCTGATTGGCTGATTATAAAATGGCAGATAAAATCACTAATCTCATTGGCTATTTTTTATTTCGGAGCTAATTATCATTTTTACGTATTTTACTCATTTAAAACTTAATTAATTATGAAACCAAGAAACCTATGGGCGAAAAGTAACAATACGCTTTTTGTGATTTTATCTTAATCATTACGGAAAATTATTGAGCCATCTTTTACATCCGACAGAACTGAACGAAAATTGTTTTGGGACTGTAGCCTAAGAGTTCTTGGCTGCAGATCCGTTCGTCCGTGCCGAATACGTGCAAATGAACGGCTTTTAAGATCGGTGATTAAATAGTTAACTAACCACTTGTTGATCGGCTGGCTTTAATCCACGCGCCCACACAGAGACTATAATTTTAAGTGGTGGGCTACAGCACACCTTATATAACAAAACATGGATGTGGTAATTGCATTTCACTTACCGCTAATACCCTTGGGAAAGGTATGAATCCTGCTCTTCCTCCAGCTATGGATAAATAGTAGGGTAGACTGGGCTCTTTAACCTTGGTTAGGCAACCGGTCTAGGAGAAGGAAAACTCTGAAATCAAACCTGTTGAACTCCGCTTAAGAAATTGACCTTGTGTCACATCCTGCTCGTGCGGAGGGGTTGGTAAATATATATATAACAAAACATTCCAACATTTTCATTTTGGGTTTCTCTTGTCTTGTGACATTGCTTAGTTTTTGATTAACGAACACAAGATTTTGTTGTTTTACTTAGATGTCTTTTATTTTAATTCATAAACCCAAGTCAGACAATTACGCGTACAGAATTTGGCCTCTAACGGATAGACCACCATTGCGTCTGTGTTGTTCAGCGCCCAGCCAAAAAATGATTTTCTAAGTTTCTCACGTTGGATGAGATATTACTACCTAGGTATGTAAATTGTTCCACCGATTTTGCAGACTTACCGTTGAGTATGGAGATGCCACCTTGAAAATAACTGATTTCAGCATTAAATAACCCAAGAAATTATTTTTTTAAGGAAGTCTAGAAAGGAACAAGTCATTATGTCCCGATAATGCATTGGACACACAAAACTAATACACTCTTATATACTCAAACAAAAAACAAACAAACAAAATAAAAACTTTTTATCACAGAATAAAGAGAAAAGCGAGTAATAGTCCTTGTTTATCAGTCTGTTTAAAATTTGAAATCTGGAAAAAGCCGTCCACTTTTTCCAACGTTCTTTTTTCAGACTTCAAATTTTAAAACTGACTGATAAACAAGGACTATTACTCGCTTTTCTCGTTATTCTGTGATAAAAAATTTTTTTATCACCTTCCATATATTAATAAATGCCCTGAAGATGATCTAATTAATAGATCGAAACACTGCAGCGTCGGCCAATAAACTTACCACTTAACTCATTTAAATCTGTGTTTTTTCAATTTTTCTTAATATACTACATACCATCGGATTC
>CM042148.1:109862353-109898571 GCA_023376005.1 Doryteuthis pealeii
CTGACACACATTATTTAAACCCAACAGAAAGAAGTTTTCTCTGAAAAGCCATAACAGATATTCATGATGACATGTAGAATTAAATTTATCATTTACTTTGGTGAGTTGTTTTCCTCAGTTCTTGCTAGAAACGATCAAATGTCTATCCTCCACAATAGATGTTACTCTCAACCTTCCAGATATTTCTTCCACCAACATTTGCACCGGTTTCTGCATGTTACTGCAGGCAATAATGCACCTCATTTTTTTATATCTGTAATTTTCAAGCAATCTGTTGTATCGCTGTCTTATTACATAGACCGTATATTTAGTACTAGAAGCGGCTATCTGGCGTCACCTGGGTAGAGGAGGGGATAAAAAAAGGTTTTCCCGCAGATCCATTATTGTTGAATCGCAAGTTGGATCTTCGCATGATGCCCCATTAAAATCCATATGTATAAAAGACATTGCGTTGATCCATTCACTCTGAAAAGAAAAGTTAATTTCTCCTATTTAAAAAACTAAATGCAAAAAAAAAATACTCTTAAAAAATCCATACTGTTATCATTTAAATTTTATTTTTCAATTATCTTCTCGAATATAAATCAAATCTTCATTATTTTTGTTCAAGAAGCAAGATCTGGTGATAGTGAATGTGTGTATATATCTATAGGAAGAATTTCCTCTTGGACTCTTTTTTTTTCTTTAGTTCTCAGATTTTTAACTGTTTCTGAAAACTAATTTCAATCATTCATTAGTCTACACTAACGGGACTTGTGGATATACCACAGTATGATGATTTAATTATTAAAACATTTGATATGTTTACTTAAAATTGGAAATAGTTCAATATATGAAAATAATCCTGATTTAACTCTCTCACTCAGTCTACCATAAGCAGGATGTGACAGTAGGATAATTTCTTAAGAGGGCTTTAACTGGTTTGAATTCAGAGTTTTCCTTCTCCTAGACCGGTTGCCATACGAAGATTAAAGATACCAATCCACTTACCATTTACCAATAGCTTGGGAGGTGAAAATAGTTGGATTCATACCTTTCCCAAGGGTATCAGCACTATGTGAAAATGCAAACAGCTTGATGCAGGATTTAAGTAGTTATTGTTAAGTAAATTTGATGGTATTAAATCCTTAACGAGGCTGTTTGCGTTTCACTTCAGTTGGGACTGAAGAAGCTACCCGGTCCAACTGAGGGGTCCAGTGAGCTTCGGCCGCTGGATCAGGTGTTGTTAATTAATAGCGTCGATCCCAAGGGGCTATCCCGCCAGGCAATACATGCCCCCTTGATTTAAAGGGGCAGGACAGGGCTTATTGCCCAGCGCATGAGGCGCCCCCTCAAGGGGGAATGCCAACGGGATCGACGCAATTTTTCCACCTGCCACCCATGAGTCTCGGCTTGTGTGTGGTCCCACGTAAATAGGGCCTTGTGCCTAACCCGTACAAGTAGGGTACGAGGTAAATAATCTGAAGAAGGTTAAGGTTTAGGGACCGGACATGTATGCCAAAAAGTGGAGGTTCCTTAATGAAAAATTGTTATATTGTAAATTGAAGTACCAGGTACCTATTACTTAAGCATAAAATCCTTCATCTAGATGTAGATATTATATAAATAATTCATTTTTATAATTTGATAAGAATTTTAAAAATCTTATTATAATGGAAATTGTGAGTTTTTCTGTCTGTAATCGAAACTATATTACTACTCACGTCACAATTCCCTTAGTTATTAACGTCACATTCTCCATAATTTTATTTTTATCTAAAGCTTAATTATCATTAAAATTGTTTAACATTATTAATACTGTTAACCATATCAACACCCTAGATATTTAACATGTACACCGCGTGTACGGATTAGGCACAAGGCCCTATTAATGTGGGACCATCCACAAGCTGAGCCTCATGGGTGATGGGTGCACAAAATGCGTTGATCCCGTCGGCATTCCCCCTCAAGGGAGGCGCCTCAGGCACTGGACAATAAACCTTCCCCTGGGATCAACGTTGTTAGTTTGTAAAGTCCAGGGCCGAAGCCACTGGATTCCTACTGGTCGTAATCGGAGTTGATACGTTGACCGTATCTACATGATATTTACCTCGTACTCCACTTGCACGGGTTAGGCCCAAGGCCCTAGTAACGTGAGACAACCGAAGCTCATGGGTGGCAGGTGAAAAATTGCGTCGATTCCGTCGGCATTCCCCCTTTAAATCGAGGAGGCAGGTATTGCCTGGGGGATGTATTTACCTCATACCCAACTTGTATGGGCTGGGCACAAGGCCTCGTTTTAACGTGGACCCACCCACAAGCTGAAGCTCATGGGTAGGAAAGAACAAAAATTGCGTCGATCCCTTTGGCATTCCCCCTCAAGGGGGCGCCTCAGGCGCTGGGCAATAAACCCAGCCCTGCTCCTTTAAATCAAGGGGGCAGGTATTGCCTGGGGGATATCCCCCTGGGATCGACGCTATTAACTTGTAAATGACCGAAGCCACTGGACCCCCACCCCGTTGACCGTATCTACATCCTAATAACATGCAATTGTATTTATATATACAACAAAATAGCAATTTACAGTTTGAACGGGAGGGCTAATTTGCATATTAATATTAAAAAGATTGATTTCAATAAATATGTGCTTAGTATTATTGATTTCTAATTATTTGGTTTTATCTTAATGAATATGAGCAAAAACTCTTCTATAAATCTTAAAAGAAATCCATTAATAAGATGAAATAACTTTAATTTTATTATTTACTTCCTAATTTAACTAAATAATTTAAATTAGGAAAATATAGCAATGAATAATGGGAGTGATGGAAGAGTAAGTTTCAGTTGTTCTATTTTTCGATTTTACCCCCCTCTGTTCCAAATCTTTTCATCTGCATTCTTATTTAGTTTCATTAGCCTTTCTAATTTGATATAATATTTCACTACATTAAAACTTGAATACCTGCATCCGGAGGGTGCATATTTTTGCTAGTATCTATAATGAATATTTCAAATTTTGTTTTAATGCAAGTCATCATGTCATTTATCTATTAAATTTAACTTTTAACTTAACAAATCAAGTCATTTTAGAATGTAATAAAAATATACTGCTCATTCAACTGTGGCATATGGAAATCTAATAGATTGCAATGGAGTTATCAGAATAATAATTGATTAGAATAATTCTATTTATTTTGTTATTGTCTAAAATAACTAGAATGGTTAAATTACAAAAATACTAATACCGGGTACTCAGTTACCTCATTTAGAGGTAATGGATATTTTTTATAATATCACAATTTTTCCTAATGGATCTTATCATTTTTCTGTTAACGTTGCACATGGGTGGTGTGTTAGAGTTTGATCGTCTCCAACGGGGTCTGACGGGCTGAGGGGGTATTATGTTGGAAGACCCGAACCCCCCTATGAAGCCAGTCAATAACATAACTGACGACGTTACCCTGCGCTGTGTAGTCTGGCGTATTTCGAACAACTTAAGGGAAGCCCCCCACCCCGCTTTAAGCATACGTCCGTTACCTAAACTTTGACCCCCCCTTCCCCAGTTGGGAAAGGCATTAATCTATCTCTTCGTTGACCGGTACGGCAACCAGTCTAGGTAAAGAACAATTGAAGACAGGTGAACTTTGGTTAAACAAAATAATGACCTTGTGTCACATTCTGTCCGTGGGGTGGGGGTGGCTGGATAAATACACACATTTAACTCTATCGGTTTAACTAGGGTCGACAGAGCACTCGCCTAGGAATTACAATGTTATTGGCTCGATAGCGCCCCCCTCCAAGTTAGCACATTGGTAGCACAGATGATGTGTGTGGTAAAGTCGGGGAGGGGGCTGACGGTAGGTGTGGCGCTCCATCGGAGCAAAAACAATCTCCGTTGTGTAGCGTTAGCGAAAAGGATAGACCAAGCTCACTTTTAATATTAAATGTATTTAAGATGGGGTTGGATAGACTCCCTCGCTGTCCGGCTGATACCGTCAATTGGCCACTCCGCCAACAATTTACTTATGTGTGTGTGTGTGTTTGAGTGTGTGTGTGTGTGTGTGTGTGTGTGTGCACGCTCGCACCTGCACATAATGTTTTTAACGTGCGTGTCTGTATACCTGGATGTATTTATACTGCTTCGTCTGACAGTCTGGTTTCAAGATCTGATTATTTTTTTTTGCTCCCACTCCACCCTTTCTGGGTTTTTTTTCTTCTTCTTCTTTCTCTTCCTTTTCTCTCTAATTCTGATACCTCCATTTTTATTCAAGAAATTCCAAACCATTTCCCCCCTACCTCCCCTTTTCAGCTCGCACTTTCTCCTTACCTCCACCCCTCCCCTCGACAACCTCTCCCCACCACCACTTCTTAAATAAACATTCTTGGACTTTAGCTAGACCTGCAAATGTATGGCTTTCATTGTCATATGTTTTACATAGCGCACTATCCTCACCCTCACAAGCACCACACCTCAGTCCCCACCCACCCTCGGCTTCCCAAAATGGTGCCAACCTTATAACAGAGCCCCCCCCCTGCCCGACCCTTAGATAATTCCACCTTGAAATCTGAGTTTCATGACCTTTTACAAGAACCTTGCTATGGGCATCTTTCAATCTTTAGTGGAACACACCTATCCCCTTCTTCTCCACCTCGCTGCACACCCCTATCCACATTTGATTATTTTTATCTTGCATTTTCTTGCCTACCTTACTTAAGTTTCTTTTTTTTCTTAATTTCTTACTCTCTCTCTCCCTCTCTCTCTCTCTCTCTCTAAAAAAAGCAAAAAAAAAAAAACAGAATAAAGAAATTCATTTAAGTATTACTTCCAACAATCTCTTTTACATTGGGACACAACATCCCCACGTATATTCAACACAGACGTACATGCACACATGTACACACACACACATACACACACGCACACAAAGACCCATACACACACAAATACAAAGACTCATACACACACACACATGCACACACATACTCTCTCTCTCATACACACACACACACACACACAAAGACTCACATACACACATGCGTACACTCATACAAACACACATAGACACAAAGACTCTCTCACACACATACACACACACGAATACTCACACTCACACACGCACACTCTCACACAAACACACACACACAAATAATTACATATATGTACACACATACGCGTGCACACTTACACACACACACACACACACACAAAAAGAAAAACTCGCAAACTCATACAAACTCACACACACACAAACTCATACATACACTCATCCACACACATATATAAAGATTCATACATACACACACACACATTGTCACACCACACATACAGAGAAGATATCACGTACAAATAAGTACACCCCTACCAATATTTATTTTTAAAAAATAAGAATGTAATTTTCTTCAAAAGCAAAGATACAAGAATTTTATTATTTTTAGGGCATCATTATACAATCAAAATTGTTATCGTTGCATATTGTTTATTACGAAACTCTGTAAATTGGACTTAGTGTAGACCGAGTACAGGTACTGTTGACCATCTTTGGTTAATTTTAAGGACATAATAATGTTTCTGTGTTGTGGAGTGCTGGGTTAATTCTGTATTCAAGGATTTTTTAGGTGATCCTGGTTTATGGTCAAGTGACGTTGAAACCAACGATTCCCGCTAGAACAACGAAGTTAAGTAGCGATGAACCTGTTTAATACTCAGATGGGTGACCATTTAAGCAACAGCATGTACTGTAAGAAACCAAATATCAAAATGACTTGATTCAGCATTAAAGGATCCGAAAAAAGGTTGATATATCGTAAAACAAAACAATCAAAATCAATTTTATAATTGGTGCGAATGGTTTAAATCAGGAAGAAGATCCAATAAAAAAAATGGAACGTAAATTTGAGAGTCATCCACGTTTAACAGCATATCAACTCCGCTGGGGTTATTCAATGTCGAGATTAGATTAATTTGTGAATATGTGTTATGACCTGTTTAGGGGTCAATAAATAAATACTCAACACGGAGATAAAAGTAAAGAACAGATATATTCAACACATATCAAGTACAAAATGAGGACGGTTTTCATTGGTACAACGTACACGAAACATACACTTGCTACTTCTCACTTGAGCAGCTTTGCTCAGTTAAATATACCCTGTGGGTAAGACCATTGTTCTGGTCATAGGTGTGTCACCTACAACAAACAGCATATCAACTCCGTTGGGGTTATTTAATGCCGAGATTCGACTAATTTGTGAATGTTTGACATTGTTTACTATCTATAACACCTGTGTATATATGTACAAAGGGCCGGGTTAGCTCAGTCGGTAGAGTGTTCGGCTAGAAACCACAAGTTTCCTAGTTCGATACCGGTCCTCGCCAACTCAGCGTATGAGTAGCACAGGGATCTGTGCGGTAAAGTAAGGAGCTAATGGTAGGTGTGGCGCTCCACCTAAGACGCTAAAACAATCTCCTTGGTCTAACGCTAGTGAAAAGGGTGACTTTAGGCCGTCGACTTTACTTACTTACATATATAAGTAAAGTCGTCGGAGTGCCTAAAGTCGGTATCAACCAATCAGCCAGGGAGTCTATCACTCCTGGCTGATTGGTTGATACCGACTTTAGGCCACTCCAACGACTTTACTTATATATGTAAGTAAGTAAAGTCGACGGCCTAAAGTCGGTATCAACCAATCAGCGAGGGAGTCTATCCCCTTTCCACTAGCGTTAGACCAAGGAGATTGTTTTAGCGTCTTAGGTGGAACGCCACACCTACCATCAGCTCCTTACTTTACCGCACAGATCCCTGTGCTACTCATACGCTGAGTGGCGAGGGCCGGTATCGAACTAGGAACCTTGTAGTTTCTAGCCGAACGCTCTACCGGCTGAGGTAAACAAAGTTACGTAAAATCTTTATTGTCTATACATTATAAAGGACATTTGGCGTGTGTCTATGTATGCATCAGTTTATGTCTAGAGGAAATTACGAAAGTAAAACACTTAACGACAAAGTAAATATATATACACATTCACTATCATCAGGTCTGGCTTTTTGAGAAAACATAATGAAGATTTGATTTATATTCGTGAAGATAATTAAGAAATAAAATTTAATTAGAAACAGATAGGATATTTTTTTTTTTTTGCATTTAATATTTTAAACAGAAGATACTGATTTTTCTTTTTTCAGTGTCTGTGCACTTTTTTGCTGACGCCTCACCAGGTCGGATCAAAGAAAGTTCTTTTTTTTACATAGGAATTTAATGGGGCATCCTGTGAGGATCCAACTCGCGATTCAGTGAGAATAGATCTGCGAGACTCACTTTTTTTTACCATCCTCTACCCAGGCGACGCCGGGTAGATGCTTCTAGTCTTAAATAAATAATAAAGTATGGGATAATCTAATATAATTTAAAATGAAAGTAAACATAACAAAATAGTTAAATCAATCGTATAATCTCGTTTGAAACGTGACTTGGGGACAAATGTAATCAATTCCTAACATTTAAGTTCGAGATTTAAAAGATTAAAGGATTATCTTACCAGATTAAAGGGAATAGATAAAATCGTAACAATTTGTACGGGTGTCGTCACCTCAGCTTAAATAATGGACCATTCCGTTTTTATTAGAAAGAAGAAAAGGGAAGAAAAGGGACATGCTACACAGAAAAATATTATAAGAAAGAAAGAAAGAAAAGAAAGAAAGGAAGTAGGGGAAAGATTGAGAGAGAGAGAGAGAGAGAGAGAGAGAGAGAGAGAGAGAGAGAGAGAGAGAGAGAGAGAGAGAGAGAGAGAGAGAGAGAGAGCGGGCGAGCGTGTGGAAAAAGATAACGTTAATCTGTTTTAATCAAGCATAATAAAAAATATGAAAAGAAGGAAAGAAGAAAACAAAGAGAGAGAGAGAGAGAGAGAGAGAGTTAGTTATATCATCATCATCTTGTCGCGCCAGCAGCACGGATACCCATGAAAATCTCTCGGCCCGGAAGAATTGTCGCTTTAACTTATCAGCGAGGTCAGATTTCCACACATATATATATATATATATATATATATATATATTTACCAACCCCTCCGCACGAGCAGGATGCGACACAAGGTCAATTTCTTAAGCGAAGTTCAACAGGTTTGAATTCAGAGTTTTCCTTCTCCTAGACCGGTTGCCTAACCAAGGTTAGAGCCCAGTCTGCCCTACTATTTACCCATAGCTAAGTAGGATTCATACCTTTCCTAAGTGAAATGCAATTACCACGTCCAAGATTTGAACTCGGGGCGACGTGTCCATTTCCCATGACTTTAACCATTACACCACGCGCTTCCATATAACTGAAAATCTGTTTATAGCGGACCATAACTTTCCTCTGCGTGCATTAACCTTTTATATATTGATCTATTTGGCAATAGCTCTTAAGTAAACACATTAAACGTTGCATTTCACACAATACCACTGGGAAATTTATGCATCCCACTATTCTCCCACCAGCTATGGGTAAATAGTAGGTCAGATTGGGTTCTTTAACGTTGGTTAGGTAACCGATCTAACTGAAAGAAAATTCTGAATTTAAATCTATTTAAACTACACTTAAGAAATTTTCTCTGTGTCACATCCTGTTTGTGCGAAAAGGTTGTATAATATATAGTTGCACTTAAGTAGTAAGTAATTACCTAACTCGTTTGTCACAGGTATGATGTGACACAAATGGTTGCAAGTATGGGATATTTAGCGAGAATCGAACCTGTTATTCATTAGTAATGGATCTGCGAGACTAGTTTATTACTCCTTACACCACCAGGGGATTCCTCCTCGCTATAGATAAGTAATAATGTCATCGGCATTGCAGTCTCGGAAGACTATATAGTTCGTGTGTCCCTGAAGTGACAGCACCTCCTGTGACTGTGAAGTCCAATGGTTGAAAAACATTCTCGACCACAGATGTTGCATGTAAAGGCTGTCCCTGAAGATGTTGATGTGTCAATGCTTTGTTGTTGCCGCTCTCTTCTGGACCTCTTGATTGTGTTGCGCCAGGGGATAATGACGTAGACAGTAATTTAAAAAGACAAGTGTAACTGTTAATTAAATTATCCTACTGTGGTATATCCACAGGTCCTGCTAGTTTCAACGAAAGATGAAACTCAGCAATTTGTTGAATGAAAGGGGAAAACAAGGTAGACGTTAAATTAGTGTAAAATGTTTATTGTAGTTTAATTGTTTATTTTATCAATTTCTTTCCAGTTTTCACGTGACGACAGTTGGTGAATTTGATTCTTCAAAGGTTTTTTTTATTTTTTTATTTTATTTTACTTTTTATTTCAAGTGAGGAGAATCAAACAATCTGTCACAGTGTACAATCAAAAAGAAGAACAATAAAATCTATTGTGTGTTTTTTTTTCTTCTTCTGTCATGTCTTTGTATTAGCAGTTCACCATTCAGCTGCGTCACGCCTGTTCTTTTTAAAACAAAATTTTCAACTCAACATAGATACCCAAAAGATGGTGATGGGAAATAAAGCCATGTTTCATTAGCAATGCGTTGAAATTCAAGCTGTTGCATAAAACGTGCCATGCGCGCACGTCGCAAAGCAGGGTGCATATGTTTAATGCGGGTGGGACAGAATTTAAGTAGACAACCCCCCCCCCCAAAAAAAAAAAGTGGGGTTAGGGTATGAGGAAGTAAAAGTAGATTTAAGAAAAAGGACAGTTTTGAGTACGCTTCATTTTTTTCTTTTTTTTTTTCTTTTCCTTTTTTCTTTTGAGTAAAAAAATGAAGAGGGTGTTGCTGAAGATACTTGGGGGTGCGGGGTGCGGTTTTCTGATGGTAAGCGTGTGTCTGTAATTATAAAGGGGGGTGAAAAGAGTCGACTGACACACTCTGAATTTCTCTTCGAGTGGAACAAAAACGAATTTTATTCTTTTTTTACGTTCATCATTTTTTTGTTTGTTTGTCGAGGGTACAGGCTAAAAACGGAGAGGGTATAAGTTAAAAAGATTGCTTTTCAAGCCTTGGGGTGTGTGATGTATCGTATTCTGCCTGTAGTTTCATGAGGCATAAAAACAATGTCTGACGCCAAAAAACTTTTTTAAAGAGAATTTCTGAAAGTGAGGAGAAAAAAATGACACCAGATTTGAACATTAAAAACAAACTAAGAAACTTAGATGACATTTTCTCATTGGAAAATCTCACTTCAGACAAAATGTGTCTTGAATAAATGGAATAGTTGTCTACTTATTATTTGCCGTTTAGTTAGCAAGTTTAAAAAAGAAAGAAAGAAAGAAAGAAACGAAAAGACAAAACTGGGGGGGGGGGCAAAGAAAATTATAAATCAACAAAGAATGTAAATTACCAAATTTAGTATCCTGAATTTTTTCAAGGCATGAAAATGTACAAGAAAGTTCGTTACAATGAAAAGAATTTACTTACCAAGAGACATAGGGCAAGGAAAGTAAATAATTTAGATAGATAGAAAGATAGATAGATAGATACATACATACATACATACACATAAACAATATATATAGATAAATGCACATTTACTATAGGCATAGTGTGAGCGGGTTAAGTTACATACATACATACATACACACACACACACACACACACACATATATGTGTGTGTGTGTGTGTGTGTGTGTTGTTGTGTGTGTTTAGAATTAAACAAAAACACGTCTCCTGTTTAACAATTTTATTAACGATCTTTTTGAGCTTTCTGGCCAACTTTTTTTACATTTGGATGGAATCCGTCGATTAGTCCACCAAAGTTTTTATCCCAAGTACAAGTTGGGATAAAAGCTCGAAAAGATTATTAATAAAATTGTTAAACAGGAGACGTGCCTTTTGTTTAATTCTACATGTATAAATGAAAGAATACTGCCACAACACACACACACACACACACACACCACACACACACACACACACACACACACCTATATATATATTTATTTATATATATATGTGTGTGTGTGTTTATGTATGTGTATGTGTGTATGTGTGTATGTGTGAGTGTGCGGAGAAAATTAGACAAACCCGAGATGTTGTACTGGATAGAAGTTTATTACGGGTGGTGATGTCGATGTTATAACATTTCGGTCTATCAGACCTTCTTCAGGACACGACCTTTTCATGAATGCAATTGATGAGAAAATGTCTCCTGTTTTGGAGGGAGTGGGCAGAGATGAGTAAGTTTTTGTACTTACAGTTCAGCCTGAATCACGACCGCAAGACACTCGTCAGTAAAAGAACTTAATCCTTCAATACAAGAACACATTTCGTGTCCTGAAGAAGGTCGGATAGACCGAAACCTTATAACGTCGACATCACCACCAATGATAAACTACCATCCATCCAGTACAACACCCCGTGTTTGTCTGTTTTTCTTCACATACTGTCGGTTGATTTCCTCTTTTTGGTCCTCTTATATATATATATAATATAAATATTATATATATATGTGTGTGTGTGTGTGTGCTGTGGTGTGTGTGTGTGACGAGGTGGGAGATCAGGAAAATTATTTGTTTTTTTTTCCACCTGTGTAGAGAGAATGACATTAAATATAAGAAAAAATTTTAAATCAATACTTTACATTTAAAAAAATAAAATAATATGATTAGTTCAATTGATATTCTATTTAAATTATGTTTTGATTTTTAAATATTTTCGCGAATATAAATCAGATCTTTATTTTTTGCACAAAAGCTAATGGTTTCAGTAATAGTGAATGCATTCCCTTTGTCCTTAATTGTTTTAGTTTCATAGTTTTATCCGGACATACATACATACATACGAGGGTGAATAAAAAAGTAATGCCATTTTGTTTAGGACAGGTGTAATTACCAACACAGAAAAATGTATCATATATCAAAATTAAACTGGCCATCTGTAGACTACATCCCTACTTCGCCATACAGTCACTGTTTCTTTCAATAGCAATTTTCCACCTTCGAATGAGAACATGTATACCTGCCCCATAAAATTATGTTGACTCTTCTTTGAACCACTTCTTCATTACAGATTTCACTTCGTCACTGGAATAATGTTTACCTCTTAAACCCTCTTTGATGGGTCCGAAGAGATGATAGTCTGAAGGCGCTAAATCTGGTGAGTATGGAGGATGCGGTAAAGTTGACATTAGATTTTCTCCTTTGTCCTAATGCTTGTGTGTGGTCGAACATTGTCATGTAGAAGAAGAACATTGTCGATTGGCAAGTTGGGTTTTACTTGTCAGATTCTTGCTCTGAGCCTCGTTAGGCTCTCAATGTAGGCCTTAGTTTTATAAAAAAAAATTCCCATGAAATTAAGAAAATGGCATTACTTTTTGACTCACCCACGTAATTAAATATTAAGATGTTTTTTTTTTTATATAGATTTTGAATTTAGATACAAAAACTAACACTTCTACGTCAAATGAAAATAACTTTCTTTTATTACGTTAATTAAAATACTACATAACAATTATACACTTTGAAACTTTATCTTCCCTGTGTTGAGATTTTAAATACAAAATAGAAATATACAATTAATTTTAAAATTATTTGGTACTAACTGGCATGTTTCTTTTTTATTTGGATTTTTTTTTGTGCTCGTTCTTTCTAATTTTCTTCAAACTGCTCCGTGCCCCCGCGTACTTACTATATCGTATTTCTTTATTTTAAAAAAGATTTTCTTTTCTTTATTTCTTCATTTTTTCTTTCTTCTTTTTTTTAATCTACAGACGCAACGCACTTAGAATGTCTTTTTGTGCATGGATCAAATTACAGCTATCATCTACTGAATGGTTTGATGAAATTACTCAGGTTACACACTTTCACCTAACTGTTGTTCATAACTTAATAGTTAGCTCTTTTGCTTTAGAGAACAAAAAAAAAAAGAAAATTCAAGATGGCCGACGATAACGAACAGACGTGAAAATTTCTACGATCAAAGGTTGAATGAAGAAAAGAAAAGAAAAAATAGTGTTCGGGGGGGGGTGGGGTGATCTTCAGAATACAATGAATGACATTTTTACTCTCGTAATTTCAGATATACTGGCAATGAAATTATATATACTAGTATAAAAATGTACCCTTTGGATACACGTATTTAAGTTTTAATAATATTATTAGAATTGGACCAAAAAGACTAATGAATGAAATAGGTAAGTAAAGTCCTCGAGTGGCTTAAAGTCGGTATCAGCCTAACAGCGAGGGAGTCTATCCTCTTTTTCACTAGGCAAAGAAGATTGTTTTGATCTGAGGTGGAGCTCCACACAGCTCCTTACTTTACCACACAGATCCCTGTGCTACTCATACGCTGAGTTGGCGAGGATCGGTATCGAACTAGGAACCTTGTGGTTTCTAACCGAACGCTCTACCGACTGAACTAAATTAAATACAAACACAAAAAAAGATTACACTTATTTTTACTTTATGCTAATTGATTTCCATATAAAATTTTACTTATGATTACTTTTCATACATTTGAGAATAAATCAATAATATTAGAAATCAATAGCCCTACGCAATTATTGATCAAACACTGTTTTGTTAAAACCAGTATGCAAATTATTCACACCATATACTATGCAAAAAAATATTTCTTAATGATATATAACACACATCGAAGGATTTTAAACAAAAGGCTGTTTTGAGGCAAATCTATTTCAAATAAACCTTAATAGAGACATCATTGGTAAATAAGATGCTAATAAAAATTAAATAATAATAATTTAATAACGATTGAGAATATAACGTAAATAATTAAGGGAATTGTGGCGTTGATGGTGACGTAGTTTCAGTTACAGTCAGACAGACACGCAATCTCCATTATAATAAAAGTCACCAGTTGAAATAAATTTATAATAGTCAAATGACGGCCTGTTGAGTTTTCTAATCTTATTGGGAAGTGTAAATTTATATTAATTATCATACATTGGTCTCTATTAGGGACTTGAAGAATCCTTGTATAAATCTATAGGTGTGAATCTGCATGAGTATTCACTGCAGATATGGAGGAGATAAAGAAGATCCATATAGAATCATCCAAAACTTAGCCTTTATTGGACATTTCTCTCTCTCTCTTCTCTCTCTCCTCTCTCTCTCTCTCTCCTCTCTCATATATATAATATATATATATATATATATATAATATATATATATTTAAATAAATAACAAAAGACTTAGAGATCTTGCATTATAGACTATTTCAGGAATATACTAACATTATATAGACTCTGGACTTTTGGATTATATATTATATATATATATATATATATATATATATATATATATATATATATATATAAAAAATTTGAAAAAAGTGTTCCAAAAATGAGATGAATTTATTTATTACATCCTGATGAAGGTTTAATGAAACCGAAACGTTTAAGCGTCGATAAATAAATTCATCTCATTTTTGGAAACACTTGTTTTTTCAAATTTCTTAATATTGTCGGATTTATTTCCATATTTACTCCCATATATATATATATTATATATATATATATATATATATATATATATATATATATAGTTAGGAAGTGATTAAAAAAATTTCTCTCAAGGGAAACAAATTTTAAGAGAAATCTTTTATGGAGAAAATCTATTTTTACTGGACTCTTTTGAAGCATTAAATAAATATATATGAATATATTAGGAAGATAATAGAAAATTGAAAATTTAAAAATCCGGTCAAATTAGAATTAAATGGATATCTTAACTTTGTAAAATTCTGTTAAGAAATGATTGGACATTGTTGCCAATTCTGTCGGTTTCATTTCCGATTTAGATGTAACTTAGGTTATATTTGAATTTGAGATGATAACAGTCAACTTAACATCTAAAAAAAATCAGTTGTAAAATAAAAGAGACAATTTTTAATTATTAATTTTAAAAAGTAAGAAGAATATAGGTTATTTATTCAGACTAGCAAATATATGCACCCTCCGGGTGCATGTATTCAAGTTTTAATGTAATAAAATATTATATTAAAATTAGAAAGGCTAATAAAACTAAATAAGAATACAGATAAAAAGATTTGAAACAGAGGGAGTATAATAAAAGATTTGAAACAGAGAGAGTATATAACAACTGAAACTTACTCTTCCATCACTCTCGTCTTTCATTGTTATTTTTTCTAATTTAAGTATTTAGTTATAAGAGAAGTAAGAATAAAAATGACAATTATTTCTTCTTGTAATGGATTTCATTTAAGATTTATTGAAGAGATTTTTGCTTATATTCATTAAAATAAAACCAAACAGTTAGAAATAAATAATACTAAGCACATATTTATTAAATTCGATTTTTTAATATTAATATGCAAATTAGCCTTCCCCGTTCACACTGTAAACCGCTATTTTGTTGTATATATAAATATAATTACATGTTGTTATAATGTAGATATGGTTAACAGTCTTAATGATGTAAAACAATTTTATTAATGATTGAGGTTTAGATAAAAATAAAATCATGGAGAATGTGATGTCAATAACTAAGAGAATTGTGACTTGAGTAGGAATATAGTTTCGGTTACAGACAGAAAAACACACAATCTCCATTATAATAAGATGTAAATTTATATTTTATTGTTTTTAAATATAAATAGATGAAATGAAATAGAATAAAATATGTAAATTATAAGAGGTAAAGTGTTGTTTTTCCTTTATCAATAATTTGAGACTGACCGTAATTTTAAGAGGGTATGAGATTTTTAATAATCAATTGTATATAAAGATAATATAAATTATATATATTTATATATACACAATGTTGTTAGGGAGTCACCGTATGCTTCTATATAGATATATGTGATGGGTTTTGGGAAATTTTCTGGTTGTATTGGAAGTATGGAAAAATATAAGAAAGGGAATAATAAACAAAATTCCGAGTGATAAATATTGTGTTGTTTTTAAACTTATTTATTAATCCTGATATTTCAGGTGGTCCTCCCCCTTTTATCAAAGGTTTCTGTCGAATCTTATTCTTCCTGAAATTATACAGCACTTTCAGCTGAGGCTTTTTAATACACCGAATGGCTCCCACCCCCAATGGGGCCACCTTTTGGCTGTGGGTAGCGACCTGTGATGCTTAAGGATGGAACCATTGGGGGCTGAGCAGTCCATTACATGCAACATTCCATTTTTCCTTACTTAGGCTAGACGGGCGGTCGGAGAGACCTTCCTCCGATCAATCGACTGGTCATGTCAAGCCATAGCACCTATATGATTGTCTCAACCCTATTGACCTTATAGGAAGTCCTACCCCAGAGTCCTGAGTATGACGTTCAATTCTATCTGATGGTTAAGTATCAATTTTAGAGCTCTGGGAAGTGTGATGTACTGCTTAATCGCCATTACTCCCAGGTCCACTGTGAATAGGAGTGGTAGTAACTATTTGGGTCCCATTCATGGGTTAAATAAAAAAAGTGTTTGCAAAAATGTGTTTGAAAAAATTGAGTTAAGAAAATTGAGTACATATGGAGAATAAATAAAGCAAAAATGTCTTCAGCTTAAAACCAACCAACCAACCAACCAACAACCTTATCTTATATCATCCCACGCTTCCAAACTACAGTTTTAATAAATGTTATTTTCCTCATGAAACTAGGTGGACCACTCAGAAAGGAACATGGGCCGCATGTGGCCGCGGGTCGCAGTGAGTTAAAATCCTCGTGTTTATTTTGCTTTAATTAAAAAGTGGAATTCCTAGTCACTTGAGAGGAAGAATAAAAAATATGCCTTACATTCGGACTTTGTCATCTCTCTCTGGTATTTTTGGACATTTGATCATTATCGACTGTCCGTTTGACCCCACCCCCTGCCATTTGGGACACCCAGTCTCCAGGGATTGTGAAATAACGTTTTTTTATTAAGATGTTTATATTGTGCAATATTATTGATTTCTTTTCTTCTTCTTCTTCTTCTTCTTCTTCTTCTCTCTCTCTCTCTCTCTCTCTCTCTCTCTCTCTATATATATATATATATATATATATATATATATATATGTATTTGTTGTTGGCCCTTGTCCGTCCACTAAGGATGATGGTGTAGTATCAATAAATGAATAAATAAATAAAATAAAAAAATAAAAAATAAAAAATAAAAAAAATAATCTGCACCTGCACAAGTGGCTTGGCAGGTCAATCCCTGAATAACAGTCTTTGGTGCAATGACTGCACGCAAACTGTGGTGCTTTATGGGGCTGCTGCTTTCTCTCCCTCTTTTGGTTCTCTTTGATGTCGAAGCTACTCTCCTCTCAGCCTTTTACTAATTCGCCATACAAAAGATCTTTTAGGATGCGGGCATTTTCCATCCTCCTGGCATGACCAAGCCAGCAAAAGGCGCCTCTCGCAGCGGATTGATAACATTCTGTTCATGTTGGCGCAATTCAGCACGTCTGTGTTGGGCACTTTATTCTGCCAGTGGATGTGCAGGATGTGTCGTAGGCACCTGAGGTGGAAATTGTTGAGTTTCCTTTCATGGCTTGAATATGTTGTCCACACTTTGCTACTCTAGAGGAGTGTATGGATAAAGCAGGCTTTGTAGACGTGCAGTTTGGCTTTCTTAGTGAGGCTGACATTATTCCAGACTCTCCGGCTCAGTTTGGTCTAAATTGCTGCTGCTTTCGCTATTCTGCTGTTTTCAGTATCAATCGAGACTGGGTTGGAGATGGTGGATTCGAGGTACTTGAAACTCTCCACGGCTTCCAGGTTGCACCTATCAATACTGATGTTTTGAGGAGTGTCGGCATTTTGCACCATGACTTTAGTCTTTGACTTATTGAAAGTCAGAACACCTTACAATCATGTATGAGGAGACTGGCAATCTGTTGTAGGCTTCCCTCAGCATTTAACGTTTGAGAACCTTCGTGACTTTACTCTTGGCACGAAGACGAGCAATGTTGAACAGTCTACTGTCAGCACTGGTGTGAATGTAGATTCCTTCTCGACAGTCCCTAAAGGCATACCGGAAAAGCATGGAGAAAAAGATTCTGAACAGTGTTGGCACAAGGACACAGCTTTGCTTTACCCTGCTGTTGACTGGAAATGCCTCAGATGTTGTAACATTAAAACAGACTGTGCTGTGTGCATCGGCATGGAAGAGCGTGCTGATTTCTAGTAAATCCAATCTTCTGCAACAGCCTAAAGAGATCACTTCGTAAAGTAAATATGTATATAAATATATACATATTTACTTGCGCATATATTATGGACTCTCTCGTCGATTTTCGACGCATGAGGGTTCATACATACAATGAACATCCACACAGTGATTTGTTTATAGTGGTGAAGGCTTGTGTTGGACCATCCACACTTTTTGGCACAGTCGATAGGAAAGAATTGGTGCATCAAGGGTTGCCACAAACCCAATCAATGACCGACCTATTTTGAATTCAGAGTTATCCCTCTCCTAGACTGGTTACCTACCCAAGGCTGAAGAGCCCAGTCTGCACTACTATTTAACCCATAGCTGGAGGGAGAATATATGGATTCATACCTCTCTCAACGGTATTAGCGCTATGTGAAATGCCAACAGCTTCGTCTAGGAATTGAACTCGAATCAACGAGTCCATTTACTTGCGCATATATATAATATATATATATATATATATATATATATATATATATATATGTTAAACCGTCACTAGAATCATTATAGTGGGGAAATACGCACACACCGTAGCTCATGTGTGCCTAGTGTTTAAATCTTGCTTTACCCCCTCGCCATTCCTCTTTTGAGGCGCCTCAGGCCCTGGACAATAAACATATACCTGTGTCCAGTGGTTTCGACCATTGGACCAGTAAGATATAATAATATTTTCATGATCCTAATGGGGTATTCCCCAGTCAGTACCTGCCACCTCGTTTAAAAGGGACTGGGTGGGGCTGTTTAGCTCACTCGGTAGAGCATCTTGCTCAAAACCACAAGCTTCTAGGTTCAATACCGGCCCTTGCCAACTCCACGTATGAATAGCACGGCTTGGATCTGTGTGGTAAAGTGGGATGCTGATGGTAGATGTAGTGCTCCATCTCATATGCAAAACAATCTCCCTGGACTAGCGCTAGCGAAAAGGGATAGACTTTCTCACTGTCCGGCTGATATCAACAAACAGACCACGCTGTATATTTTACTTACTTTACTTAGTAAGAAGCAAATGTAGCAAATTGATCCACAGGGAACTGTGCAAAAATAGAATTTAACTATATTAGGCAGACTAACTGTCACTTGATATTCATTAGTTGAAAGTTGACACTGGTGATATGATGAATTGAGTGTAGAAATGTTAATAAAAAATAAATATTAAGAAAAAAACAAAGAAAGTGAGAAATAAATACTGTCGCCATTTTTCATGTTGCTCAAAATAATTTAAATATTGAATGAGATGCAACAGTTTTCGGATGGAAATTTTCCAGTGCCAAATGTTGTAAATAATTAAAAGAATACATTTGCATAGAATGAAGAATTGCAAGAATCGGTTTTGATGTGACTCACGGCTCCTGCTTGTTTGTTTGTTTTTTTTTTAAACGTATTTTACAGAATTCAAACTGGACATGTCAGGCCAATAATTTTGAATCAAGAATCCTTTATATTTGCTTTGTATGATTCAATAGTCTTTATCATTTTTCTTTTAGCTCAGTCGGTAGAGCGTTCGGCTAGAAACCACAAGGTTCCTAGTTCGATACCGACCCTCGCCAACTCAGCGTATAAGTAGCACAGGGATATGTGCGGTAAAGTAAGGAGCTGATGGTAGGTGTGGCGCTCCACCTCAGATGCCAAAAACAATCTCCTTGGTCTAGCGCTATTGAAAAGGGGAGAGACTCCCTCGCTGACTGGCTGATACCGACTTTAATCCAACCCGACGACTTTACTTTTATATCATTTAAAATAGGAGACATTGAAAAAATATGATCACTACCAATATATTAGGCTGTATCAAACGTATTATCTGTCTGTCTGTCTGTCTTTCTGTCTGTTTCTCTCTCTCTCTCTCTCTCTCTCTATATATATATATATATATATATATATATATATATATAAAATGTTGTTCTGGTTCCAACGGAGAAAATTTAATATTTTTATAAAAAAGAAGGTCCGCAAGATGTATTATGTTCTCAGAAAAAATTTATATATATATATATATATATATATATATTGTTTTTTCATATTCTTATATATGCCCTTGGGAATAGCATGAATCTATCAATTCTCCTCCTAGCTATGGGTAAACAATTGTGTAAAAAAAGTAAAGTCGGCGGGGCGGCCTAAAGTCGGTATCAGCCAGTCAGCGAGGGAGTCTATCCCCTTTTCAATAGCGCTAGACCAAGGAGATTGTTTTAGCATCTGAGGTGGAGCGCCACACTTACCATCAGCTCTTTACTTTACCGCACATATCCCTGTGCTACTCATACGCTGAGTTGGCGGGGACCGGTATCGAACTATGAACCTTGTGGTTTCTAGCCGAACGCTCTACCGACTGAGCTACTGTGTTATTTATTCTTGGTTAGAAAACCAGTCTAGGACAGGGAATCTTGACCTTATGACATATCCTGCCCATGGTAGGGTGGGGGGAAATACCTTCACTCTAATAAAATTAGCCAAAACTTCAATAATTGGGCAACCTTAATAAGACGGCAAATAAATTAATTGTTAAGTTGGCCTGCAATCACAATGATGGATAGATATGGTTGGTTGGTTGGTTGGTTGGGATTTGTATCATGTCAACCCTTGGATTTTTTTATGCTGAAGACGTTTTTTATTCATTCTTATTCGATATTCAGGTTGTTTTTCAAATTAATTTTTTTATCTATTTAAATCATAGATAAGACTCTAGCAGGTACTGCCACTCCGTGTCTGGGTAGATCTGAAAGTAATGGCAATAGAGGTACTCTATACTCCCTAGAGCTTCAGAATTTGAATTTGACCTCTAGATGCAGTTTAATATCATTCCTAGGACACCTTATATATATATTTACCAAACTCCTCCGCACGAGCAGGATGTGACACGAGGTAATTTCCTAAAGCGGAGTTTAACAGGTTTGAATTAAGGATCTGCTTTCTCCTAGACTGGTTGCCTAACTAAGGTTAAAGAACCCAGTCTGCCTTACTATTTACCCATAGTTGGAGAATAGTTGAATTCATACCTTTCCCAAGGGTATTAGCGCTATGTGAAATGCAAACAGCCTCGTCCAGGATTTGAACTCGTATCGTGCGCCTCCTAATATATATATATATATATATATACTAACCCCTTCGCACGAGCAGGATGCAACAAAATGTCAATTTCTTAAGCGGAGTTTTGAAGTTTGAATTCAGAGTTTTCCTTCTCTTAAACTGTTTCCTAGCCATGGTTAAAAAAAAGCCAGTCTACCCTACTATTTGCCCATCGTGAGAGCAGTTGGATGCATACCTTTCCCAAGCGTATTAGCGCTATGTGAAATACAAACAGCCTAATACATATATGATACAAAGGGCTGGAGTTTGCCATAAAACAATTGGGCCATTAAAATCATATATGCAAGTGCTAGGGCTTGACGTGACCAGCCAATTGTTCAGAGGGGGATTCTCCAACCGCCTGTCTTGCCCAAGTGATAGATAAAGTGGAGTGTTGTATGTCATGGACTGCTCATACGCCAGGATTCTGTCGTAAAGCATCACGGGTCACCACAACACGGCTAACAGGTGGCTCAATTGGAGGAGGTCTTGCCCCTCTGCAGAGGTGCTCATGGCGTATTCTACGACCCCAAAATCAATTGATCAGAGGCGGTTCTTGAACAGCCCGTCTTGTTAAAGTGAGAAATATAGTGTTGAGAATTTCCAGTATATAAGATGTATGCTAGATCATCGCCTAATCTTATAGATTAGGCCAGAATCATGTGATCTAACTCTTGGCCAATCACTGGCAGTACTCTGAGGTTGATACAATACTTAAACCGACCCTACTGGTCATAATTACTGTAACATTCATGGACGACGGACATAGGATTAAATCACTGGATCTTTACCAATACGTAGGATAGGACTTATACGCTTACCCAAAGGATTCCATAACACGGGACTTTCTTTAAGCCCTTTTCAACTGGTCAAGGATGGCACTTAAGAACTTTACATAGTCGAGTGTTGCATGTCATGGACTGCTTAGCCACCAGGATTCTGTCGTAAAGCTTCACGGGTCACCACCCACGGTTAACAGGGGAATTAGGTCTCCCCCTCTGCAGAGTTGCGAATGGTGTATTCTACAACACCAGTCAAAAGGGCAGTAAATCGATGGTACAAAGCACAGAAAACTAAAGACGCATCTTTTAAGTCTTGCCCCGACGGCACAAGAAACCCTTGCACCATTCTATTTCTAAGCAGCAGGCAAATAAACATTAGTTTTGGTTTATTTTGTTTTACGGCATATCAACTTCGGTGGGTCATTTAATGCCAAAAAAGCGTTGAAATAAAGTCATTCTTAATTGATAATCAAATTTTGTTTATGAACTCTAATATGTACTACCACTCCGGGTCAGAGTGGACCAAGGAGCAATAGTGATGAAGGGGTGTTCCAAATTCCCCAAACCTCTAGAACTGGAACCTCACCATCAGATAGAGTTTAACGCTATTCCCAGGACATGTATACCCTCAGCCACCGCCCTCAAGCACCCATATGATAAAAAGGGTTGGGGGTTGCCATAAGGGCAATAGGGTTGTAGCAATCATATAAGGGCTAGGGCTTGACATAACCAGCCGAAAATAAACCTTGTAAAGAAGAATGAGTTTGTGATATCCGACAGGGACAAAAGGAAGTAACTGCTTTTGCGAAAGTATTCAACCTTTAAGATATAAAATCAACACTTCTTGAATGAAACAAATAACAGTCCTTCCCCGTGCGCACGCGTTTGTATGTGCATCTAGTGTTTTATGTGCAACAGATCAAATTTCACCGCACTCCTAATGAGTTGAAAGTTGCTCGAATTACATCGATTCACCTTATTGTTAATTCTTTTGGAATTAACCCTTTGCCTTTGTGTGAAAACTTCCAATATGGCTGACAACAATGAACAAGGATAATACCGCTAAACAAAAACGGCTTGCAAAAGAACACAATGAATGTTATTCTTCTTTTTCAAGTTCTCCTGTGTCAGTTTGTGGATCGGGTTTCAGTGAAATAAAACCCTCTACAAGTGGTGAAATTAAATTTACCAAATCCGTGACATATGAGCATTTTATTTATTTATTTATCTATTGATTCATTTATTTATTTTTAAATACTGCTTATCTATGGGGAAAAATAGACAATGAAACTATAGTTTTTTCTCCTGCATAGGTGTGGCGGTTGTTACGGGGCGGGGCGGTTCTGTCAGAACTTTAGAAGAGTCCATCATAGAACATTTCAATACAAGGAAAATGGTCCTTTGAATTCTTGAAAAGAATGATGTGAGATGGGGGCAGGGAAGGAATATTGTGCAGGGATTTCTCAATGGATTGTGATAATGTGAACTTTTAAATTTAATCATGGAACTGTTTATTAGGATGGTGCATATGCGCAGGTACAGGTGCAATAAGATAATGCAGATATATAAAAGTAAATTTATCTATATACACATATCTATCTATCTATCTATCTATCTATCTATCTATCTGCTTATGATTGAGTCTAAAAACATACCAAATATCTATCTATCTATCCTTATATATATATATATATATATATATATATATATATAGAGAGAGAGAGAGAGAGAGAGATAGATAGATTGATAGATAGATAGATATTTGCTATGTTTTTAGACTCAATCATAAGCAGATAGATAGATAGATAGATAGAAAGGTAGATAGATAGATATGTGTATATAGATAAATTTACTTTTATATATCTGCATTATTTTATTTGCACGTGTACCTGCGCATTGTCGGCTAAAAGGCCATATAAAAAATAAACACATAGTTTGTTTACTTATTTTCATACTGTCGTGCGACAAGTCACCAAAAAGTGGAATATAACTAAATTCAAAACAAACGAAAAATCTGGAAAGGCTAGCTAGTGTAATGGTTAGAGTCCCCGCCTGTCAGCTTGGCAGGCGAGGTTTCGAGTCACACACGGAGCAGTCTCCCATGTCTATAACCTTGCTGATGAGACCTAATAGGTCGAAATGTACATACAGGGATTGACATTTTCTGGATTTTTTTAGCCTTACATTTGAACATATATGCCCGCCTAAATTCATTAATTATTAACAAATTAATTTTCAAAATTAGGTATGACTTCAATTAAGCACATATCCTCCAAGAATTGTCGGCTAAAAGGCCATATAAAAATTAAAACACATTGTTTACTTACTTTCATATATATATATATTTATATATATATATATATATATATATATATATATATATGTATGTGTGTGTGTGTAATGAAACTATTTTATGAAACTTACAGCAATGATAATATTGATAATAGTAATAGTGGATACAGGTGCAAATAAAAAAATGCAGATATATAAAAGTAAATTTATGTATATACACAAACATGTCTATCTATCTATCTATCTAATGAAACTATTTTATGAAACTTACAGCAACAATAACAATATCAGTAGTAGTAATAGTGGAAAAGCGTTAAGGGTCTACCATGGTTTCCATCTAAATGATCTTATCAGGACCCTACTTTTTACTTGAGTAGGTCGATGTCATTTCTTAGTTAAACCGAGATAAACTTAATTTTTCTTTGTTTATCTTAGTTTAACTAAGGAATGAATTCTACTTAGTTAAGTATAAGATAGGGTTCTGATGAGATCAGTGTGGTCGAAACCATGGCAAACCCTTAACTCTTTTCCGTTATTACTGTTATTGATATATATATATATATATATATATATATATATATATATAATATATATATATATGTATGTGCGTGTGTGTGTGTGTGTGTCTCTGTGTGTGTGTGTGTGTGAGTTTACAAGTGTTAAATGCACACACACACACACACACACACACACACACACACATATATATATAATATATTATATATATATATATATATATATCAACACTTGTAAACTACAAGTGATATAACAAGTGTTAATATAATTGTATATATAAAGGTAGACATACACCCGGATATATGTGTGTGTATGTTATGCATGGGTATAAGTCCATATATATATATATATATATTATATATATATATATATATATATAATTATGTATGTTACGTTCTTGTGAACGTTGTTTGTTTGGTCTTTTGAAGCATTGGAATAAAGATCAAAAACAAGAAAAACAACAAAAATCAGAATTTTTATATATTCAACCGTTGCTCTGTTCCTGGTTTAATCTATTCCGATATTCGGGTGAAATTTTCAAGGTAATAACAAGATGGTCTGGAGAAAAAAAAGTAATTAAAAAAATGTAATATATATATATATATATATATATATATATATGTGTGTGTGTGTGTGTGCGTGCGTGTGTGTGTGTGTGTGTGTGTATGCATGCGTGAGAATGTAGATGTGCTTATGCCATACAAGGATATGTGTGTCTATATACATATATAGAGAGAGTGTTTATATAGAGAGTGTGTTTATGTTATAGGTGGATATGTATGTCCATATGTATATATGTGTGTGTCTCCCCCTTTGTCTGTATGTCTCTGTCTCTCTCTGTCTCTGTCTGTGTGTGTCTCCTCTCTCTCTCTCTCTCTCTCTTCTCTATATATTATATATATATATATATATATATACATGTACACATTATGTGTATATTACTTCAGCCTAGATATATTGAAAGTCTTGTCACTGGCATACCACAATGATTTATATTTGTGTGAATTGTCAGTTGTTTTTCATTAAAAAAAATAGAAAAAAAAACTGCCTGTTGCTTAATTGAATGATTTTAGTCTTAAATAATGAACGTGAAATCTCGATTGGTCATTTTCGGTGACTCATCGTTTTGTATAAAATTAGTAAAAAGAAAAATGACTCACACTACTAAAATGACTCACTGCAATAAAGAGAAATGTGGAATACGACAGTTCAAAGTAAAGACTAAGGAAGAACTGAGATAAGACCACAGCACTGATCAAATCAACTAGAATATTAAAAAAAAAAGGCCTTGATATTTGCTAGACATGGCTGAGAAAAGGTAACCTCAAAAGAGAAAGGAAATCTCCATTAATAGCAACGCTAAATAATTGCTGAACGTCTAATCATATTAAAGCAGGTTTGAAGAGGGTCAGGTTTAGCTCAGTCGGTAGAGCACTACCTAGGACTTGCAAGGTTCCTGGGTTATTTCCTAAAAGTCTAACATAAAAAGGGGAACCACTCTTGACTGATAATCTTTTTATTTATTTTCCCATTAAACTAACCCTAACCCTAAACCCTAACCCTAACCCCGTCTTCTTTTTTCCTAGTAGATCAATAAATAAATAAATAATTTATCAGTCAAGAGTGGTTCCCCTTTGTTTATGTTAGACGTATAAGAAATAACCGGTCCCTGGTTCGATACCGGTCCCCACAACTCAGCTCATGCGTATCACAGATGAGATAATCTGATCGGTGCGGTGAAATAGGGAGTTGACGGTAGGTGTGGCTCTTAATCTCAGCAAAAAAACAATCTCCCTGATATAGCGCTAAAAATAAATATAAATAAGTGATGGCGTTTGCCTCAGGAACTATTATTATTAAATTAGTTAGGGCCGGCTTAGCACAGTCGGTATAGCGTTCGGCTAGGAATCACAAGGTTCCTGGTTCGATACAGGCCCTCGCCACCTCGGCGTATGTGTAGCATATGGATCTGTGTGGTAAAGTAAGGAGCTGATAGTAGGTGTGGCCCTCCACCTCAGACGCAAAGACAATCTCCTTGATCTAGCCCTAGTGAAAAGGGGATAGACTCACTCGCTGATTGACTGATACCGGCTTCAGGCCACCCGACGACTTACTTTTTTATTACTGTTTGACTCATCTACGATTCGCTACGATTGTGCTCTGCTGAGTAAAAAATAACTATCCAACCCAATATCCAACCCGATATTTCGGGTGTACATTCACCCTTTTTCAAGGTATATATGAGACGGTAAATGCTGAATATGAGAGCAAAAATAAATATAAAAATAAATAAATAAATAAATAATTATATGTATATATATATATATATATATATATATATATATATATATATATATATAGTTGGAACTGACGGTAGGTGAGGCGCTCCACTCCGGCAAAAAAAATCTCCCTGATCTAGCATTAGCGAAAGGGGGATAGACTCCCGCGTTGTCCAGCTGATATTAACAATAGGCGACTCCGCCTACTTTTTATATTTGCAGTACAACAGTGTAGGTGATGGACCCGAAGATGCAAACATGTCTACTAAGAAGAAAATAAATGTACTATTTATTTTGTAGCTACCGAATATCACAACTAAATTCCACTAAACAATCGAAATGTCTCAGTAGATGATAATTCTAAAAAGGAATTATCTCTTCCATTTCTTTCTTTTCATTTTTGTCTGCAAGAATTTATGGGCCTCGTTCTGAAAAAGATTGTCTTTCTGTTTTTCTTTCAAATCATCTCAACCTTATTTTTACTTTTCCTTTGGGTAAATTCAAATAGTAATGAACTTCTTATCGCAATTTTGCTCAGACAGTTTTAATCAAGTTCCTTTTTTTATTTTCTCTCCCCAAAAGCAATCAAAATTGATACACTAGAAAATAGGGTTTTTTAATGAACAGAAATGAATACAACCTTGTTTATGATTGGTCAATTTTCTGATTATCCATACTGGCAGTTGATTGGTCAGTTATTCTTCCTGCCGATTTTAAATACAATAAATACAGTAAAGTAGACATTTGCCTCTCATCCCACTTATGAGGGCTGGACACAAGGTCTCATTTTTATGTGAGCGCATAAAAATTGCTTCGATCCCGTCGGCATTCCCCCTCAAGGGGGCGCCTCAGGTGCTGGGTAATAAACCCAGCCCTGCCCCTTTAAATCAAGGAGGCAGGTATTGCCTGGGGGGATAGCCCCCTGGGATAGCTCACTGGACCCCCGTCTCGTAGAGGAAAGTAGAATGCATACTTTTACAAATATGCTGACAGGTACGCGTCCTGCTTCCCTGACACACAAAAATCTAAAAGGACGCAGTAAAATCGTATCCCTGCGTCCCAGTGTTTTTCTTTTTTCTTTCCTCACCATTTCAAGCTAACTGTAAATATATTTCAATAGTTTCTTCGAAACGAATTACACAGGATAGATTACAAGTTAGGAGTTAGACGGCTTTAGTTGTTTCCCTAGATCATGAATAAAACCCCTAATATCTATTTAAAAACTTTAGTTGGGACGCATAAATTTTTCCGGTGACTCATTCAAAGCAAATATGTGCGTCTCAAGACGCACTAAATCAAAAAGCTATCAGCATCCCTGCTCTTATATGTAGAAGTACTGGATTAAAATAATTTTAGGAACACCAGGGAATAAAAGAGAAAGGGGGAAGACAAGAGTAAGAGAAATTTAACGATGAAGGTTTGAATTCGCATATTATAATATTTTGTTTATTTTAAGTTGAAATGAAAGAAAAAACAAAAGATAAACAAATACCTGGACCTTACCAGAAAACTGAAAAAAAACAAAAAAAACTGTTGAAAATGAGGATGAAAGTAATAACAATTGTAGCTGGTGCCCTTTTAACAGAGTGAAGGAATTGGAAACCAGGGAAAAAATCGAGACCACCCAGACAACATTGTTAAGATCGGCTAGAATACTGAGGAGAATCATTTATATATATCTACCAACCCCTCTGCACTAGTAGGCAATCTCTTAAGCCGAGTTTAACAGGTTTTAATTAAGAGTTTTCCTTCTCCTAGAATGGTTGCCTAAACAAGGCTAAAGAGCCCAGTCTGTCCTATTATTTGCTCATAGCTGGAGGGAGAATAGTTGGATGCATACCTTTCCCAAGTGTATTAGCGCTATGTGAAATGTAAACAACCTAGTTCAAGTTTGGAACTCGTCACTCCGTATCCATTTTCTATGATAGTAACCATTATACCACACACTTCCATTGTGTATCCCTTTATATCCACCATGATACTCAGTGGTTTAAAAGTGTTCTCTAAAGTGATGAATTATCCTTTGAGCTGTCTTTCAATGAACCTGAACATTGCTTCCAAAGGTCAAAGGTAAGATCAATCTAAAATGCCTGTCTAATACAGGGAAGCATGAAGGAGATGGTATGGGTGGTATAGATGGTATGGATGGTATTTTCTGCATCTGGCATTGGCAAGTTGCTACAAGATGAGAAGTTTGTTAATTCATACCAAAATGGTTGCTTTCAGGTCTAGAAAAAATTATGAAGAAAATCAAAAGAAAGAAACCGTTTTTTAAACTCGATAATGCAACTTAATGGATCTAAATTCCTCCATCGTATGTCACGTATCTTTGAGAATCTGTGTTACACCTCAAAGATACGTGGTTCAAATTTAACTGAAAAAATGTATAAGTTTTTAAATAAAATAACTGATGCATTATATCTTTTAATCATTAATATATCAACACTAAAAATTTAATTAATTTCGGTTAATTCCATGATTTTTGTTTCATTTTCTTTCGGAGAGGTGATATACGATGGTGGGATTTAGGTCCGTTAAGTTCGATTTAACCAAAAGAAGTTACTGTTTGTGTTGTATAGTCATATTCTTACTTTTTGTTGTGGACTAGCCTGGCGTACCTTGTGTAGACAGTGAATGCGCTGGTTCAGGGCTGTTTATACAAGGCTGTCTGAGAACATCCGGGTGATAACAGAGACTGCAAGGATTACGGAACCCTTACTCGAACCCTCTACCTGGAGGTTTTAACACTCTGTTGCGAGTTATTATATGTCTGGTGCACATGTAGTTTGAATGTATTAGTATTTTGAATACTGTATAATCCAGTATACAACACTTTCTTCACAGAGCCTTTATATCTGTCTATCGATCGATCCTCTGCTATTTTAACTTGGGCTGGATTTGTCTATTTCTGGGTTGGATCTCTGGGCTGGTGGCTGAATTTCTGTATTAGCTGGATCTTCTGTTATTCTGGATCTGATCCCGAACGTCTTGTGTTGTTATTTTATTCTTAATTAACTACACAAGACTTTCTTTTTGTTTCGAGTTCATATTTTATTTTTATGAATGCCAGACCAACAGACGAACGCACGGAGATTTTGGCTATTGGGACGTGAGCTGGTTTCCACAGAAGGACGTCGCTTATGAGTCAGTCCTTGTTTCTACAGCAGTGTCCACCATATCTAATTCAACCCATTCAGATGGTTTGTGTGATAGTGGGCAAGTGGCCGTACAGCCTCTTTTTTGTAGGGTGTTGTTTCCCCGATTTATTTTAATATCGTGCAGCATTCTTGCGCAGCTCCCATCTAGCTTATTCTATAGACACTTCATTTGGGTCGAAGTGGTGCAGACATACAATAATATTGATACAACTACGACTTGGAAGAATTATCGCTTTAACAGTGAGATCAGATTTCCATATGACTGATGGGACAGACAAGGGGAAAATCACCATTTCCTCATTGAGGTCAGGGGTTATTTCCTAAAATTTAATCAGTAATTTCAAGTTGAAATATTTTTCACTTGAATTTAAAAAACTTCAAACAAAGCCTTTAGCCCACAGGAGGTCATCTCAGTGACCCCAGCTGAATAAACAATAAGATATTTGCCCTTTGAAGTCTCCATATCCGCTTAGTACAAAAAATGGGGCTGCAAAATAGAAAGAGATATCTTACTTCAAAAACGGCTGGTATTTTAAATAAATAGGAAAACTTTGTCATAAGTTGGATTATTGTGTATTGGCAATAATTTGTATACTACTAAAATCCGTCTTAACACCGCTGTTACAATATCACCATTTGTCTGCCTCAAGAAACAAACATATTGTAGAACATCGGTTCTTGAAGATAATTCTTTCAAAAAATATGTTCGAGAACCGGTTTGTTCGAAAATTGAAACAATATTTCCTATAAGAAATTGTGTAAAGTGGACTTGTGCGTTTTTGACCATCAGAAGTTACAACTTTATTGAGAGAGAGAGAGAGAGAGAAGAGAGAAGAGAGAGAGAGAGAGAGAGAGAGAGAGAGAGAGAGAGAGAGAGAGAGAGTAATGTAGATAGATAGATAGATTGTATTGACTCACTGAGAATCACAAAAGAGAGATAGATATAAACAGAGCTTGATATGTACATAGATCGATCGATAGATAGATAGATAAAGGAGAACCTTTGTAGCTAAATACATGAATGAATATATGAAGAAAACGAAGCAGATAGATAGATAGATAGATAGATCTAAGTCAAGATAGCAACATAGTTATTAGTTGAAGACGGATCCATAGATTCCACAGACATTTATCATCTTATCCAATCTTTCTGTGTAGAATTTTGCCATAAAATCGAATTCCCATAAAAGCCATAATATTTTTCAACTGATTATACCAACCTCCTAAAAATTCTTCAAAATCACTTCAAAAACACAACAACAAACTTAAAACAAAACAACAGCATCCACATTGCATGTCCACTAATATGAAGTGTTCGCTTCAATTTCAAATTATTGCCATCTTGAGGCAATTATTTTATGGCGTCTAATTTGCATGCAAATGACAAGGAGATGCATTGGTCTTCTCTTCCAAACTGACCTTTAGGGATTTGAATTTAAGAAAAAGTAAAAATTCAGGATTTGGAAATAATATGGCTGGAGCTATTCAAATTTTATAGGAGAGAGTGCTATGTCAGGTAAGAGCTCAAGACTTGGGATTTTAGATGGTTTTGACAGTAAAACGATTCCTTACAACTGATAGCGAGTCGGTTACTGCTTTTTATGTCAGAATCAACAAATCTAATACTACAGTATATATATCATCATTCATCATCATGTCGCGCTTGCAGCACGGATATCCATGACGATCTCTCGCCAACCTTCCCTATCATTCATTGCACCTGGGAGGTCATCTGCGGAACAACCAGCATCCTCGCATAGCTGGTCAATGTAGGTCCTTATTTGCAAATAATGGATTTGAATTTGTATGTACGGAAGCTTACATTTGAATTTGGATTTAAATAGAACCTTACATTAAGGTTTAGGTTTTGATTTATAAATAAGAAACTTGCATTGTATTTGATTTGAATTCGGTTTTGAAAATAAAAACCTTATATTAGTTTTAAAAGCTTCACATTATCTAAAATAATAACAAATACCTTACATCCGTCCATACCTTTTTTACTTTATATATAAAAAAAAAATATAATAAATAATTAATCATTTATGAAATACAAATATAAAAATAATTATCATAAAAATTCCTTTTCTAAAAATCTTTTGAATACCAACCGTCACATTGTTTAATACCCATCCACTTTTGAATAAGTTAATTCGTCTTGTTGCCAACATCTCAAAATCTGCTACAATAAAGAGTTGACCGACAAAAAAGTTATACATATCGTCGTGACCGACAAAAATATGGTGGAAATGCCCACATTGGAGAATAATGTAACAACTTTTGTTTTCTTTTTTGCAAAATCAAGTTTTTTTTTTGTTTTTGAACTGATTTGACTTTTATCTGTCTACTTCTACCTCCACTTCTCTCTTCCTTTTCTCATATCTGGGGCCTGTCTGTTTAACTTACACCTCAGCGCACAAAACATTTTCAGCTCAGGGTGTCCAAAATTTTAAACTTTTTCTCTCAATTATTATTAGTTAGAAAACACAGTTTTTTCTCGTTACGTGACTGCTCCGCACTACGTCCGCGTCAGTGTTACTCTCTGCGATTTTAGATTTTATTTGTTGCTTTTATGAAATCTTTGACATACTTTATTGGTGGTGGGCCAGGGTCAGGTTATTGAGGGAAAGTTTAGAAACCATTTTCTCTCGAAATGTTTTCGGACATCCCGACACCCGGACCGACCTGTTTATTCTCACTCTAAACCCCCGGTCCCTGCCAGACGCCTATGAATAACAAAGTATTTTCATTTTAATTATTATAAAAACACATTGTAATATCCAATTAGGATGTCTGGCATAGTGCAAATACCGAATATAAGTACGAAATTCATGTCGATATTAATTGGCCGTTGTTTAAAACGTCCTTCTTTTCATCCTGTCAATAGAAATGTTTACTTTTCGACTTTTCGGCTCGGTCGATTGTAACACGAGCTAAAGATCGGTGAAGACCAATCAAATCCACATCACGTTCAACAAATGTTATTCTTGTAAGAAAATTCTTTATCTGTCTACTTCTACCTCCACTTCTCTCTTCCTTTTTCTCATATCTGGGCCTGTCTGTCTAACTTACCCCTTCTTCTCTTCTCGCTCTCTCTCTCTCTCTCCTCTCTCTATATATATATATATATATATATATATATATATATATATATAATATTGCACACTAGTTGTTAACGATAAGATTTACACTAGATATTGATGAATTTAACTATTTTACCTTTTTTTCTAACACACACACATATACACACATACACACTTATGGACAAGGTAAATATGAAAGATTTATAATAAAAAAATAAATAATATTATATATATTGTATATATTAAATATGTAAATATTTTTAATATATATATATATTTATTTAATTTTTTTATTTTTTTTTATAATCTTTCATATTTACCTTGTCCAATATAAAATATTTAAAAAAGAGATAAATTTAATTAGATATAAATAAGTAAATAGATAAATAATATAATAATTATTGATTATATATTAATAATAATAATAATAATAATAATAATAATAATAATAATAATAATAATAAAGGATTAAATTGATTCATATTACATCCAACATGAAATATTATACATCACCATGGCCACCAAGCACAAATACGCTCTTTAATACGCACATACATATGCACGTGCAATCTCGCGCTAGGATACAGACATAACGTCACAACCAACACACATTTTCATGGACACGCGCATTACAACATACGCGCAAGTACAAAAAAATGCATTCCTGTAAACATATAACACGTGAATACAGTTATATAAAAATACCATCATTTAAAAAAAAATTAATTTAAAAAGAAATGCCATAACTAGACTGTTAGAGATATTATCTCGAAAATTCAAGAATTAAATAAAGGTTAACACACAACACCATTGTTACCTTATTCTTTACACCTGCATTGTGATAGCCTTCTAGATCAACCTCCAAACCAATATATACACAATGCTTCGAGCAAATTATAAAACCTCTTTTATATATTATATAATATTATATATATATATATAATATATATAAACTTTCAAAGAAAGAAAAAACTTAACAAAACGTCATCCCGTTATATTTTATTTCAACCAGGAACTCAAAAAATATTGAGTTCTAGCCTCATCAGACGGGTTTTACAGTGAGATTTCGAGGATCCTAAATAGAATCATGCCTTACTTACCAATCATTTAAATTATTTCATTCATAATATGGCAAACTTGCAAATCGGTCGAAAATTAGGGTGACCCAGAAAAAAAAAAGAACCCCGCAAATTTTGTAATAAAACTGTTAATTTTAACTAGAAGGGGGGGGGGTGGTTAAGGGTTAGGGTTAGAGTTTTAGGGTTAGGGTTAGAGTTAGAGTTGGGGTTTAAGGTTAGTTTAATGGGAAATAAATAATTTGGGTTCTGTTTTTTCTGGGTCACCCTAAGTTTCCGACTGATTTGCAAGTTTAGCCCATAATATATATATATATAATATATATATATATATATTATATATATATATATATGTGTGTTGTGTGTGTGTGTGTGTGGTTGTGTGTGGAGTAACGGATTGATAAAATCTCACAGAATGTTATTGAAAATAGTGGAAAATGCTGATAAATTGCCTTTGTTAGCATAAAGCAGACTGTGATGCTCAGTTGTGTCTTCAAAATGAATTTTGACAAAGCTTCGTTGAAATACCGAGGCTTGAATATTCAGTTGTTTTCAGTGTTCTAATATGCATTTTCCTCTATTTTTCAATCATACACACACCACACACACAACACACACACACACAGACACACACAACAACCACACACACACAACATATATATATATATATTATATATATATATATATTCCAGGCTAATTTTCACACACCGCTATGATAGACGTTATATCAATTGTAAATCGTTTGAGACAAAAGGTGATATGCAATTCATTGTTGTATTATGTCACGTACGCAATCGACGCATTTTTCCAAACTCCCACTTCAGAGATATATGCAAGCCGATGGTCAGCACACATATACTTGTGTGCATTGTTGTATGTGTGTTGTGTGTGTGCGCGTGTGTGTGAGTGTATGTGTGAGTGTGAAGTGTGTGTGGCGAATGTGTGTATAAGTGTGTGTGTTCGTAGTGTGAGTGTGTGTGTGTTATTTGTGTGAGTGTATGTTTGAGTGTGCGTATATTATATACCAACCCCACCGCACGAGCAGGATAACGACACAGGCCAATTTTTAAGCGGAGTTCAACAGGTTTGAATTCAGAGTTTTCTTCTCCTGACCGGTTTTGTCCTAACCAAGGTTAAAGAGCCCAGTTTGCCCCTAATATTTACCCATAGCTGGAGGGAGAGTAGGATCATACCTTTCCCAAGGTATTGCGCTAAGTGAGCAATTAAACCGAGTCCAGGATTTGAACTCGGGGCGACGAGTCCATTTTCCAATGACTTTAAACCATTACCCACCACTTCCATTTGAGTGTGGCATATATGTGCGTGCAATGTCTCTGTGGTGGGTGTGTCATGTGTTATGCCGCCTGCGTGTGTGTTGTATGTGTTTGGTGAAAGAGTGTGTGTTTTGGGGTGTGTGTTTATGTGTGTGTGTGTGTGTGTGGTGTGTGGTGACTTCTGGTGTTTCCTGTTTGTTTTTGAACATCATTTCGTTCTGGCCAAAATGGATGTTTGCTTTTTTTTTCCCTCTGTTTTCCCCTCTTTGTCCAAAAGGCTCAGTTGTTTGAGGCAATTAGTGAGTAAGCGGCAAAAAGGTAAATTTTAGAAATACATCCTTATTAGTTTCTTCTGCTCTATTATATATATTTTAGACAACAAAACAAACAAAAAAAAACAAAAGAAACACAGGCTATTGTATTTTCACGGCCATTAGAACAATGATAATACGGTGGGACGTTGCCAAAATTGAAAGAAAAGAGATATTTTTCCTACACACGCTCTCTCTCTCCCTCTCTCCCCCCTCTCTCTCTCCTATCCTCTCTCTCTCTCTTTTGATTTTCCTTCTTTTCTCTCTCTCTCTTTTTTCTTTTTTCTAATTCTC
>CM042148.1:109898671-109916171 GCA_023376005.1 Doryteuthis pealeii
CGAGAGAGATCCACCCCGGCTTCCCAAAATGGTCCAACCTTATAACCAGAGCCCCCCTGCCCGACCCTTAGATAATTCCACCTTGAAATCTGAGTTTCATGACCTTTTACAAGAACCTTGCTATGGGCATCTTTCAATCTTTAGTGGAACACACCTATCCCCTTCTTCTCCACCTCGCTGCACACCCCTATCCACATTTGATTATTTTATCTTGCATTTTCTTGCTACCTTACTTAAGTTTCTTTTTTTTCTTAATTTCTTACTCTCTCTCCCCCTCTCTCTCTCTCTCTCTAAAAAAAGCAAAAAAAAAAAACAGAATAAAGAAATTCATTTAAGTATTACTTCCAAATTCTCTTTACATTGGGACACAAAACATCCCCCACGTATATTCAACACAGACGTACATGCACACATGTACACACACACACATACACACACGCACCAAAGACCCATACCACACAAATACAAAGACTCATACACACACACACATGCACACACATACTCTCTCTCTCATACACACACACACACACACACAAAGACTCACATACACACATGCGTACACTCATACAAACACAATAGACACAAAGACTCTCTCACACACATACACACACACGAATACTCACACTCACAACACGCACACTCTCACACAACACACACACACAAATAATTACATATATGTACACACATACGCGTGCACACTTACACACACACACACACACACACAAAAAGAAAAACTCGCAAACTCATACAAACTCACAACACAAACTCATACATACACTCATCCACACACATATATAAGATTCATACATACACACACACATTGTCACACCACACATACAGAGAAGATATCACGTACAAATAAGTACACCCTACCAATATTTATTTTTAAAAAATAAGAATGTAATTTTCTTCAAAAGCAAAGATACAAGAATTTTATTTATTTTTAGGGCATCATTATACAATCAAAATTGTTATCGTTGCATATTGTTTATTACGAAACTCTGTAAATTGGACTTAGTGTAGACCGAGTACAGGTACTGTTGACCATCTTTGGTTAATTTTAAGGACATAATAATGTTTCTGTGTTGTGGAGTGCTGGGTTAATTCTGTATTCAAGGATTTTTTAGGTGATCCTGGTTTATGGTCAAGTGACGTTGAAACAACGATTCCCGCTAGAACAACGAAGTTAAGTAGCGATGAACCTGTTTAATACTCAGATGGGTGACCATTTAAGCAACAGCATGTACTGTAAAGAAACCAAATATCAAAATGACTTGATTCAGCATTAAAGGATCCGAAAAAAGGTTGATATATCGTAAAACAAAACAATCAAAATCAATTTTATAATTGGTGCGAATGTTTAAATCAGGAAGAAGATCCAATAAAAAAAATGGAACGTAAATTTGAGAGTCATCCACGTTTAACAGCATATCAACTCCGCTGGGGTTATTCAATGTCGAGATTAGATTAATTTGTGAATATGTGTTATGACCTGTTTAGGGTCAATAAATAAATACTCAACACGGAGATAAAAGTAAAGAACAGATATATTCAACACATATCAAGTACAAAATGAGACGGTTTTCATTGGTACAACGTACACGAAAACATACACTTGCTACTTCTCACTTGAGCAGCTTTGCTCAGTTAAATATACCCTGTGGGTAAGACATTGTTCTGGTCATAGGTGTGTCACCTACAACAAACAGCATATCAACTCCGTTGGGGTTATTTAATGCCGAGATTCGACTAATTTGTGAATGTTTGACATTGTTTACTATCTATAACACCCTGTGTATATATGTACAAAGGGCCGGGTTAGCTCAGTCGGTAGAGTGTTCGGCTAGAAACCACAAGTTTCCTAGTTCGATACCGGTCCTCGCCAACTCAGCGTATGAGTAGCACAGGGATCTGTGCGGTAAAGTAAGGAGCTAATGGTAGGTGTGGCGCTCCACCTAAGACGCTAAACAATCTCCTTGGTCTAACGCTAGTGAAAAGGGTGACTTTAGGCCGTCGACTTTACTTACTTACATATATAAGTAAAGTCGTCGGAGTGGCCTAAAGTCGGTATCAACCAATCAGCCAGGGAGTCTATCACTCCCTGGCTGATTGGTTGATACCGACTTTAGGCCACTCCAACGACTTTACTTATATATGTAAGTAAGTAAAGTCGACGGCCTAAAGTCGGTATCAACCAATCAGCGAGGGAGTCTATCCCCTTTCCACTAGCGTTAGACCAAGGAGATTGTTTTAGCGTCTTAGGTGGAACGCCACACCTACCATCAGCTCCTTACTTTACCGCACAGATCCCTGTGCTACTCATACGCTGAGTTGGCGAGGGCCGGTATCGAACTAGGAACCTTGTAGTTTCTAGCCGAACGCTCTACCGGCTGAGGTAAACAAAGTTACGTAAAATCTTTATTGTCTATACATGTATAAAGGACATTTGGCGTGTGTCTATGTATGCATCAGTTTATGTCTAGAGGAAATTACGAAAGTAAAACACTTAACGACAAAGTAAATATATATACACATTCACTATCATCAGGTCTGGCTTTTTGAGAAAACATAATGAAGATTTGATTTATATTCGTGAAGATAATTAAGAAATAAAATTTAATTAGAAACAGATAGGATATTTTTTTTTTGCATTTAATATTTTAAACAGAAGATACTGATTTTTCTTTTTTCAGTGTCTGTGCACTTTTTTGCTGACGCTCACCAGGTCGGATCAAAGAAAGTTCTTTTTTTTACATAGGAATTTAATGGGGCATCCTGTGAGGATCCAACTCGCGATTCAGTGAGAATAGATCTGCGAGACTCACTTTTTTTTACCATCCTCTACCCAGGCGACGCCGGGTAGATGCTTCTAGTCTTAAATAAATAATAAAGTATGGATAATCTAATATAATTAAAATGAAAGTAAACATAACAAAATAGTTAAATCAATCGTATAATCTCGTTTGAAACGTGACTTGGGGACAAATGTAATCAATTCCTAACATTTAAGTTCGAGATTTAAAAGATTAAAGGATTATCTTACCAGATTAAAGGAATAGATAAAATCGTAACAATTTGTACGGGTGTCGTCACCTCAGCTTAAATAATGGACCATTCCGTTTTTATTAGAAAGAAGAAAAGGGAAGAAAGGGACATGCTACACAGAAAATATTATAAGAAAGAAAGAAAGAAAGAAAGAAAGGAAGTAGGGGAAGATTGAGAGAGAGAGAGAGAGAGAGAGAGAGAGAGAGAGAGAGAGAGAGGAGAGAGAGAGAGAGAGAGAGAGAGAGAGAGAGAGAGCGGGCGAGCGTGTGGAAAAAGATAACGTTAATCTGTTTTAATCAAGCATAATAAAAATATGAAAAGAAAGAAGAAAACAAAGAGAGAGAGAGAGAGAGAGAGAGAGTTAGTTATATCATCATCATCTTGTCGCGCAGCAGCACGGATACCCATGAAAATCTCTCGGCCCGGAAGAATTGTCGCTTTAACTTATCAGCGAGGTCAGATTTCCACACATATATATATATATATATATATATATATATTTACCAACCCCTCCGCACGAGCAGGATGCGACACAAGGTCAATTTCTTAAGCGAAGTTCAACAGGTTTGAATTCAGAGTTTTCCTTCTCCTAGACCGGTTGCCTAACCAAGTTAGAGCCCAGTCTGCCCTACTATTTACCCATAGCTAAGTAGGATTCATACCTTTCCTAAGTGAAATGCAATTACCACGTCCAAGATTTGAACTCGGGGCGACGTGTCCATTTCCCATGACTTTAACCATTACACCACGCGCTTCCATATAACTGAAAATCTGTTTATAGCGGACCATAACTTTCCTCTGCGTGCATTAACCTTTTATATATTGATCTATTTGGCAATAGCTCTTAAGTAAACACATTAAACGTTGCATTTCACACAATACCACTGGGAAATTTATGCATCCCACTATTCTCCCACCAGCTATGGGTAAATAGTAGGTCAGATTGGGTTCTTTAACGTTGGTTAGGTAACCGATCTAACTGAAAGAAAATTCTGAATTTAAATCTATTAAACTACACTTAAGAAATTTTCTCTGTGTCACATCCTGTTTGTGCGAAAAGGTTGTATAATATATAGTTGCACTTAAGTAGTAAGTAATTACCTAACTCGTTTGTCACAGGTATGATGTGACACAAATGGTTGCAAGTATGGGATATTTAGCGAGAATCGAACCTGTTATTCATTAGTAATGGATCTGCGAGACTAGTTTATTACTCCTTACACCACCAGGGGATTCCTCCTCGCTATAGATAAGTAATAATGTCATCGGCATTGCAGTCTCGGAAGACTATATAGTTCGTGTGTCCCTGAAGTGACAGCACCTCCTGTGACTGTGAAGTCCAATGGTTGAAAAACATTCTCGACCACAGATGTTGCATGTAAAGGCTGTCCCTGAAGATGTTGATGTGTCAATGCTTTGTTGTTGCCGCTCTCTTCTGGACCTCTTGATTGTGTTGCGCCAGGGGATAATGACGTAGACAGTAATTTAAAAAGACAAGTGTAACTGTTAATTAAATTATCCTACTGTGGTATATCCACAGGTCCTGCTAGTTTCAACGAAAGATGAAACTCAGCAATTTGTTGAATGAAAGGGGAAAACAAGGTAGACGTTAAATTAGTGTAAAATGTTTATTGTAGTTTAATTGTTTATTTTATCAATTTCTTTCCAGTTTTCACGTGACGACAGTTGGTGAATTTGATTCTTCAAAGGTTTTTTTATTTTATTTTATTTTATTTTACTTTTTATTTCAAGTGAGGAGAATCAAACAATCTGTCACAGTGTACAATCAAAAAGAAGAACAATAAAATCTATTGTGTGTTTTTTTTTCTTCTTCTGTCATGTCTTTGTATTAGCAGTTCACCATTCAGCTGCGTCACGCCTGTTCTTTTTAAAACAAAATTTTCAACTCAACATAGATACCCAAAAAGATGGTGCTGGGAATATAAGCCATGTTTCATTAGCAATGCGTTGAAATTCAAGCTGTTGCATAAAACGTGCCATGCGCGCACGTCGCAAAGCAGGGTGCATATGTTAATGCGGGTGGGACAGAATTTAAGTAGACAATCCACCCCCTAAAAAAGTGGGGTTAGGGTATGAGGAAGTAAAAGGTAGATTTAAGAAAAAGGACAGTTTTGAGTACGCTTCATTTTTTTCTTTTTTTTTTTCTTTTCCTTTTTTCTTTTGAGTAAAAAAATGAAGAGGGTGTTGCTGAAGATACTTGGGGGTGCGGGGTGCGGTTTTTCTGATGGTAAGCGTGTGTCTGTAATTATAAGGGGGGGTGAAAAGAGTCGACTGACACACTCTGAATTTCTCTTCGAGTGGAACAAAAACGAATTTTATTCTTTTTTTACGTTCATCATTTTTTTGTTTGTTTGTCGAGGGTACAGGCTAAAAACGGAGAGGGTATAAGTTAAAAAGATTGCTTTTCAAGCCTTGGGGTGTGTGATGTATCGTATTCTGCCTGTAGTTTCATGAGGCATAAAACAATGTCTGACGCCAAAAAACTTTTTAAAGAGAATTTCTGAAAGTGAGGAGAAAAAAATGACACCAGATTTGAACATTAAAAACAAACTAAGAAACTTAGATGACATTTTCTCATTGGAAAATCTCACTTCAGACAAAATGTGTCTTGAATAAATGGAATAGTTGTCTACTTATTATTTGCCGTTTAGTTAGCAAGTTTAAAAAGAAAGAAAGAAAGAAAGAAAGAAAGAAAGAAAGAAACGAAAAGACAAACGGGGGTGGGGGGAGGGACAAAGAAAATTATAAATCAACAAAGAATGTAAATTACCAAATTTAGTATCCTGAATTTTTTTCAAGGCATGAAAATGTACAAGAAAGTTCGTTACAATGAAAAGAATTTACTTACCAAGAGACATAGGGCAAGGAAAGTAAATAATTTAGATAGATAGAAAGATAGATAGATAGATACATAGATACATACATACATACATACACATAAACAATATATAGAGATAAATGCAGATTTACTATAGGCATAGTGTGAGCGGGTTAAGTTACATACATACACATACACACACATACGCACACATATATGTGTGTGTGTGTGTGTGTGTGTGTTTGTGTGTGTTTAGAATTAAACAAAATACACATCTCCTGTTTAACAATTTTATTAGCGATCTTTTTGAGCTTTCTGGCCAACTTTTTTTACATTTGGATGGAATCCGTCGAGTAGTCCACCAAAGTTTTTATCCAAGTACAAGTTGGTCAGAAAGCTCGAAAAGATTGTTAATAAAATTGTTAAACAGGAGACGTGCCTTTTGTTTAATTCTACATGTATAAATGAAATAATACTGCCACAACACACACACACACACACACACACACACACACACACACACACACACACCTATATATATATATATATATATATATCATCATCATCATCATGTCGCGCACGCAGCACGGGCATCCATGACAATCCTTCGCCAACCCTCCCTATCATTCATTACACCTGGAAGCTCCTCTGCGGAGCAGCCAGCATCTTCACATAACTGGTCAATATATATATATATATGTGTGTATGTGTGTGTGTGTGTGTGTGTGCGGAGAAAATTAGACAAACCCGAGATGTTGTACTGGATAGAAGTTTATTATGGATGGTGATGTCGATGTTATAACATTTCGGTCTATCAGACCTTTTTCAGGACACGACCTTTTCATGAATGCAATTGATGAGAAAATGTCTCCTGTTTTGGAGGGAGTGGGCAGAGATGAGTAAGTTTTTGTACTTACAGTTCAGCCTGAATCACGACCGCAAGACACTCGTCAGTAAAAGAACTTAATCCTTCAATACAAGAACTCATTTCGTGTCCTGAAGAAGGTCGGATAGACCGAAACCTTATAACGTCGACATCACCACCAATGATAAACTAACATCCATCCAGTACAACACCCCGTGTTTGTCTATTTTTCTTCACATACTGTCGGGTTGATTTCCTCTTTTTATATATATATATAATATACCAAACTTATTGGTAAATCCTCGCGGTGAAAAAAAACCCAGCAAATAGTTTGATTGTAAAAATATACTACCAAACATCAACCGGGAAGAAAAATATTTTTGGAGAAAAGAAAAGACCAAGATAATCGTAGTAACAAAAAATAATCTATTGGTACAATATTTGGCCAAAAGAAAAAACAATTTATATATATATATATATATATATATATATATATATATATATATATATATATATATATATATATATATTATACAATTTAGTTCCAGAATTCATACAAAACCGCCAGGAAACTAAAGCTAATAAGTAAAAAGTGCTCAATACCTCAGTAGAGCTAATAATAAAAATAAATCTAATGAGTCAGACGAACCTACTAAAAGTTTCGCTTAATGCTCTTCAGGGCTAAGATCTGACTCTTATACATATATATATATATAGTGTGTGTGTGTGTGTACGAAGTGGGAGATCAGGAAAATTATTTGTTTTTTTTTTCGCCTGTGTAGAGAGAATGACATCAAATATAAGAAAAAATCTTAAATCAATACTTTACAATTTAAAAAAATATAAATAAGATGATTTGTTCAATTGATATTCTATTTTAAATTATGTTTTGATTTTTAAATATTTTCGCGAATATAAATCAGATCTTTATTTTTGCACAAGAGCTAAAGATTTCAGTAATAGTGAATGCATTCCCTTTGTCCTTAATTGTTTTATTTTCATAGTTTCATACATACATACATACATACATACGAGGGTGAATCAAAAAGTAATGCCATTTTGTTTAGGACAGGTATAATTACCAACACAGAAAGATGAATCATACATCAAAATGAAACTGGCCATCTGTGGATTACATCCCTACTTTTCCACATAGTTTCTTTCAATAGCAATTTTCCACCTTCGAATGAGAACATGTATCCCTGTCCCGTAAAATTGTGTTGACTGTTCTTTGAACCACTTCTTCACTACAGATTTCACTTTGTCACTGGAATAATGTTTGCCTCTTTCATGGGACCGAAGAGATGATAGTCTAAATCTGGTGAGTATGGAGGATGCGGTAAAGTTGACATTAGATTTTCTCCCTTGTCCTAATGCTTGTGTGTGGTCGAGCATTGTCATGTAGAAAGAGGACATTGTCGATTGGCAAGTTGGGTTTTACTTGTCAGATTCTTGCTCTGAGCCTCATTAGGCTCTCAATGTAGGCCTTAGTTTTATATAAAAAAAGTTCACATGAAATTAAGAAAATGGCATTACTTTTTGACTCACCCACGTAATGAGATATTAAGATATTTTTTTTTATATTAGATTTTGAATTTAGATACAAAATAACACTTTTACGTCAAATGAAAATAACTTTCTTTTATTACGTTTTAATTTTAAATACTACATAACAATTATACACTTTGAAACTTTATCTTCCCTGTGTTGGGATTTTAAATACAAAATAGAAATATACAATTAATTTAAAATTATTTGGTACATAACCTGGCATGTTTCTTTTTTATTTGGATTTTTTTTTTGTGCTCGTTCTTTCTAATTTTTCTTCAACTGCTCCGTGCCCCCGCGTACTTACTATATCGTATTTCTTTATTTTAAAAAAGCTTTTCTTTTCTTGATTTCTTCATTTTTCTTTCTTCTTTTTTTTAATCTACAGACGCAACGCACTTAGAATGTCTTTTTGTGCATGGATCAAATTACAGCTATCATCTACTGAATGGTTTGATGAAAATTACTCAGGTTACACACTTTCACCTAACTGTTGTTCATAACTTAATAGTTAGCTCTTTTGCTTTAGAGAAACAAAAAAAAAAAGAAAATTCAAGATGGCCGACGATAACGAACAGACGTGAAATTTCTACGATCAAAAGGTTGAATGAAGAAAAGAAAGAAAAAATAGTGTCGGGGTGGGGGTGGGGGTGATCTTCAGAATACAATGAATGACATTTTTACTCTCGTAATTTCAGATATACTGGCAATGAAATTATATATACTAGTATAAAAATGTACCCTTTGGATACACGTATTTAAGTTTTAATATAATTATTAGATTGGACCAAAAAGACTAATGAAATGAAATAGGTAAGTAAAGTCCTCGGAGTGGCTTAAAGTCGGTATCAGCCTAACAGCGAGGGAGTCTATCCTCTTTTCACTAGGCAAAGAAGATTGTTTTGCGTCTGAGGTGGAGCTCCACACAGCTCCTTACTTTACCACACAGATCCCTGTGCTACTCATACGCTGAGTTGGCGAGGATCGGTATCGAACTAGGAACCTTGTGGTTTCTAACCGAACGCTCTACCGACTGAACTAAATTAAATACAAACACAAAAAAAGATTACACTTATTTTTACTTTATGCTAATTGATTTCCATATAAAATTTTACTTATGATTACTTTTCATACATTTGAGAATAAAACAATAATATTAGAAATCAATATCCCTACGCAATTATTGATCAAACACGGTTTTGTTTAAACCAGTATGCAAATTATTCACACCATATACTATGCAAACATTTATTTCTTAATGATATATAACACACATCTAAGGATTTTACACAAAAGGCTGTTTTGAGGCAAATATATCTCAAATAAATCTTAATAGAGACATCATTGATAAATAAGATGCTAATAAAAATTAAATAATAATCATTTAATAACGATTGAGAATATAACGTAAATAATTAAGGGAATTGTGGCGTTGATGGTGACGTAGTTTCAGTTACAGTCAGACAGACACGCAATCTCCATTATAATAAAAGTCACCAGTTGAAATAAATTTATAATAGCCAAATGACGGCCTGTTGAGTTTTCTATCTTATTGGAATTGTAAATATTTATTAATTATCATACATTGGTCTCTATTAGGGACTTGAAAGAATTCTTGTATAAATCTATAGGTGTGAATCTGCATGAGTATTCACTGCAGATATACGGAGGATAAAGAAGATCCCATATAGAATCATCCACAGCTTAGCCTTTTATTGGACATTTCTCTCTCTCTCTCTCTCTCCTCTCTTCTCTCTCTCTCTCTCTCTCATATATATATATATATATATATATATATATATATATATAATATATATATATATATATATTATATATTTAAATAAATAACAAAAGACTTAGAGATCTTGCATTATAGACTATTTCAGGAATATACTAACATTATATAGACTCTGGACTTTTGGATTATTATATATATATATATATATATATATATATATATATATATATAAAAGAAATTTGAAAAAAAGTGTTTAAAAAATGAGATGAATTTATTTATTACATCCTGATGAAGGTTTAATGAAACCGAAACGTTTAAGCGTCGATAAATAAATTCATCTCATTTTTGGAAGACTTGTTTTTTCAAATTTCTTAATATTGTCGGATTTATTTCCATATTTACTCCCATATATATTATATATATTATATATATATATATATATATATATATATATATATATATATATATATATATATATATAGTTAGGAAGTGATTAAAAAAATTTCTCTCAAGGGAAACAAATTTTAAGAGAAATCTTTTATGGAGAAAATTTATTTTTACTGGACTCTTTTGAAGCATTAAATTAATATATATGAAGATATTAGGAAGATAATAGACAATTGAAAATTTAAAAATCCGGTCAAACTAGAATTAAATGGATATCTTAACTTTGTAAAATTCTGTTAAGAAATGATTGGACATTGTTGCCAATTCTGTCGGTTTCATTTCCGATTTAGATGTAACTTAGGTTATAATTGAATTTGAGATAATAACAGTTAACTTAACATTTAAAAAAATTCAGTTGTAAAATAAAAGAGACAATTTTTAATTATTAATTTTAAAAAGTAAGAAGAATATAGGTTATTTATTCAGATCTGAATTGATAAAAGATTAGAGAAAACTATATTTTATAGTTTAAAAAAAATATAAATAGATGAAATGAAATAGAATAAGATATGTAAATTATAAGAGGTAAAGTGTTGTTTTTCCTTTATCAATAATTTGAGACTGACCGTAATTTTAAGAGGGTATGAGATTTTTAATAATCAATTGTATATAAAGATAATATAAATTATATATATTTATATATATACAATGTTGTTAGGGAGTCATCGTATGCTTCTATATAGATATATGTGATGGGTTTTGGGAAATTTTCTGGTTGTATTGGAAGTATGGAAACATATAAGAAAGGGAATAATAAACAAAATTCCGAGTGATAAATATTGTGTATTTTTTAAACTTATTTATTAATCCTAATATTTCAGGTTGTCCTCCCCCTTTTGTCAAAGGTTTCTGTCGAATCTTATTCTTCCTGAAATTATACAGCACTTTCGGCTGAGGCTTTTGAATACACCGAATGCACCTCTGCAAAGGGTTAAGGCTCCCACCCCCAATGGGGCCACCTATTGGCTGTGGGTAGCGACCTGTGATGCCTAAGGATGGAACCATTGGGGGCTGAGCAGTCCATTACATGCAACATTCCATTTTTCCTTACTTAGGCTAGACGGGCGGTCGGAGAGACCTTCCTCCGATCAATCGACTGGTCATGTCAAGCCATAGCACCTATATGATTGTCTCAACCCTATTGACCTTATAGAAAGTCCTACCCCAGAGTCCTGAGTATGACGTTAAATTCTTTCTGATGGTTAAGTATCAATTTTAGAGCTCTGGGAAGTGTGATGTACTGCTTAATCGCCATTACTCCCAGGTCCACTGTGAATAGGAGTGGTAGTAACTATTTGGGTCCCATTCATGGGTTAAATAAAAAAAAAGTGTTTGCAAAAATGTGTTTGAAAAAATTGAGTTAAGAAAATTGAGTACATATGGAGAATAAATAAAGCAAAAATGTCTTCAGCTTAAAACCAACCAAGCAACCAACCAACAACCTTATCTTATATCATCCCACGCTTCCAAACTACAGTTTTAATAAATGTTATTTTCCTTATGAAACTAGGTGGACCACTCAGAAAGGAACATGGGCCGCATGTGGCCCGCGGGTCGCAGTGAGTTAAAATCCTCGTTGTTTATTTTGCTTTAATTAAAAGTGGAATTCCTAGTCACTTGAGAGGAAGGAATAAAAATATGCCTTACATTCGGGACTTTGTCATCTCTCTCTGGTATTTTTGGACATTTTAATTATTATCGACTGTCCGTTTGACCCCCCCCCCGCCATTTGGGACACCCAGTCTCTAGGGATTGTGAAATAACGTTTTTTATAAAGATGTTTGTATTGTGCAATATTATTGATTTCTTCTGTCCCACCTTCTTCTTCTTCTTCTTCTTTTCTTCTTCTCTTCTCTCTCTCTCTCTCTCTCTCTCTCTCTCTCTCTATATATAATATATATATATATATATATTGTATATATATATATATATATGTGTATTTGTTGTTGGCCCTTTTCCGTCCACTAAGGATGATGGTGTAGTGTCAATAAATGAATAAATAAATAAAATAAATAAATAAAATAAAAATAAAAATTATCTGCATCTGCGCAAGTGGCTGGGCAGGTCAATCCCTGAATAACAGTCATTGGTGCACTGACTGCACACAAACTATGGTGCTTTCTGGGGCTGCTGTTTTCTCTCCCTCTTTTGGCTCTCTTTGATGTCGAAGCTACTCTCCTCTCCGTCTCACTCCTCTTCGTGCTTTATTTAACATTAAGGCGTCAGATCGCTCGATTTTCTGCATTTACCTCCCATGAGTTTGTGTCAATGTGGCATATCCTCATGTCTCTCCCGCAGATATCATTACAGCGTAGGCGTGATATACCTACAGATCGGGAGCCTTTTACTAATTCGCCATACAAAAGATCTTTTAGGATGCGGTCATTTTCCATCCTCCTGACATGCTAAAGCCAGCAAAGGCGCCTCTCGCAGCGGATTGATAACATTCTGTTCATGTTGGCGCAATTCAGCACGTCTGTGTTGGGCACTTTATCCTGGATGTGCAGGATGTGTCGTAGATACCTGAGGTGGAAATTGTTGAGTTTCCTTTCGTGGCTTGAATATGTTGTCCACGCTCCGCTACTGTAGAGGAGTGTATGGATAATGCAGGCTTTGTAGACGTGCAGTTTGGTTTTCTTAGTGAGGCTGGCATTATTCCAGACTCTCCGGATCAGTTTGGTCATAACTGCTGCTGCTTTCGCTATTCTGCTGTTTTCAGTATCAATCGAGACTGGGTTGGAGATGGTGGATTCGAGGTACTTGAAACTCTCCACGGCTTCCAGGTTGCACCTATCAATACTGATGTTTTGAGGAGTGTCGTCATTTTGCGCCATGACTTTAGTCTTTGACTTATGGAAAGTCAGAACTCCTTACAAGCATATGTGAGGAGACTGACAAGCTGTTGAAGGCTTCCCTCAGCATTTAAAGTTTGAGAACCTTCGTGACTTTACTCTTAGCACGAAGACGAGTAATGTTGAACAATCTACCGTCAGCTCTGGTGTGAATGTAGATTCCTTCACTGCAATCCCTGAAGGCAAACTGGATAAACATAGAGAAAAAGATTCCGAACAGCGTAGGCACAATGACACAGCTTTAATTCACTCCGTTGTTAACAGGAAATGCCTCAGATGTTGCACCATTAAAACAGACTGTGCTGTGTATATCTTCTGCAACAGCCTAAAGAGACCACTTCGTAAAGTAAATATGTATTTAAATATATACATATTTACTTGCATATATATATATATATATATATATATATATATATATATATATATATATATATATATATATATAAATGCTCTATCAATGATATTGATTACTGTTAACTTATAAATATACCACCCATATTATCTCTTTTATATATATATAATATATATATATATATATATATATATATATTGTAACCGTCACTAGAATCATTATACTGGGGAAATACGCACAAACCGAAGCTCATGTGTGCCTAGTGTTTAAATCTTGCTTTACCCCCTCGCCATTCCTCTTTTGAGGCGCCTCGGGCCCTGGGCAATAAACCCATACCTGTGTCCAGTGGTTATTTTTTCGTGATCCCAATGGGGTATTCGCCAGTCAGTACCTGTCGTCCTGTTTAAAAGGGACTGGGTGGGGCTGTATAGCTCACTCAGTAGAGCATCTTGCTCAGAACCACAAGCTTCTAGGTTCAATACCGACCCTTGCCAACTCAGCGTATGAGTAGCACGGATTGGATTTGTGTGGTAAAGTGGGGAGTTGATGGTAGATATGGTGTTCCACCTCATATGCAAAACAATCTCCCTGGACTAGCGATAGCGACAAGGGATAGACTTTCTCACTGTCCGGCTGATATCCACAAACAGACCACGCTGTATATTTTACTTACTTTACTTAGTAAGAAGCAAATGCAGCAAACTGACCCCAAAAGTTGATCCACAGGGAACTGTGCAAAAATAGAATTTAACTATATTAGGCAGACTAACTGTCACTTGATATTCATTAGTTGAAAGTTGACACTGGTGATATGATGAATTGAGTGTAGAAATGTTAATAAAAAATAAATATTAAGAAAAAAACAAAGAAAGTGAGAAATAAATACTGTCGCCATTTTTCATGTTGCTCAAAATAATTTAAATATTGAATGAGATGCAACAGTTTTCGGATGGAAATTTTCCAGTGCCAAATGTTGTAAATAATTAAAAGAATACATTTGCATAGAATGAAGAATTGCAAGAATCGGTTTTGATGTGACTCACGGCTCCTGCTTGTTTGTTTGTTTGTTTTTTTAAACGTATTTTACAGAATCCAAACTGGACATGTCAGGCCAATAATTTTGAATCAAGAATCCTTTATATTTGCTTTGTATGATTCAATAGTTTTTATCATTTTTTTTAGCTCAGTCGGTAGAGCGTTCGGCTAGAAACCACAAGGTTCCTAGTTCGATACCAGCCCTCGCCAACTCAGCGTATAAGTAGCACAGGGATATGTGCGGTAAAGTAAGGAGCTGATGGTAGGTGTGGCGCTCCACCTCAGATGCCAAAAACAATCTCCTTGGTCTAGCGCTATTGAAAAGGGGAGAGACTCCCTCGCTGATTGGCTGATACCGACTTTAAGCCACCCCAACGACTTTACTTTTATTTCATTTAAAACAGGAGACATTGAAAAAATATGATCACTATAGAATATATTAGGCTGTATCAAACCTATTATCTGTCTGTCTGTCTGTCTGTCTGTCGGTTTCTCTCTTTCTCTCTCTCTCTCTCTCCTCTCTCCTCTCTCTCTATATATATATATATATATATAATATATATAATATAATATACACACATATGTATATATATATATTGTTTTTCAATATTTATGTATTTTCGCACAAATGCCCTTGGGAATAACATGCATCTATCAGTTCTCCCCCTAGCTATGGGTAAACAATTGTGTAAACTGGGTTATTTATTCTTGGTTAGAAAACCAGTCTAGGACAGGGAATCTTGACCCTATGACATATCCTGCCCATGGTAGGGGGTAAATACGTTCACTCTAATAAAATTAGCTAAAACTTCAATAATTGGGCAACCTTAATAAGACGGCAAATAAATTAATTGTTAAGTTGGCCTGCAATCACAATGATGGATAGATATGGTTGGTTGGTTGGTTGGTTGGATTTTGTATCATATCAACCCTTGGATTTTTTTATGCTGAAGACGTTTGTTATTCATTCTTATTGGGTATTCAGGTTGTTTTTCAAATTAATTTTTTTTATCTATTTAAATCATAGATAAAACTCTAGCAGATACTGCCACTCCGGGTCTGGGTGGATCTGAAAGTAATGGCAATAAAGAGGTACTCTATACTCCCTAGAGCTTCAGAATTTGAACTTGACCTCTAGATGCAGTTTAATATCATTCCTAAGACACTAAGACCCGCAGCCACCACTTTATATATATATATTTACAAAACTCCTCCGCACGAGCAGGATGTGAGACGGGGTCATTTCCTAAAGCGGAGTTTAACAAGTTTGAATTCAGAATTTGCTTTCTCCTAGACTGGTTGCCTAACTAAGGTTAAAGAAGCCAGTCTGCCTTACTATTTACCCATAGCTGGAGAATAGTTGAATTCATACCTTTCCCAAGGGTATTAGCGCTATGTGAAATGCAAACAGCCTCATCCAGGATTTTGAACTCGTATCGTGCACCTCCTAACATATATATATATATATATATATATATATATATATATATATATACCCCTTCGCACGAGCAGGATGCGACAAAAGGGCAAATTTCTAAAGCGGAGTTTTGAGGTTTGAATTCAGAGTTTTCCTTCTCTTAACTCTTAATGTCCTATACCGCCTCATTCCACCCAGGTAGAAGTCACATTCATTTTCTTAATCTACCCCAAATGATAACATTGGTTTAAATGTAATATTAAACATATTTAGAAGTCTTTGATTTAAGGAAAATAACAGGTAACTTTAAATGAATAGGCCATTTTTAGCCATTTTTTGATAAATCCTTATAGGAATTGGGTTCTGGATTTAGAAAATTCTCAACAGGATGTTTTAAACTGTTTACGTAGCCATGGTTAAAAAGCCAGTCTACCCTACTATTTGCCCATCGTGAGAGCAGTTGGATGCATACCTTTCCCAAGCATATTAGCGCTATGGGAAATACAAACAGCCTAATACATATATGATACAAAGGGCTGGGGTTTGCCATAAAACAATTGGGCCATTAAAATCATATATGCAAGTGCTAGGGCTTGACGTGACCAGCCAATTGTTCAAAGGGGGATTCTCCAACAGCCCGTCTTGTCCAAGTGATAGATAAAGTGGAGTGTTGTATGTCATGGACTGCTCAGACACCAGGATTATGTCGTAAAGCATCACGTGTCACCACAACACAGCTAACAGGTGGCTCAATTGGAGGAAGTCTTACCCCTCTGCAGAGGTGCTCATGGCGTATTCTACGACCCCAAAATCAATTGATCAGAGGGGGTTCTCGAACAGCCTGTCTTGTTAAAGTGAGAAATATAGTGTATTGAGAATTTCCAGTATATAAGATGTGTGCTAGATCATCGCCTATTCTTATAGACTAGGCCAGAATCATGTGATCTAACTTTTGGCCAATCACTGGCAGTACTCTGAGGTTGATACAATACTTAAACCGACCCTACTGGTCATAATTACTGTAACATTCATGGACGACGGACATAGGATTAAATCACTGGATCTTTACCAATACGTAGGATAGGACTTATACGCTTACCAAAGGATTCCATAACACGGGACTTTCTTTAAGCCCTTTTCAACTGGCCAAGGATGGCACTTAAGAACTTTACATAGTCGAGTGTTGCATGTCATGGACTGCTTAGCCACCAGGATTCTGTCGTAAAGCTTCACGGGTCACCACCCACGGTTAACAGGGGAATTAGGTCTCCCCCTCTGCAGAGTTGCGAATGGTGTATTCTACAACACCAGTCAAAAGGGCAGTAAATAGATATGTAAATCGATGGTACAAAGCACAGAAAA
>CM042148.1:109921171-109941171 GCA_023376005.1 Doryteuthis pealeii
ATACAACCTTGTTTATGATTGGACAATTTTCTGATTATCCATACTGGCAGTTGATTGGTCAGTTATTCTTGCTGCCAATTTTGAATACAATAAATACAGTAAAGTAGGTATTTGCCTCTCATTCCACTTATGTGGACTGGACACAAGGTCTCATTTTTATGTGGGCGTATAAAAATTGCGTCGATCTCGTCGACATTCCCTCTCAAAGGGGCGCCTCAGGCGCTGGGCAATAAACCCAGCCCTGCCCCTTTAAATCAAGGGGCAGGTATTGCCTGGGGAGGGGGGGTAGCACGCTATTAATTTACTTAACGATCCAGCGGCCGAAGCTCACTGAACCCCCGTCTGGGACAGGAAAGTAGAATGCATACTTTTACAAATATGCTGATAGGTACGCATCCTGCTTCCCTGACGCACAAAAATCTAAAAGGACGCTGTAAAATCGTATCCCTGCGTCCCAGTGTTTTTCTTTTTTCTTTCCTCACCATTTCAAGCTAACTGTAAATATATTTCAATAGTTTCTTCGAAACAAATTACACAGGATAGATTACAAGGTAGGAGTTAGACGGCTTTAGTTGTTTCCTTAGATCATGAATAAAACCTCTAATATCTATTTAGAAACTTTAGTTGGGACGCATAAATTTTTCCGGTGACTCATTCAAAGCAAATTTGTGCGTCTCAAGACACACTAAATCAAAAAGCTATCAGCATCCCTGCTCTTATATGTAGAAGTACTGGATTAAAATAATTTTAGGAACACCAGGGAATAAAAGAGAAAGGGGGAAGACAAGAGTAAGAGAAATTTAACGATGAAGGTTTGAATTCGCATATTATAATATTTGTTTATTTTAAGTTGAAAATGAAAGAAAACGAAAAGATAAACAAATACCTGGACCTTATCAGAAAACTAAAAAAAAACAAAAAAAAACTGTTGAAAATGAGGATGAAAGTGATAACAATTGTAGCTGATGCCCTTTTAACAGAGTGAAGGAATTGGAAACCAGAGAAAAATCCGAGACCACCAAGACAACATTGTTAAGATCGGCTAGAATACTGAGGAGAATCCTTTATATATATATATCAACCTCTCTGCACTAGTAGGCAATCTCTTAAGCCGAGTTTAACAGGTTTTAATTAAGAGTTTTCCTTCTCCTAGAATGGTTGCCTAAACAAGGTTAAAGAACCCAGTCTGTCCTATTATTTGCTCATAGCTGGAGGGAGAATAGTTGGATGCATACCTTTCCCAAGTGTATTAGCGCTATGTGAAATGTAAACAACCTCGTTCAAGATTGGAACTCGTCTCGCCGTATCCATTTTCTATGATAGTAACCATTATACCACGCACTTCCATTGTGTATCCCTTTATATCCACCATGATAGTCAGTGGTTTAAAAGTGTTCTCTAAAGTAATGAATTATCCTTTGAGCTGTCTTTCAATGAACCTGAACATTGCTTCCAAAGGTCAAAGGTAAGATCAATCTAAAATGCCTGTCTAATACAGGGAAGCATGAAGGACATGGTATGGGTGGTATAGATGGTATGGATGGTATTTTCTGCATCTGGCATTGGCAAGTTGCTACAAGATGAGAAGTTTGTTAATTCATACCAAAATGGTTGCTTTCAGGTCTAGAAAAAATTATGTTGAAGAAAATCAAAAGAAAGAAACCGTTATTTAAACTCGATAATGCAACTTAATGGACCTAAATTCCTCCATCGTATGTCACGTATCTTTGAGAATCTGTGTTACATCTCAAAGATACGTGGTTCAAAGTTAACTGACCTGAAAAAATGTAAAGGTTTTTAAATAAAATAACTGGTGCATTATATCTTTTATTCATTAATATATCAACACTGAAAATTTCATTAATTTCGGTTAATTCCCTGATTTTTGTTTTTCTTTTCTATCGGAGAGGTGATATACGATGGTGGGATTTAGGTCCGTTAAGTTCGATTTAACCAAAAGAAGTTACTGTTTGTGTTGTATAGTCATATTCTTACTTTTTGTTGTGGACTAGCCTGGCGTACCTTGTGTAGACAGTGAATGCGCTGGTTCAGGGCTGTTTATACAAGGCTGTCTGAGAACATCCGGGTGATAACAGAGACTGCAAGGATTACGGAACCCTTACTCGAACCCTCTACCTGGGGGCTTTAACACTCTGTTGCGAGTTATTATATGTCTGGTGCACATTTAGTTTGAATGTATTAGTATTTTGAATACTGTATAATCCAGTATACAACACTTTCTTCACAGAGCCTTTATATCTGTCAATCGATCGATCCTCTGCTATTTTAACTTGGGCTGGATTTGTCTATTTCTGGGTTGGATCTCTGGGCTGGTGGCTGAATTTCTGTATTAGCTGGATCTTCTGTTATTCTGGATCTGATCCCGAACGTCTTGTGTTGTTATTTTATTCTTAATTAACTACACAAGACTTTCTTTTTGTTTCGAGTTCATATTTTATTTTTATGAATGCCAGACCAACAGACGAACGCACGGAGATTTTGGCTAGTGGGACGTGAGCTGGTTTCCACAGAAGGACGTCGCTTATGAGTTAGTCCTTGTTTCTACAGCAGTGTCCACCATATCTAATTCAACCCATTCGGATGGTTTGTGTGATAGTGGGCAAGTGGCCGTACAGCTTCTTTTTTGTAGGGTGTTGTTTCCCCGATTTATTTTAATATCGTGCAGCATTCCTGCACAGCTCCCATCTAGCTTATTCTATAGACACTTCATTTGGGTCGAAGTGGTGCAGACATACAATAATATTGATACAACTACGACTTGGAATAATTATCGCTTTAACAGTGAGATCAGATTTCCATATGACTGATGGGACAGACAAGGGGAAAATCACCATTTCCTCATTGAGGTCAGGGGTTATTTCCTAAAATTTAATCAGTAATTTCAAGTTGAAATATTTTTCACTCAACTTGAATTTTAAAAACTTCAAACAAAGCCTTTAGCCCACAGGAGGTCATCCCAGTGACCCCAGCTGAATAAACAATAAGATATTTGCCCTTTGAAGTCTCCAATATCCGCTTAGTACAAAAAATGGGGCTGCAAAATAGAAAGAAATATCTTACTTATAAAACGGCTGGTATTTTAAATAAATAGGAAAACTTTGTCATAAGTTGGATTATTGTGTATTGGCAATAATTTGTATACTACTAAAATCCGTCTTAACACCACTGTTACAATATCACCATTTGTCTGCCTCGAGAAATAAACATATTGTAGAACATCGGTTCTTGAAGATAATTCTTTCAAAAAATATGTTCGAGAACCGGTTTGTTCGAAAATTGAAACAATATTTCCTATAAGAAATTGTGTAAAGTGGATTTGTGCGTTTTTGACCATCAGAAGTTACAACTTTATTGAGAGAGAGAGAGAGAGAGAGAGAGAGAGAGAGAGAGAGAGAGAGAGAGAGATGAGAGAGAGTAAAGTAGATAGATAGATATGTATTGACTCACTGAGAATCACAAAAGAGAGATAGATATAAACAGAGCTTGATATGTACATAGATCTATCGATAGATAGATAGATAAAGGAGAACCTTTGTAGCTAAATACATGAATGAATATATGAAGAAAACGAAGCAGATAGATAGATAGATAGATAGATCTAAGTCAGGATAGTTAGTAACATAATTATTAGTTGAAGACAGATCCATGGATTCCACAGACATTTATCATCTTATCCAATCTTTCTGTGTAGAATTTTGCCATAAAATCGAATTCCCATAAAAGCCATAATATTTTTCAACTGATTATACCAACCTCCTAAAAATTCTTCAAAATCACTTCCAAAAACACAACAACAAACTTAAAACAAAACAACAGCATTCACATTGCATGTCCACTAATATGAAGTGTTCGCTTCAATTTCAAATTATTGCCATCTTGAGGCAATTATTTTATGGCGTCTAATTTGCATGCAAATGACAAGGAGATGCATTGGTCTTCTCTTCCAAACTGACCTTTAGGGATTTGAATTTAAGAAAAAGTAAAAATTCAGGATTTGGAAATAATATGGCTCGAGCTATTCAAATTTTATAGGAGAGAGTGCTATGTCAGGTAAAAGCTCAAGACTTGGGATTTTAGATGGTTTTGACAGTAAAACAATTCGTTCCAACTGATAGCGAGTCGGTTACTGCTTTTTACGTCGGAATCAACAAATCTAACACTACAGTATATATATCATCATTCATCATCATGTCACGCTTGCAGCACGGATATCCATGACAATCTCTCGCCAACCTTCCCTATCATTCATTGCACCTGGGAGGTCATCTGCGGAACAACCAGCATCCTCGCATAGCTGGTCAATGTAGGTCCTTATTTGCAAATAATGGATTTGAATTTGTATGTACGGAAGCTTACATTTGAATTTGGATTTAAATAGAACCTTACATTTAGGTTTATGTTTTGATTTATAAATAAGAACCTTGCATTGTATTTGATTTGAATTCGGTTTTGAAAATAAAAACCTTATATTAGTTTTAAAAGCTTCACAATATCTAAAATAATAACAAATACCTTACATCCGTCCATACCTTTTTTACTTTATATATAAAAAAACAAAATATAATAAATAATTAATCATTTATGAAATACAAAATATAAAAAATAATTAATCATAAAAATTCCTTTTCTAAAAATCTTTTGAATACCAACCGTCACATTGTTTAATACCCATCCACTTTTGAATAAGTTAATTCGTCTTGTTGCCAACATCTCAAAATCCGCTACAATAAAGAGTTGACCGACAAAAAAGTTATACATATCGTCGTGACCGACAAAAATATGGTGGAAATGCCCACATTGGAGAATAATGTAACAACTTTTGTTTTCTTTTTTGCAAAATCAAGTTTTTTTTTTTGAACTGATTTACTTTTATCTCCGATCACAAACACACGGAGTAAATGAGCTCTGATTTTGATTTTTTTGTAAAATCGAAATATGATCAATATCAGCTATGATTATATTATAAATTGTTTTCTCTTTAACAGCACTGTGTGGTGTTTTCATTCCACCTTTTCATACTCATACTCTCGGATTCATTTCCTTTCTTTTAACTTGTAAGAAAATTATTTATCTGTCTATTTCTACCTCAACTTCTCTCTTCCTTTTCTCATATTTGGGGCCTGTCTGTTTAACTTACACCTCAGCGCACAAAACATTTTCAGCCCAGGGTGTCCAAAATTTTAAACTTTTTCTCTCAATTATTATTGGTTAGAAAACACAGTTTTTTCTCGTTACGTGACTGCTCCGCACTACGTCCGCGTCAGTGTTACTCTTTGCGATTTTAGATTTTATTTGTTGCTTTTATGAAATCTTTGACATACTTTATTGGTGGTGGGTCAGGTTCAGGTTATTGAGGGAAAGTTTAGAAACCATTTTCTCTCGAAATGTTTTCGGACATCCCGACACCCGGACCGACCTGTTTATTCTCACTTTAAACCCCCGGTCCCTGCCAGACGCCTATGAATAACAAAGTATTTTCATTTTAATTATTATAAAAACACATTGTAATATCCAATTAGGATGTCTGGCATAGTGCAAATACCGAATATAAGTACGAAATTCATGTCGATATTAATTGGCCGTTGTTTAAAACGTCCTTCTTTTCATCCTGTCAATAGAAATGTTTACTTTTCGACTTTTCGGCTCGGTCGATTGTAACACGAGCTAAAGATCGGTGAAGACCAATCAAATCCACATCACGTTCAACAAATGTTATTCTTGTAAGAAAATTCTTTATCTGTCTACTTCTACCTCCACTTCTCTCTTCCTTTTCTCATATCTGGGGCCTGTCTGTCTAACTTACCCCCTTCTCTCTCTCCACCCCCCTCTCTCTCTCTCTCTCTATATTATATATATATATATATATATATATATATATATATATATTGCACACTAGTTGTTAACGAATAAGATTTACACTAGATATTGATGAATTTAACTATTTTACCTTTTTTCTAACACACACACATACACACACATACACACTTATGGACAAGGTAAATATGAAAGATTTATAAAAAAAAAAAATAAAATAAATAAATAAATATATATATATATGTATATATTAAAAAATATATAATATTTTTTAATATATATATATATTTATTTATTTATTTAATTTTTTTTATAAATCTTTCATATTTAACTTGTCCATATAAAAATATTTAAAAAAAGAGATAAATTTAATTAGATATAAATAAGTAAATAGATAAATAAATATAATAATAATATTGATTATATAATAATAATAATAATAATAAATAATAATAATAATAATAATAATAAATGATTAAATTGATTCATATTACATCCAACACGAAATATTATACATCACCATGGCCACCAAACACAAATACGCTCTTTAATACGCACATACATATGCACGTGCAATCCCGCGCTAGGATACAGTCATAACGTCACAAGCAACACGCATTTTCATGGACACGCGCATTACAACATACGCGCAAGTACAAAAAAATGCATTCCCGTAAACATATAACACGTGAATACAGTTATATAAAAATACCATCATTTAAAAAAAAAAATAATTTAAAAAGAAATGCCATAACTAGACTGTTAGAGATATTATCTCGAAAATTCAAGAATTAAATAAAGGTTAACACACAACACCATTGTTACCTTATTCTTTACACCTGCATTGTGATAGCCTTCAAAATCAACCTCCAAACCAATATATACACAATGCTTCAAGCAAATTATAAAACTTTCTTTATATATATATATATATATATATATATATATATATATATATATAACTTTCAAAGAAAGAAAAACTTAACAAACCATCATCCCGTTATATTTTATTTCAACCAGGAAACTCAAAAAATATTGAGTTCTAGCCTCATCAGACGGGTTTTACAGTGAGATTTCGAGAATCCCAAATAGAATCATGCCTTACTTACAAGGAATTTAAAATAACTTTCATTCATAATATGGCTAAACTTGCATATCGGTCGGAAAATTAGGGTGACCCAGAAAAAAAAAAACCCCGCAAATTTTGTAATAAAACTATTAATTTTAACTAGGGGGTTAAGGGTTAGGGTTAGGGTTTAGGGTTAGAGTTGGGGTTTAAGGTTAGTTTAATGGGAAAATAAATAATTTGGGTTCTGTTTTTTTCTGGTTCACCCTAATTTTCCGACTGATTTGCAAGTTTAGCCCATAATATATATATATATATATATATATATATATATATATATATATATATATATATCTGTGTGTGTGTGTGTGTATGTGTGTGTGTGGAGTAACGGATTGAGTAAATCCACAGAATGTTATTGAAAATAGTGGAAAATGCTGATAAATTTCCTTTTTCAGCATATAGTTATTTACTAAGCTTAGCTTAGATTCGCGCAAGCCAGAGGTATGGGCTCCCAATGAGAATCGAACTCACTAACAATGGTTGCCATATAAGCAGACTGTTGATCTTAGTTGTCTTCAAAATAAATTTGACAAAGCTTCGTTGAATACCAAGGCCGAATATCAGTTGTTTTCAGTGTTCTATATGCATTTTCCTCTATTTTCAATCACACACAGACACACACACACAGACACAAACACACACACACACACACACACACACATATATATATATATATTTATATATATATATATATGTTAAACAGATTTTTTAAAAATCATAATTTTATTCTAAGCAGAGCTAGCGCAATGTTAAAAATTGGTATAGTCCACTGAGAGCTCAATGTACAATATTTCGGGAACTAGCAATATATTTAGTAAAGGAAAAGGCGTCATTTAGTAGTTTTGAATTTATTTCCACCGACATGATCATTGTGACCACGCAAATGGGTCAGAAATCAAAATAAATTTATATATATATATATATATATATATATATATATATATTCCAGCTATTTCACAAACACCAGCTATTATAGACATTATAGACGTTATATCAAATTTGTAAATCGTTTGAGACAAAAGGTGATATGCAATTCATTGTTGTATTTTGTCACGTACGCAATCGACGTATTTCCAAACTCCCACTCAGAGATATATGCACCGATGGTCACACACATATACTTGTGTGCATGTATGTATGTGTGTGTGTGTGTGTGTGCGTATGTGCGTGAGTGCATGTGTCCGTGTGAATGCGTGTGCGAATGTGTGTTTATGTGTGTGTGTGTGTGTATTTGTGTGTATCTGTGTGAGTGTATGTTTGAGTGTGCGTATAGATATTTACCTACCCCTCCGCACGAGCAGGATGTCACACAATGTCAATTTCTTAAGCGGAGTTCAATAGGTTTGAATTCAGAGTTTTCCTTCTCCTAGACCGGTTGCCTAACCAAGGTTAAAGAGCCCAGTCTGCCCTACTTTTTACCCATTGCTGGAGGGAGAGTAGGATTCATACCTTTCCCAAGTGTATTAGCGCTAAGTGAAATGCAATTACCACGTCCAGGATTTGAACTCGGGGCGACGAGTCCATTTCCCATGACTTTAACCATTACACCATGCACTTCCATTTGAGTGTGCATATATATGCGTGCATGTCTCTGTGTGGGTGTGCATGTGTATGCGCCTGCGTGTGTGTGTATGTGTTGGTGAAAGAGTGTGTGTTTATGTGTGTGTGTTATGTATGTATGTATGTGTGTGTGTGTGTGTGTGTGTGTGTGACTCTGGTGTTTCCTGTTGTTTTGAACATTTCGTCTGGCCAAAATGGATGTTTGCTTTTTTTCCCTCGTTTTCTTGTCACAAAAGGCTCCAGTTGTTGAAGGCAAAATTAGTGAGTAAGCGGCAAAAAAAGGTAATTTTAGAAATACATCTTATTAGTTCTTCTGCTCTCTTATAATAATTTTAGACAACAAAACAAACAAAAACAAAAAACAAAAAAGAAAACACAGGCTATTGTATTTTCACGGCCATTAGAACAATGATAATTACGGACGGTTGCCAAAATTGAAGAAAAAGAAATATTTTTCTACACTTTCTCTCTCTCTCTCTCTCTCTCTCTCTCTCTCTCTCTCTCTCCTCTCTCTCACTCCCCCTTCTCTCTGTCTGATTTTTCCTCTTATTCTCTCTCTCTTTCTTTCTCTAATTCTCTCTCTCTCCCACACATCTCTCTCTCTCTCTGATGTTCCTCTCTTTCTCACATCCCCTCTCTCTCTCATCTACACACACACACTCTCCTCTTTCTCTTTCTCTCTCTCTCTTTCACTCTCTCTCTCTCTCTTTCTTTATATTCTTTAAGTTAAGTCTGTCTCTATCTATGGGTTTTATTTATCTATTATATTTCATCTCCCCCGTTATTTCTCATTTCATATATATATATATATATATATATATATATATACGTGTGTGTGTGTGTGTGTGGTTGAAAATAGAGGAAAAATGCGGATAAAACAACACAAGAACTAAATTCAAATGATATTTCGCGTCGGTGTTTTTCATCCGCATTTCCCTCTATTTTCAACCACATTTTGTCGGATTTACTCAAACTCTGAATTCAAATAATCTTTAACTATACTTCAAAAAGATGAAAAACTGACTTTTGTCGCATCCTGTCGGTGGTGGAGGGTTGGGTAAACACATATTTTTTTATTAATTCCGTTTTGTTAAGTTGGTGGAGTGGACATATATAACACAAAGAGGCGCGTGTTCTAATGTTATAGTCGTAGGAAATGGACTCATCGACACGAGTTCAATTCCTGGGCGGAACTGTTTACATTTCACATGGCGCTAATACATAGCTAAGTAACCAGTCTAGGAGAAAGAAAACTGTATTCAAACTTGTTAAATCCCGCTTAAGAAAATGACTTTGAATCGCATCCTGCTCGTGCGGAGGGGTTGGTTTCGCTGATGGTCGCCAACTAAATCGTAAACGCAACGCTCTCCTATAAAAGGGATGGAGCACTCTATGGCGGCCTTTGCATACATAAAGATGGGTGTATTAAAACAGTTAAAATCCCCTTCGCATTTTGTTGGTGATGATGGCCGAGCGGTTAAGCTGTCCGACTGCTGATGAATCGATCCGAGTTCTATCTCGGCTGTAGGTAGCTCACAAAATATCTAGCCACACTGAAGAGACTTGATAAGTCTAAACACGTATATTGTGGATAACTATATATTTATATATATATAGTCATCCACAGACACGTGTTTCGATTATCAAGTCTCTTCGGTGTGGCTAGACATTTGTAAGCTACCTACAGCTAATTGAAATACGATCGGTTGGGTGTCAGTCCGACACCTTAACCATTAGGCTGTCATTACTCACAGAATGCGAAGGGATTTAACTGTTTTAATACACACCATCGCTTTGTATGTAAGAGGCGTCATATATATATATATATATATATATATATATATATATATATATAATATATATATTCCACTATACCCCTCCCCTTCTCACAATTTTGTGCCCCCTCCCACAAAAAAAATCACGACTGCATCGCTCGCTCGAACCATTATAATTCCTACAACCTCCCACTACCAATTGTTATTACCTCCCACTTCTAATTCCTTGCTACTACTCGTTCTCGTTAAAAACGAGACACGAAGTCATCGTTTCCTACCTGATGATGGCAAACTGTATTGGCGAAAGCGCTCGTTTTGAAACCTTTGGTGGACTGTTACACCAGTTACACCCCGAGACCAAAAAGATGACCCGAAAATTAGAAAGGATCAACCAAAAACTTGTCAGACAAGAATTGTCCGTACAGTTCAACAAAACTTGTATATATATATATATATATATATATATTAGAAAGATTTGGGTGGTTGCCATTGGAGCAATTGAGGAATATGATCGGGACGGTCTCGGTAAATACATACTTAATCCAAATCACTTAATAAAACAAAGATTTGATATTAGATAAACGATATGAAGTTTTTATTATTATTAAATGTACAATTAATGCGGTACTTGGTGTTGAATTGACGGAGCACAGTCTTCAATGTCGGGGTTAGTGTTGAGTTTCTGCCGCTTTCTCCAATTATCACAAAATGACCATCCGTAAGACATTTTTTTTTTTGCTTGTTTGTCAGGACTGAAAATTAAGTTTCCTAAATTGAAATACCGGTTTCGCCCTCTGATAGATCGATCATGTTATAGATCCTAACAATAAATAAATAAATAAATAAAAAACATTAATAAAATAAAAGATAAACGGGGAACGTAGGGTAATTAATTTTAATCAGTGACAACATCTAAGAACTTCCGGCCTATACCGGAAGCGAGAGATGTCATTTCAAGTCTGCCTTGGTCACGGGACACACGAAATTGGTTTGCGGGTCGTTCCCTGCCCGCAAGCTGAGTGTTGGACTAAATTGATCTCATTTATTGAAGGTAATAAAATAATGACAACTTTTAATAGAGTCGATTTATTTCTTGTTAAATGCTTTATAAATTAAGAACACGTGACTAAGTAGAATTAAACGAATATCTAAAAATATTTTTTATTTTTTTATTTTTTAGAATATTAGTTGTTCCTGTCGCATTCCCGTTTGAAAACTCGTTGGCATCCATCCGTCTACTAGAGATGATGGCGTAGTGTCCAAAAACGTCGAATCACGTAACCTGGGCGGGCTGATATGGAGGACAAGCTGTCACCCCTCTCCGCACTGCTGTTGCGGTGCAAGAGAAAGGGGGAAAAAAGACAATTCTGTTTGGAAAGCATAGTGTCGCAGTTTGATACGAAAGATAAGCTGTAACCCAAGCAGCAAGCCTCCCTCTTCACGCTGCCATTGTGGTCTTAAGGAAAGACAAAAAGCAAAAACAAAAGACAAAACAAAAAATAGTGCAGGTTGGCAACGATAGTGTCACAGAAGTTGCTGGATAGCGCTGAAGTCCAGCATCACACCACCTTAGGGATTCCAGCTCCGGATTTGATTTAGAGGTTTCCTCCCCAAGCCTTTCCATGGAATGAGGTATAGCCGCTTGGTAGCAGAGGTTTTATAACAGAGTTTTCCTTGTCTAAATGGATGGCTGTCCAAGGCTAAAGAGTCCCATCGACCCCATTTGGGGATGTATATGAATAGTAATTACCCAAATCCGTCTATTATCGGTATGAATGGCCGTTGGCTCCAGTGGAGCTCATCCACCCTTAGACAGCTCTTATTTTTAATGATGCTGGGTGTCCACACACCTACCTCAGTAGACAAGCGCGCGTGCCTGATGAGGTGCCAGTTTAGACACCGACAACCCGAACACGGAACATATAATACTAGTTTACATGGTGCAAATAACAGGTAAGAAAGAATACCTTTCTTGTCCTGAAATGCAAACAGAGTCGTCCAGGATTTGAACTCAGTACGACTAGTCCATTTCCTACGACTCTAACCATTACACCACGCGCCTTTCGATAGGTATATATGTATATGCGTGCGGGTGTATGTGCGTATGCATAATAATAGTATTATTTACCCAAATTTTCTGCCACAGGGTGGTGTGGTACAAGGTCAATATTTTTGAGTGATGTAAAGGTAGTTTGAATTCAATGTTTTACTTCTCCAAGACTCCATTTCCTACGATTGTAACCATTACACCACGCGCCTCCACTTTTATTTATATATGGGTACAAGTTGCCGGGTTAGCTCAGTCAGTAAGCGTTCGGCTAGAAAACACAAGGTTCGTAGCTCGATACCGACCCTCGCCAACTCAGGTATGTGTAGCACAGGGATCTGTGCGGTAAGTGAGGAGCTGATGGTAGGTGTGGCGCTCCACCTCAGACGCCCAGAAACGATCTTCTTGGTCTAGCGTTAGTGAAAAGGGGATAAACTTCCTCGCTGATTGGCTGATACCGAATTTAGGCCACCCCGACGACTTTATAAGAGTGGTGGGATTATTGTTGTCTAAGAAAATGGATTCTTTGTGTTAATGCCCTTGGGAAAGTCATGAACCCATCTGTTCCCTTCCCATAGCTTGATCCATTGACGCATACTCAACAAGATATCTTTTTACTTGGCTAGAAGGCCCCACCTGCCCCATAGCTGGAGGTCGATGAAAAATTGAATACATGTCTTTCCCGAGAACAGGAATGCGGGGTTTGGACTCGTCTCACCGATTCTGCTATTCGTGCCATTAACCGTTAGGCCACCCGCACTTCCAAGACACCTTATGTTCTGGGTATAAGCTTCAGTTAAAAAAAAAAGAAAAATAGAAAGAAAATAAAATTACTGAAGGAGAAACAGGAGTGGGTGAATAGGGGTATTTAAGTAGTTTAAGTGAGGGTGGGGTTTGATACATGGCTGGCTGAGGGGAACGAAACTTTAGATTCTTTCCGTTTCGCTTATTGTTGTCTCCCCCTCCCTCCGCCCAAGCACCTGCCCCTGCCCCTACATCTGTAATAAACGTGACAATGAACGCAGAAAAACACAAATAAAACGTAACTTATATTAAAATAGCACTGAAGGGGGCAACTTATTTATTTTTATTTATCGTTATGAAGCGCAGGCAATCTTGAAACTTTCTACTTCGTCGAGCTTGTGTACGCATCCACTCCATCAGCTGGATAGGGTTGCCAGGTAAGTAGGGGTACAAGTGGGAACTTGTTGGGTATCATATACTTTGGAAATGATATTCATTTTTAAAAATCTCTTTTTCATTTATTTCTTTTTTGTTTGTTACGACTTTTCTGTAAAGTGAGCTGGATGTAGGTGTGACGCTCCACCATAACAGGTACTACTACTCCGGGCCAGAATGCATATGCGTGTAATGGCAATGTCGGGGTACTCCAATGCAATTCCGTGTTATACACAAGGCACCCCTTTTTGGGGGGATTCTTTTACTCCTCTGAGGGAGGGGTATGCTCAGCGGTTTCTAAACCGTGTCGACAGGACTGAAACTTATCAGAGGGAAACCAAGTCCTTCAAAAAAGGCAGGAATCCATCGCTTCTTCTTCACACCCCAGTTATCGTTAGAATAGTGGAAAAGTTTGGGTTTAAATTGACTTAATACGGCAACCGGTCTAGGAGAAGGAAAGCTCAAAATTAAAATCAGTTGGAGTCTGTTTAAAAAATCGATCTTGTTTTACATCAAGCCCGCAACGGAGTGGTTGGGTAAAACACACACACACACACACACACACACACACACACACAGAGAGAGAGAGAGAGAGAGAGAGAGAGAGAGAGAGAGAGAGAGAGAGAGAGAGAGAGAGAGAGAGAGAGAGATATGCTTATTTATTCATTTGTTATAGATTAGAATACGATTAAGGGACGATTGTTATTAGTCTCAAAGCAGTGTATCATCAAGCTTTCACGGGTGAGTTGTCTTGATGATAAGTGGCCAATACGTAGCTTTGAAACCGATGGTAACAATCGTCCCTTAAATGCATTATACTCTATAGCAAATAAATACACCTCTTACACCCCTAATCGAACACTTTCTTTTCAATCCTCCAATACTAAATAACTACGTATATATATATATATATATATAAAATGCACACATGCATATACATATATATATATTCATACATCTCTCTCTCTCTCTCTCTCTCTCTCTCTCTCTCTCTCTCTCTCTTTCTTTCTTTTTGTCATGTAGATAAAAAAAAAACACCGACATATATGATTTGTGTGGGCACCTCACTTTGTTATAATTGTTAGCAAGCGAGATTCAAAGACAATTGTTATTGATTTTGATTCTCACTGGGCGCTCCATACATCTGGCCTTGTACATCTAAGCTAAGGGTACTAAATAAGTATATGTGATTTTTGTAATTTATGTTTAGTGCAAACATAGAAGTTAGGGACACCCAGTGAGAGTCACAATCCTTTAGAATGGTCCGCTAAGCTAGCTAGCTAACTGTTATACCATGTGAGATATTCCTCACCTAGTCTATGATGGACAAGTCAATATCCATTGAAAGAAAAGGTCTAAGTGGTTGTGAATTTTGAAAAGACAAATTGCAGATTGATAAACTTTGGGCATTGTTGCACACACACACACACACACACACACACACACACACACATATATATATATATATATATATATGAATAACAAGAGTGAGCCTCAGTGTGTGTGTGTGTGTGTGTGTGTGTCGAGCAGATGACAAAAACATCATTGATGTTGAAAGGGAGTTCCGTTAATTAAACAAACTATTTGCTTTGAAGGTTTTAAAATAGTTTCTTTCTTGTGTATTTTACTTGTTTTTTTTCTTTCTTTGTTTGATTATAATCATATTCATTTTCTTCTTCTTCAATCATCATCCTCATCTTTGTCATCATCATCATCATAATCTCTTCTTCTTCTTCTTCTTCTTCTTCTTCTTCTTTCATTGTCCTTATTTCTTCTTGTGACATGATCATCAATATCATCATCATCTTGATTTCATATTTCATCATCATCATCATCATCATCGTCTTTTCTTTTTTCTTTCATCATCATAATCTTCTTCTTCTTCTTCTTCTTCTTCTTCTTCTTCTTCTTCTTCTTCTTCTTCTTTCATTGTCCTTATTTCTTCTTGTGACATGATCATCAATATCATCATCATCTTGATTTCATATTTCATCATCATCATCATCATCATCGTCTTTTTTTTTCTTTTCATCATCATAATCTTCTTCTTCTTCTTCTTCTTCTTCTTCTTCTTCTTCTTCTTCTTCTTCTTCTTTCATTTTCCTTATTTCTTCTTGTTACGTCATCATCAATATGATCATCATCTTGATTTCATATTTCATAATCATCATCATCATCATTATCATCATCATTTCCCTCCTCGTCCTCCTCCTCCGCATCATCATCATCATCGTATTTTCTTTTTTCTTTCCATCATCAACATTTCTTCTTCTTCTTCTTCTTCTTCTTCTTCTTCTTCTTCTTCTTCTTCTTCACCGTTAAACAATATCCCCCCCCTCTTAGATATGATTTATGACACAAAACCTTTTTTTAACACGTAATTTTTAAACCTATTTTCTAGTACATTAGTAATTACTCAAATATCTGAGACGTAAAAAAAAAAAGATCCGTCTTTTAATGGAGGTACAGTTTAGGGAACAGATACACAGTACCACGTACAACTCTTTAGATTAGGTTTGGTTTGGTTGGTTTTGTTTTACGGCATATCAACCTCGGTGGGTCATTTAATGCCGACAAAGTTGTGAAATAAATTCATTCTTAATGCATAATACAATTTTGTTTTTAAACTCATGTTTTTCTATTCAACCCATAGATGGGACCCTAACAGGTATCTTTAGATTAAGGAGATCGAGACATTTTTAATGAAATAAAAGTCGTCGTCGGGGCGGCCTAATGTCGCTATCAGCCAGACAGCGAGGGAGTCTATCCCCTTTCCACTAGCACTAGACCAAGGAGATTATTTTAGTATCTGAGGTGGAGCGCTACACCTACCATCAGCTGATTACTTTACCGTACAGATCCCTGTGCTACTCATATGCTGAGTTGGCGAGGGTCGGTATCGAAATACGAACCTTGTAGTTTCTAGCCGAACGCTCTACCAACTGAGCTAACCCGGCCCATTTAAATGAAATAAAAACTCTTATATAAAGCCAGTTTTTTTTCTTAAATGAATTGGACTAGTTTGGTATCTTTATAAATAAAGTGTCCAATACGTTGTGAGTGACTGACAGAAAAAAAGTATCCAAACTTCTTGGTCGGACGATTGGCTACAGCTAGGATGTGACATGGTATTTACCACATATCCCACGTTTACGGGTTTGGCACAAGGCCCTATTAATGTGGGACCACCCCACAAGCCGGGACTCATGGGTGGCGGGTGCAAAAAAATGCGTTGATCCCGTCAGCATTCCCCTTCAAGGGGTCGCCTTAGGCACTGGGCAATAAACCCAACCCTGTCCCTTTAAATCGAGGGGACAGATATTGCCTGGGGGATGCCCCCTAGGATCAACGATATTATCTTGTACGGTCCAGGGCCGAAGCCACTGGACCCAAACCCGAGGATGTGACATAAGGTTGCAATAATAGGGCATCCAGCGAGGACTGAACTATAATGGATCTGCGAGACTTGCTTGCTCACAATTATACCGCTATGGGACGCCAATATATCTCACTATATTTGTGTCTATGATCCTGTTCCGTTTTTTATAACGAAATCCTGATGGGGTCGCGTGACTAATAGGGTCACATGACTTCTAGTTTGTCAATATAACCCAATAATATAACAAAAGTAAAATAACCTTACAGAGTCCAGATTATCTGCATTGGGTTTGCTTTGAATATTATCTAAAAGCCAAAAGAAAAGTAGGATTATATATATATATATATATATATATATATATGGTATTTGTGGAAAAAGTGACTTACCGGTGAAAATGGTCACAGTGGTTAGTTGATTCAAGTTTCACAATGATAAGGCAGCGATATAACAAATATAAAGTGCTCAATATGTTAATAGAGCAAATTTATTATGTTAAAGGTACACGGTAATAACCTACTCAAGTTTCACTGTAAGGATCTTCAGGGTTAAATCCACTGGATTAATCAAGATATTGATTAATTGCAGTCGATTTCACGTGTGTATTTTTCCTGATAAACGGTTGATTATAGGTCCGCGGTCGAAGAACGCTGGTGTGAAATTCAAGAATTCGAAAAGAGCGGAAGTTGCATTTTTTCAAAGGATCAAAATATAAACATTGTTAGAAATCCGCTTTGTGCTATTGCTTTAAAGGTTTACGACAATGATGACGATTGTCCATATTATTACAGAGTCTGTAGTTATTAAATGTGGTTTTAATTATGTATGTCTAAAGTTATTTATTTTGATTAAAGCCAATAGAATGTGTATATATATATGTATACACACATGGAGGTGTATTTTTACCATTTCAATGGTCTTATTATTAACCGTTTATCGTGAAAAAGACACACACGTGAAAGCGACTGCAATTAATCGATATCTTGATTAATCCAGTGGATTTAACCCTGAAGATCCTTATGGTGAAATCCGAGTAGGTTATTACCGTGTACCTTTATGATAATATATATATATATATATATATATATATATATATATATATATATATATCCGCGCGAGCAGGATGTAAGACAAAATCAGTTTCTTTAGCGGAGTTTACCAGGTTTGAATTCATGTTTTTCCTTCTTCTAAACTGGTAACCTAGCCAAGGTATGTTTTACCATTTACCCATAGCGATTGGATTCATAGCTTTCTCAGGAGCATTGGTGCTATGTATGGAAGTGAAACATGGACCTTATACTCACACCAAGAGCGGCGGCTAAATAACTTCTATCTTCGCTGCCTTAGACGTATACTGGGCATCACCTGGAGGGACAGGATCACTAACACAGCAGTCCTAGAGAGAGCTCAACTCCCCAGTTTGTACTCTCTACTGAGACAACGTCGTCTCCGATGGTTTGGGCCGTGAACATCGGGTGGATGATGGACGAATCCCAAAAGACATCCTCTATGGAGAGCTATGGTAAAAGACAGATTAGTCGCCCTCAGCGATTCAAGGATGTCTGCAAGAATAATCGCAGGTGCTTTGGCATTGCCCTTCTCAGCTGGGAAAATTTGGCTCAGGACCCCCCTCGATGGTGGCAGACTCTCCGTAGAGGACTGTTCATGTCAGAAGTCACCCTGACACAACACCATAAAGCTAAGAGTTCCAGAAGAAAACAGCGGCAACAAAGCACCAGTACATCAACATCTTCAGGAACAGCCTTCAAATGCGACATCTGTGATCGAGAATGTTTTTCAAACATCGAACTTCACAGTCACGGGAGCCGCTGTAACTTCAGGGGAACATAAAAACTTTATTATAGTCTTCCGAGACTGAAATGCCAATGAATGAATGGTGCTATGTGAAATGCAAACAACCTCAACCAGGATTTGAACTCGGGTAGAGAAGTCCATTTCATACGAGTCTAACCATTGCACCATACGCCTGTATATATAATACATACATATAATACATAATGCATGTATATATAAGATCTATATCTAAAAAGAAAACTAAATATTTAAAAAAAGAAAAATGAAACGTAAGGAAAGAAAAAAGGATTGTTGCAGGGGGTGAGGAATAATTTTGATATATGATTAGTTTCTAAAAATAAACTTGTGTGTCCAGTCAAATGTAAATTGTGGACAATGGTCATTGGCTGGACTGGATCGAGTTTTTAAGAGTAATTAAATCAAAGTACTTGTCATATAATTGCCCGTTGACATAGCAACTAAAACTGGTAACATTTTAGGGCGAAATATTGAATTATTACATATTGGGGAAGTGATTATTTTTATTTACGGTATTTAGTGATGCACACATTAAAACAATTAAATGTTCTCCTGAAAATCTCTAAAAATACCGATGTTATTAATCAATACTGGCTTTGTACACACAAAGCATATATATATATATATATATATATATATATATATATATATATATGTGTGTGTGTGTGTGTGTGTGTGGTGGTGTGTGTGTGTGATATAGCATCAGCTTTAGATCAGTCGACTAAAGTATACAAACTACTCAACACCCGTTGGTAAAAAAAAAACTCCATCACAAAATGTTTTTGTTTACAACATAAGCATTTTAAAGTCCCGATGAAGGTTTACTGAAAAACCGAAACGTTATAACGTTGACTTCACCATCAAGAATGAATTCACTTTTTCAAATGCATTGTGTTTTTTTCTATTTTCTACACATGGACACACACACACACACACACACACACATATATATATATATATATATATATATATAGAGAGAGAGAGAGAGAGAGAGACAGATAGACAGGCAGACACAGAGAGAGAGAGAGAGAGAGAGAGAGAGAGAGAGAGAGAGAGAGAGAGGGGAAGAAAGTTCAGGACGGGGAGAGTGTAAAAGAGACAGGCATATATATATATATATATATATATATATATATATATATATATATATATATATATATATATTAGCTTGATAGATATAATGTTCCCTCGGTCGAAATGGTCGATACAATGCTTTTAGAATATCAAAATGAATATTCAGTAAAGATAGAAAATATATTCTTAAAC
>CM042148.1:109946171-109956171 GCA_023376005.1 Doryteuthis pealeii
GTGGTCTCCCTGCCGGTCGGGTGCCCACCGCTAGTTCACCATACAGTAGGTCTTTGGGAATGCGGCCTTTGTCCATCCTCCTGACATAGAATATAGACATGAACCTAATCAATACCATACAACATGATCCCCAATGATGCAAACACATTGTTAAAACTAGTTACTACAAAAGTGTAAATATAGATACACAACAAATATGACTTATTAACCGCTAGGAATGACATAACCCCAGACAGGTTGATATGTCGTTAAAATCAATTAACCAGACAACAATCATCTGTGTTTATTGATAATTCAATCTTTTGTTTTAAACTATCAGATTCTTTAGGGCCGGTTTAGCCCAGTTGGTAGAGTGTTCGGCTCGAAACCTCAAGGTTCCTGGTTCGATACCGGCCCTCGCCAACTCAGCGTATGAGTAGCACTGGGATCTGTGCGGTAAAGTGAGGAGCTGATGGTAGGTGTGGCGCTCCAATTCAGGTACTAAAAAACAATCTCCTTAGACTAACGCTAGTTAAAAGTGGATAGGCTCCCTCGCTGTCTGGCTGATATCGGCTTTCAGCCAACCCGACGACTTTACTTATGTCTTTTTAAAAAAAGACATACCACATATACCGAACCATATCTCTAACATCTCATCTTCCCATATCGCATCCTCTGTCCATTGAAACCCGACTCTGCACTGCAATCGGCTGCACATTTATCTTCATACCTCCCCCTCTAGAATAATTGGGGTGTGAAGGGAAAAACGATAACAAAAAAGAAGAAGCCTTAAAATTTACAGTTGCATAAGTCCTTTGTCTGTTTTTGAAGGAACAACAAAAAAAAAGTGAGTTAAGCCCTTCTCAAATTTCAAAAACCCGTATTTGGTAACTGTTATTGAAATTAGGGATGGGTAGAGTGTTAAACTAAATTTTATGTTCATGCTCCAGTCCGAGAGTTATTGGGAATGAGGAGCCCACCTTCATTGCCATTACTTCCAGGTCCACCTGACCCAAGAAGAAGAAGAAGAAGAAGAAGAAATGTGTGAAAGCAAAATTAGACAGTAGAAAGGGCTTAAAAGAAGCTGAGGATAAGATAGAATGTAGAAAATAAAAAGAAAAGGGAAAGAAACGAAGGGTAAAACTGGGAAAGGAGGAAGAAGTTAAGAATAAAGAAAGAAAATGAAGGAAGAGAAATACAAGGAAGAAAAAGCAGGAGGAGGTGGAGGAGGAGGCAAAATAAACAAAGAGATAATGAAAGATGAAGGAAGGATGAAATTGAAAGAAGGAGAAGTCATATAAGGGTAAGAACAAGAAAAGAGAAAAAGAAAAAAGAAGAAATATGACGCGGAAATGAAAAGAAGAAGAAGAGGAGTCTAATGAAGAAAGAAAGCGAAGAAAAAAAAGAGAAGGAAAAAGAAAACACGGGAGGAAAGCAGAATGGAAGGTAAGAAGAAGAAGAAGAAGAAGAAGAAGAAGAAGAAGAAGAAGAAGAAGAAGAAGAAGAAGAAACAATTGAGAAGAAGAACAACAACAAGAAGAACAAGAACAAGAACAAGAAACAATTGAGAAGAAGGTAGGATGAGAAGAAGGAAGGATGAGAAGAAAAGAGAAGAAGAAGGAAGGATGAGAGAAGAAGAAGAAGAAGAAGAAAGAAGAAGAAGAAGAAGAAGAAGAAGAAGACATTGGTTTATTTTCACACATCGCACAATATAAACAATGTCACATTTAACAAAACAAAAATCAAAAAACGTAATGCTGGTTGTTGTAGTAATGTGTGGAGGATGATCACTTATTAGGACTGAGTCTAATCTAGTAGTGACTACCTCAGTTGTTGTTTTCTTTTTCCTTTTTCTTTTTTTTTTTTTACATAGTTTGAAATTTGATTATAGTGATAGCGTGTTATAAGTTTACTTATACGTATTAAAAATTTCCATTTTGAAAAATAATTTGAGTTGGTGAGCAGACATTTTGGTGAAATCAATGTTTGGAAATTTTTGTTATTGTATTCTAATCGCTGATGCAGGATCCTGTGATAGATTTTAAGGCCATGGGTTTTAGTGTTGGCAAATGGTTTGAAGAGTTCACCTGGAGTCGATCCCCTGGTAGAGACAGTGTATAATTCTTTTTTAGGTGTGAAATATTTTTTTGAAAGTTAAGGATAATGTAGCAGTCATTTGTCCATGGGCTAGAAGACAATTCATTAGATGATCTTAGATTTTAAGGACTTTATAATGTTTGTACAAAGGTTGTATGTTAGGGTCCCACACATAGGTCAAATAGATTTCTAAAAAAATCATTCGTATTCGATAGGAATACTTGATGCCATACAACTTCAAATTCTTTGTACTAGCAAGAATATGTGCCCTCCGCAGGGCGTAAGTATTTAAGTTTTAATATAATGAAATATATCAAGTTACAAAGAATAACGAATGATATAAATAAATAAGAAAACATATAAAAAGATTACACTTATTTTAATTATATCTTAATTATTTTTTTTATATAAAATCATTCGTAGGATTGATATGTTGGAGAATAAAACAATATTAGAGATCAATAACACCAACTAATTACACTAGCCTATGTTAAAAATATTTTCCAAAGGTCAAAGGTTTACCAATTAATATATGATCGCCATTTAATGCAATATTCGAAAATAGCATTCATTGTGTTTGGTCAGGTCTGGTTTTTAAGATTTGCTTGAATAAATTGTACATAATAATAACACTTATTTAAATCTTGTGGACTTGTCACAGTTATAATACTGTTCTATACATTTCAAGTAAGAGCTTGTATCTTTAAAATTTGATCTGATTAAAAAAAAATGAATATGATTTTTGGATTCAGCGACAAAGAACTGCTTTAAAATCAGCTATTATATATTTGATCTTGAAAACATCATAGACCAGTATTATTTTTTAAACCCCGGTTTTATTAAAATCAGTATGCAAATTAAGCACACCATCTGTAACTTATATTCGTATATGACGTCGTCAGTCCATTGTAACCCGACTCTGCACTGCAATCGGCTGCACATTTGTCTTCCTACCTACCTAGAATAATTGGGGTGTAAAGGGAAAAAGGATAAAAAAAAAGAAGCCTTAAAATTTACAGTTGTCTAAGTTCTTTGTCAGTTTTTTGAAGGAACAAAAAGAAAAAATGTGTTAACCCCTTCTCAAATTTCAAAAACCCGTATTTGGTAACTGTTACTGAAGTTAGAGTGAAAAAGGGGTTAGTCGCCAAAAAAATGGAGGCAAAGGGTAAAGAAAGGAATTTGAATAAAAAAAAGGAAAGTATATCAGATGTGATTTTAAGGGGGAGAATAATAGAATGGAAGAAAAAAAAGGAAAGAGAGAATGAAAAAGTTGAAAAATAGAATGAGGTAAATAATTAAAAAGAAAGAGAATTATGAAAGGAATAAAGATATGTTTTAAAAGTATTGAAATGAATTTTTTTAAAAAGAAGAAATAAGGATAGTGAATGAAAAAATGTGGAAAAAGAAAAATAATTTGAAGGAAGGAAGATACAATAAAATAAATTAACGAAAGAAAAAGAAAGAGAATTATGAAATGAATAAAAAAAGGGAGAGGGAATGAAAGAAAGTGGAAAAAGAGGAATGATTTGAAGGAAGGAAGACACAAAAGAATGAAGTAATGAATGAAAAAGAAAGAGAATTATGAATGAATAAAAAAAGATTTTAAAATATTAAACTAAATAAAAAAAAAAAGAAAACAATGAAAGATAGTCGTAAAAGAAGAAGAATTTGAATGAAGGAAGACATAATAGAAAGAAGCAATGAAAGACAAAGAAAGAGAATTATAAAATTAATTCTAAAAAATGTTTTAAACAATATTGAAATAAATAAAATCAAAAAGAAGATGAAAGTTAATAAACGAGAAATTATTACGAACTGTAATAAAAATTGAATGAAATCATAAAATAAATAAGGGAAGAAAATAAGAATGAAAGAATGAAAGTAAGAAAGAGAAATAGTACAAGGAATGAAAGAAAAAGGAAAGAAGAGGAAAAGAAGGAAAAATGAGGGGTTGAAGGAAAGAAAGGTATTCCGGGGAAAAGAATGGAAAAGGCCAACAGAAAGAAAAAAGCTAAACAACAGAAGAAAGAATGAAAAAGTAAAATGAAAGAAAGAAAGAAAGAAAGACATATAGGAGATAAAAGAATAAAAGACTAAAGTATAAAAGACTGCCGAAAATAAGAAAAGTAGAAAGAAAGAAAGAAAAAAGAAAGAAAGAAAGAAGGAAAGAAAGAAAGAAAGAGAGAAGAGAGAAAGAAAGAGGTGAACAGAACAAAATAAAGGATAGCATAGAGTAGAAAAGAAAGAAAGGCAAAAAGAAAAAAAGAAGGAAGGACAGCTGAAAAGAAAGAAAGGCAAGCTGTATAAAAGAAAGACAGTATAACAGAAAGAAAGAAAAGAAAGGAACAGAGAAAGAAGAAAGGCACAGAGAAAGAAAGAAAGAAAGAAAGAAGAAAGAAAGAAGAAAGAAAAGAAGAAAGAAAGAAAAGTAAAGAGTAGAAAATAAAAATAACGAAAGAAATAAATAAACAAAGAAAAAAAGAAAGAAGAAAGAAAGAAAGGCAAACAGTACAAAAGAAAGAAAAAAAAGAAAGAAAGAAAGAGAGTAAAACAGTAGAAAATGAAAATAACGAAAGAAAGAAAGAAAAAAAGAAAGAAAGACAGAGAGTAAAAAGAGAATGATTTGAAAAAGAAAGAAAGAAAAATGGATGCTAAATATAAAAAAAGTCGAGACAAAATGGAAAATATAAGAATGATAAAACAAAATGAAAATCGAGACCAAAGACACAATGACATAAGAAAGAAAAGAAAATATATAAAAAGAGAAAAAGAAAGAATGAAAAAAAGAAAGAAGAAAAATGGTGAATAAAAGACAAGGGAAAAAGAAAGAATGAGAGAAACATCTAGAATGTTCTTTAAAAAGGTGAGTTAAATCAGATGTGATAGAAATGAAAAAAAAAATATTTAAGTTATAGAAAAATGTGCGAAAATTTTAAAATGGTAGGCAACCCCATAAAGAAAAATGTGGATCTGATTTTTGTGGCTTTCAGAGAAAGAAAAAAAAAATCTGCAATAAATGGAAAAAAGGGGGAGGTTGTTTTTTTTTATTTTTATTTTTATAATTGTCATGTTCTACTAAAAGGTGTTCCATCATTTTTATACCTCCCCCTTCTCCTCCTTCCTCCTCCTACTCCTTCTCTTCAACTCAAATCTCCTTGGCATATTTCTCAGGTGCACTTTTTTAATGTCGTACTTAACTTCTTTTTTTTTTTTTTTGAATAAACTAGCAAAATATCCGCCCTACACCAGGCGCAAGTATTTTAGTTTTAATGGAATCAAATACCATATTAAATTAGAAAGACTAACAAAAGTAAATAAGAACGCATATAAAAAGGAAAGTCGTCGGGGCAGCCTAAAGTCGGTATCAGCCAAACAGTGAAGGAGTCTATCCCCTTTTAACTAGCGCTAGACCAAGGAGATTATTCTAGCGTCTGAGGTGGAGCGCCACACCTACCATCAGCTCCTCACTTTACCGCACAGATCCCTGTGTTACTCATACGCTGAGTTGGCGAGGGCCGGTATCGAATCAGGAACCTTCCTCAATTTCTAGCCGAACGCTCTACCGACTGAGCTAACCCGGCCCTAATAATATTCAAATAATTATTTTGATTTTATTTGAATTGGTTTCTATATAGAATTATACATAAGATTGCTTTTAATATGTTTGAACATAAAACAATAATATTAGAAATCAATAACACCAAGTAATTATTTATTAAACACAGTTTTGTTAAAACCGGTATGCAAATGAACTACATCATATGTTATGTAAACCATTATTTCTTAATGATATATAACACACATAACATGATTTTAAATGCATTAATAACATGGGCTCTTCGGGGCCTGAGTTTGTTAATGTAAATTAACAGCGTCGATCCCAGGGGGCTATCTCCCCAGGCAACACCTGCCCCCTTGATTTAAAGGAGCAGGGCTAGATTTATTGCCCAGCGCCTGAGGTGCCCCCCTCGAGAGGGAATGCCGATGGGATTGACGCATTTTTTGTGTCTACCACCCATGAGCTTCGGGTTGTAGGTGGGCCAACATAAAAATGTCCTTGTGTCACGCCCTCATAAGTGGGGTGAGAGGCAAATACCCTAATAACATGGGCTGTTTTGAGACATATCAAACTCAGTCTTTAAGAGAGATATTGTTGATAAATAAGATGGTAATGTTAATCAAGATTAAATGATGATTATTAAATAACTAAGGGAATTGTGACAGTGGTAGTATAATTTCGGGTTCAGACAAACAAACGAGCAATCTCATTTATAATATGACATTTCCTTCACATCTTCTTCTTCTTAACCTTCTTTCATTCTTCTTATTTTATCCATCTTTAATTTTCTTTTTCTTTTTCTTTCTCATCTGAAATTCATTTTCATTCATATTTGTTTCTCTTTGACCTTTTCTCTTTCTTTTCATTTTTCTTTTTCTTGATCTTCTTAATCTAGCTTTCTCTTTCTTTTTTAGTCTCAAATAATGTTTCTTACTTTTTCTTATTATCTTCTTCTCTGCTTTCTCCCCCTCTTTCTTCTTCTTCTTCTTCTTCTTCTTCTTCTTCTTCTTCTTCTTCTTCTTACCGTTCATTCTACTTTCCTCCCATGTTTTCTTTTTCCTCTCTTTTTTCCTTTGCTTTCTTTCTTCATTAGACGCCTCTTCTTCTTCTTCTTCTTCTTCTTCTTCTTCTTCTTCTTCTTCGTCGTCGTCGTCGTCGTCGTCCTTCCTTCCTATACCTTCAAAATTTTTCTCTTTTTCTCGAGCACTTCATCACATATAAACATTTTATTCATTGACCATGGTTTATCATCCTTTTACACTCTCGACCCCCCACTTTTTATTCATTTAAAAAAATCTTCTTTTCCTCCCTTCACTTGCACCATAAGCAGATCTACCCTTCAACATTTTTAAATAAAGAATTTAAAAAAAGAAAAGAAAAAACCTGAAGTGCTTGTCTATTCGCTTCTTTGAATTTCTCCAGATTTCCAGTTGCAGGCAAGATGTTTAGAAACTCTTAAAACTCTTTTTTTAAAAACGGCAAAATGCTCGCATCTTTTGTGCCATTTTATAACCGAATAAATAAAATAGTGACTGAGGTGGGTCGTCCAAAGTGTTGACATTCAAAAATCTCTTTAAAATATTCAGTCAAAGAGATTCTGCGATAAGAATCTTTAGAATGGTAAATCGAAGAAATATAAATGTGTTACAATACAACATATTCTAGAGTCCAGCAGAATAATCTCGCAAATCTAAAATGTAAATAAAAAAAAGGTAACAGATTTTGTTACGATTCTTGTTACCATTTTAGGTGTTTATGTCTCCTATTGGTAAATTCAATCGTAGAAAATAGTGTAGTCTCAGTAGTAGAAAGCCTAGTTGTAGTCCTTGAAATACCAGGTAGAACAAGGGTGTATTTGTAGCATAGAATCCAGTCGTAGTCCTTGAGATTCTAGGTAGAACAAGAATATACTTGGTACAGAGAGTCCATTCGTAGTCCATGAAATCCTAGGTAGAACAAGAGTATACTTTGAGCAGAGAGTCCAGTCGTAGTACTTGAGATTCTAGGTAGAACAAGAGTGTATTTGGTACAGAGAGTCTAGTCGTAGTACTTGAGATTCTAGGTAGAACAAGAGTGTACTTGGTACAGAGAGTCCAGTCGTAGTACTTGAGATTCTAGCTAGAACAAGAGTGTTCTGGTTGTAGAGAATCCAGTCATAGTCCGTTTGGTATTAAGTTCATTTAAGCAAGTGACTAGGAAAATTACCAACGACCTTAAATGCATTCTATGTCATTTTTGATTGGTCAATGCTTGCCCCTGATGATGGTAAAGTCCATGAATATAAGTGGTGACGTTTCATACCCCATATACTTACATATAAATCCAAGAGATTCTATTCAAAAGTTGAACCTTAATGATAATGATAATAATAATAATAATAATAATAATAATAATAATGATAAGTTATTATTATTATTATTATTATTATTATTATTATTATTATTATTATTATTTCACTCCATTCAAGGTTTTTCCAGCCGCCTTAGCCGGAGGTTCATTGAAGGCTGAGTGACAGGTCTCCAGGACTCTTATGAGTATTCTAGCCAATCTTAATAATGCTATAGTTTTGATTTATCCTCGATTCTTCCTCTGATTTCCAGTTCACTCAGGCTCTTTTTCAAACCCTTGTGGACCGTTCCAAGGGCACCAATTATAATTAGGTACAACCTTTAGATTCATACTCAACAGTTTTTCAGTTCTCTGGCAAGGTCCAAGTATTTGTCAATCTGTTCGTTTTCTTTTACTTTCATTCGATGGTCAGGCGGGACGGCGAAATCCACTATATGGTAAGTTTTCTTCTGCTTAATTGACATTAGGTCTGGTCTCCTAACCGGGATGAGGTGATCCGTCTGTATCTCAAAGTCCCAGAGAATCTTATGTGTGTCACTCTCCCGGGCAGATTCAGGTTTGTGCATGTACCATTCTATTATTATTATTACTAGCAAATATATGCACCATCCGGGTGCAAGTATTTAAGTTTTAATGTAATAGAATATATTAAATTAGAAAGGCTAATAAAATTAAATAAGAATGCAGATAAAATGATTTGAAACAGAGGGGTGTATAATCGAAAAATAGAACAACTGAAACTTACTCTTCTATCACTCTCGTCTTTCATTGCTAAATTTTCCTAATTTAATAACTTAGTTAAAATAGGAAGTAAAGAATAAAATCAGATTTATTTATTCTTATTAATCGATTTCTTTTAAGATCTATTGAAGAGATTTTTGATCATATTCATAAAACCATACGATTAAAAATCAATAATACTAAGCACATATTTATTAAAATCAAATTTTTAATTTCAATATGCAAATTAGCCTTCCTGTTCACACTGTAAACTGCTATTTTAGTGTATATATAAATACAATTGCATATTATTCATTTGTAGATATGATTAACAGTATTAATAATGTAAAACAATTTTATTGATAAGTGATGTTTAAATAAAAATAAAATCATGAAGAATGTGACGTAAATAACAAAGGGAATTGTGACTTGAGAAGTGATATAGTTTCGGTTACAGACAGAAAAGCAAACAATCTCCATTATAATAAGATTATCATTATTATTATTATGTTCCCCTTCTGTTCCCCACTCTTTATCACCTACTCTCCTTTCTTCTTCTTCTTCTTCTTCTTCTTCTTCTTCTTTAATCTTTTTTGTTTCTCTTTCTTCTCTATTTTTTCCTCTTTCTCTTTTCTCCATCAATCGAGACAGTTATCAATCCAATGCAGCCAGCCGGTTCAGTAGGAAATAAGCATCCATTTTGGGCCGTTGGCCATGGATCTATAGAAGAAGGGCCCCTTATGCTATCAATGACGTTTAGCCATTGACCAAAACTGGACGAAGACGTTTAGCGGTCAAAGGTCAATGAAAGCAGAAGAAAAAGATGAAGTCAATGACAGTTTTTTGGCAAAAGCGAATCATTTAACAGAGGGAAAAACGGAGAGTGTAAATCTGTTCCGATAAGATCTTTGTTGAAGAGAACCCAAAAAAGTGCAATTGTCTAAATAGTTTGGCACTCAAACAATCTGACAAGTGTGCAAAATAATTGAGATAAATTGAGATCTAAGTAATTTTAATCATGAGGTCAATCCATTTTTATAAAAAAATTCTATGAACCTTCCTCAGTATTGTTGAAAATGCTGCTTTTTGAATAGTTTCGATTACTCCAAGTATGGAGAGATGTAGACAAACACGGGATGTTACACTGGATGGAAGTGTATTATTGGTCGTAGTGTCGATGTTCGAACATTTCGGTTTCCAAAGAAACCTTCTTCAGGACAATATTAAACAAGTAAAGGAAAATAAAGATTTTCATTATTAAAAAGATGATGGATGTTTTGAATGAGTTGAGTTTGG
>CM042148.1:109961171-109968671 GCA_023376005.1 Doryteuthis pealeii
GTCTTACATCTCGACAGGGTTGCAGCCGGTGTATTCTAAAACCCTGGCTGACGGGGCTGGTTGAAACTTGGTTCAGTGATACCCACGATCTGACACACAAAGTGACCCAAACCTGGCAGAGGAGCAGGATGTCACACACACACACACACACACACACACACACACACACACACAAACAAACAAACAAACACAAGCACACACACACACACAACACACACACACACATATATATATGATGATTGATACTTCTTCACAGAATAAGGCCATTTCTACAAGTTCGGCTGTGAGCGCGCAGTGCCTAGGCGTTCAGCTTTGTTTTTATTCACTGTCATACATATGAACCTCTTCCCCGGTTTTCTCTCGTATGCGACCGTATGTGACTGAGAAACCCAGCCTTTGACAGACAGACCCTGCCACACGCGTCACATATATAGTCCGGCTTAAATGTAGGAAATGTGTCCATGACGTTCGTCATGTGCCATTTGCGTAAAGACCGCTTCAGGATGGAGTGTTCGAGCCATTTTACCTCAAACCCCTTGCAGCTATCATAGACAAGTTTTCTCCATACTGCACGATTCGTAGCTATTCTCTCCCACTCATGAACGTTTATGTTGAGATTGTTCATTTGGTTTAAGGGAAGTCTGAAAAACAGGACGGTATCGTTACAGTTGTATCTTTTTCGGCATCCTGTTCTGGAATTAAACATTTTTTTTTTAAGTGAGCGTATGAGAAGATTGGATTCTGGTGAATATTTTTTCTATTCAATTTTCTTCACTATTTTTTGTAAACTCTATCTGATGTCTGATGGACTAGACTCATACTGAGTCTCTGGTCGAAATAAATTATTATAGTCAAATGACGGTTTGTTAATTTTTTCTTTGTTTGAAAGGCACACAGGCTGATGTATATATTTAAACAATCCAAAACAGAAGGATGTGACACAAGATCAATGCTTATAGGTTAACAGTTTAGACATCAGTTTTCTTTCTCCTAGACTGGTTGCCATACCATGGTTAAAGAGCCCAATCTACCCCAATATTTATACATAGCTAAAGGGAGACTAGTTGGATACATAGAGTATACGCACTATGTGAAATGCAACCGGACTTGTCTAGGATTTGAACTCGTGTAATCATCTCCATTTCTAACAGTACACCAAGGGAAATAGGTGGTCAGAGTGCTGTCAGAGAAGAGCATGCAATGTACTAGTTCTATCTAAATTAAAGTACTGAAATAGAACACTAATTAGGACTGAGCCTATTCTAATAGTGACCACTCCAAGCGGATTTAACAGTTTGAATACAGAGTTTTCTTTCTCCTAGACTAGTTGCCAAACCAAGGTTAAAGAACCCATTCTTTACCCATAGCTGGAGGGTGAGTAGTTGGATTGATACCTTTCCCAATGGTATTTGCGCTATGTGAGTTGGAGCTTAATCCAGGATTTGAACTCGGGTCAGCAAGTACATTTGCTAAGATTCTAAACATTATACCACGCACCTCCAATTCATATATAAGTCACTAAGACCAAATTCAGAGAATTAAAACTTTATACAACAATCAAGCTGTTTAGTGTTTGGCGTTTGTGACTTTAATGTATTATATTTGTGGCGTCTCTGTCTATCTTTCTGTCTGTTCGTCTGGCCGAGGATGTAATTCGAAACAAAGCCCTATACCAAGATCAAAGAAAGCTTTTCTAGGGTAGAATTTTACGAGAAATCCAGTGAGGATATTTGTATTTAATATTGAATTCATTACCGGTTGTGGCATGAAAACAGAAAAAAAAAGAACAATAAATAAATAAATAAATAAATAGGCGAAGGGAAATAAATCCGATAAATTTTCAAATTTGATTAATTTCCATATCGAGCATTCTGTTCATTAGGACCCCTTACACTAATGATAACATTGTTGATATTTCCATTCACTCCCTTTCAAAAAAATTATTATTATTATTACGTTATGGTAAATGAGGGTTAACATGCACAAATTTGCGTAATAGTTGCGAAATGAGCAAATCCGGTGACATTTAATGGTGAGTAATATGAGAATAATGAGAATAAAGAAGAACAAACTCAAATTTAGTCGGATACTATATATATATATATATATATATATATATATATATATATATATATATAGAGAGAGAGAGAGAGAGAGAGAGAGAGGGGGGGGTAAATAACCAGGTTAGATGGTGTTATCGATGATTCTAAGGTAGGCCTTTTTTAACAACTGAATGTTGAATTTGGTCTGGCAAAGTTGAGAGCTCAATGTTCAATAATTTTGAACAGGGCAATATAGTTAATAAAGCATTTTTCTTAACTATATATATATATATATATATATATATATATATATATATATATATATGTATGGTTGCGTGTGTACACTATGCATATTCTAACATGTATCTGTGTGCGTGTATATCCACACACATACACAACCACTCTCCATATATATATATATATATATATATATATATATATATATATATAAGAATATATATATATATATATATATATATATATACATGTAAAGAAAACACATACACACACACACACACCACACACACACACACACACATATATATATATATATATATATATATATGTATATTATTTCTTCCTTTTTTTCATTTATTCCCTAGGTGAAGTTTGGTAGTATATTTTTATAATCAAACTATTTGCTGGGTTTAAAATTTAAAACTTAATATAATACAAATGATAGGATCTCTTAGTAAAAATAATATGATCATTCAACTCTTGTAGTTTTATTTTTTTATGCTTGGATCATTGCATTTCGACAAGGTTGCCATCTTTGTTGTTACGTTTTAAATTTGTTTCAGAACTTTATAGACAACACTACACACACACACACACACACACACACACATATATATATATATATATATATATATATATATATATGTGTGTGTGTATGTGTGTGTGTGTATGTCTGTCTGTCTGTGTCTTTGTGTCTGTGTGTCTCTGTACCCATGTACATATAGGTTAATACACATTTAAGCATACACATGTTTATCTTGAAAAAGAGAAGGCCAAATATCGTAGATATAAAAACCCTAATGAAATCTTTCAAGCCCTCCCCACAAATTTCACAATTTTTTTTCGTTGTAATTTTATAACTTTTTATCTTTTTGTCGTGTTTCAATTATCATTGTAATTGCTTTTTAATCGCCGCCTTTATTTTAATTTTCTCTCATTATGACGTGAAGCCACTTCACATCCATTAAAATGTCTTAAATGCCTCAACTAAAATGGCGGGAATGAGGGGAACACACAATCAGATAAAACCCTTTTCGTTTCTCCCGCTTTTTTTCCTGACTCGTTTAAAATGGCTGAAAAGTCAGAATTCAGCTCCTTTCACTTGAGCTATTTATTTATTTCTGATGACTCCCCAGGGCCAGTTTAGAGCACGGTAGAGCACTAGAAACCTAGGAATCGCAAGGTCTCTGGTTCGATTCCGGCCCTCACCAACTCTGCGTATGAGTAACACATGGACCTGTGCAGTAAAGCGAAGAGCTGATGATAGGGGTGGCGCTTCACCTCAGATGCAAAAACAATCTCCTTGATCGAGCGCTAGTGAAAAGAGGATAGACTCCCACGCTGCCTGGCTGATACCGACATTATGCCACCCCGTCGACTATACTTTATGACTCCTTGGGCATATCACCTTTTTATTATCTTCTAATCATCAACCTTTAAAAAAAGAAAAAAAGATATTTGTCATGAACATATCTATATATTAATACTCCTGTTCCTTAATTGTACAACCTTTATCATCTTGACACCCTCTGGTTAAAAATGAAACCGTCCATATCGTCCAATACAAAATGCAAAAATGTAAATCCTGATTATCCGGTTGTTGCTTATCCGTCGAATTCCTATATCATATAAATGTCGTCACCTCAGTTAACTATTAAGATTCTTGTCACTATTTTAGGCGTTTAGGTATCCTATTGGTATATCCAATGGTAGAAAAAGGGTGTAGTCTCAGTAGTAGAAAATCCAGTTGTAGTCCTTGAAATCTTAAGTAGAACAAGAGAATACTTGTAGCAGAGAATCCAGTCGTAGTCCGTCTGGTACTGAGTCCAGTTAACAACTAACTTCAGGACAACTTATCAACGACTTTAAATGCATTCTATGTCGTTTTTGATTGGTCAGTGCATGCTCCTGCTATAGGCAAAGTCCATAAATATAAGTGGTAATGCTGACGATTATTTCTTAATGATATATAATACACATTGCAGGATTTTAAACACATTAATAATATGGGCAGTTTTGAGGCAAATTCATCTCAACTAGACCTTACTAGTGGTATTCTTTATAGATAAGATGCTAATTAAGATTAAATAATGATTATTTAATAACCAATGTGAATATAGCGTAAATAACTAAGGGGATTGTGACGTTGGTGGTGACATAGTTTCTGTTAAAGACAGACGGACAATCTCCATTATTATGAGATTAAATCGACCCGAGTTTCAATCCTGGACAAGGCTGTTTACATTCTACATAGCGCTAATACCCTTGGGAAAGGTATGCATCCAACTACTCTCCCTCCAGTTATGGGTAAATTGTAGGGCAGACTGGGCTCTTTAACATTGGCTAGATAACTAGACTAGGAGAAGTAAAACTCTGAATTAAAACCTTTTAAACTCCGCTTAATAAATTGACCTTGTGTCACGTCCTGCTCGTGCGGAGAGGTTGAAAAATACATACTATGGTATATCCACAGGTACTGGTAGAGGCATATCAATACACGAAGCCATAACTAAATTAGTTGGTTTGGTATTTGTTTTCTTATTGGCATATCAACCTTTGTGAGTTATTTAATGCCAAAACCATCCTAATAGATGAACAGTAATATTACGATTTGATCCATATATGGAAGTTAAAATTAAATTGCTTATTGTTTTTTTTTTTCTTTTGGTGACAATGTTTTATTTGATAAATAGCTTTTTTGTTGTTACTATCAATGGCGTTCGAAACTTAACTTGTCATTGGGCCAAAGGTACTATACACCCGCAAATCCCACTCCTCAAAATCTGTGGTTGAGGAAACACCCACCCATAAAATTCTGTTACTTCTGGTGACAGCTATAAACTCGGTCAAAACATTTTAATGTGTCCCTCATAGAAATAAATGATGATAACAAGGAACAAAAATTTGACCTGATTTAAAAAAAAACAAAGAAAGAAAGAAAAGAAAAAAATTTAGTGGGAGAAGGGGAATGAAAGATTTAAAATAAAAAGACTAAATTAAAAACAACGAAAACAAAAAATGTATAAACTAAAGAAAAAAATTCATGACTCATAAAAATAGAATAGTTAAATAAATAAAAACAATAAAACAAAACAAAAACAAACTATTGACAAACATTTTTTACGGACTTAGCTTAAAAAAAATCTTTTGTGACGTTAATAAAAAAACATTTAAAAATTTCACCTATTTTTGTGTAAGTTATTAAAATAATCCGCCTTAATCTTGAAATACCTGTTCTTCCAAAGAAAACTGAAAAATGATCTAATATTTCTGGCCTTGTGCCAACTTAAGATATTCTGTGAAATTTAAATTTGTTATTCAAAAATGTTGGGGAATTCTATCATGGAGTGCTAACATTTGCCGCTTCCTTTTATGGGATATCGCCATATTTGATTAATTTGTCGATATTTCATCATCAACAATTAGTCAACGATTACAATCTATCTATCTATCTATCTATCTATCTATCTAATGTCAGCCTATTCATCTGTCTCTGTCTGTCTGTCTCCTCTCTCTCTCTCTCTCTCTCTCTCTCTCTCTCTCTCTCTCTCTCTCTCTCTCTGTTTTTCTCTCTCCATATATATGTATATATATGTGTGTGTGTGTGTGTGTGTGTTGTGGGTAAAACTTGCAAATCGTCGTCAAAATTAAAACGGTAACTTATTTGGTGGTGATCCATGATAGTTTAACTACAGTGTATGAATGAACTTTTTTGCGAATTGGGTTTAGGGGTTTGGGGATTAAGGTTGTTTTTAATTAGGTATTGCTTTAAAAACCCAAATTACTATAAATTTAATGTTGAAAAATAATTATTTTAAAACCAAGTTTAATTGAAATGATATAGTGCAATACTAACACAAACAACTGAGACTAATGTGTCTACCATTGGATTCAATAATTAATTTCAACAATTAATTAAAAGTATAGTAATTTGCGTTTTTTAAGCAATACGTAATTAAAAACAACCTTAATCCCCAAACCCCTAAACCTAATTCGCAAAAAAGTTCATTCATACACTGTAGTTAAACTGTCATGGCTCACCACCAAATAAGTTTCCGTTTTAATTTTGACGACGATTTGCAAGTTTGACGATAATGTCCTGCATCTGATTCTGAAGTTCCAGTCCTGAGGAACACCCCCTCATTGCCATTTTCCCCAGGGCCGCTTCTACCCAGATTGGTTAGGACAGAGTTGTTTAAAATATATTCCATTTGCAAAGGCATCCAAATAATTTCCCTCCAGCTAGGGGTAAAATTAGGGCAGACTAGGCTCTTTGACGTTGGTAATGTTACCAGTCTAGGAGAAGTAAAACTCTGATTTCAAATCTGTTAAACTTCGCTAAGAAATTGACCTTGTGTCGCATCATACGCTATATATATATATATATATATATATATATATTATATATATATATATATATATATGTATAGTAAAAAAAAGAGTTGTCGGGGTGGCCTAAAGTCTGTATCAGACCAAGGAGATTGTTTTTGCGTCTGAGGTGGAGCGCCACACCTATCATCAGCTCCTTACTTTACCGCACAGATACCTGTGCTACTCATACGCTGAGTTGGCGAGAGCCGTTATTGAACTAGGAACCTTGTGGTTTCTAGCCGAACGCTCTACTGACTTATATATATATATATATATATATATATATATATGGGACAAGTTCACGTCTGAGTTTTATCGCATATAGTAGTTAGCTGTTATCACATATTATAGTTAATCGTGTAATGTCTTTGGGTGGATCTCGGCTACTACGATGTGCTGGCATTCCTGGAGCCACGTCTTCGTTGAAGCTGCTGCTGCTGCTGCTGAGTAGTCCGTCGGCATTTAGCTAAGGCTGCTGATGGCTTGTCGCACCAACATTCATGGATGGCGTGGGCCGCTTTTTGCTGCTTGGAACCTTTCTACATGCTGGATCAAAGCAAAACGAAAGATAAATGTATACATGCGTGTGGCAAAGTCAGAAACCGTTTCCACATAATACGTTGTGTAATGGATATCGTGGAAGGAAAATAGATGCGGCGAAAGAAGTTCAAATATTCAATGAGGCTTGTTTGTATTTCATATAGCGATAATACCCTTGGGAAAGGTATGAAGGTATGAATCCAACTATTCTCCCTCCAGCTATAGGTAAATAATAGGGAATACCGTGCTCTTTAACCTTAGTTAAGCAACCGATCTACGATCTACGAGAAGGAAAAATAATATCTGCTTC
>CM042148.1:109971171-109973671 GCA_023376005.1 Doryteuthis pealeii
TGGTTGTCCCGGTCCTATTGTCCTTATGGCAAGCCCCATCCCTTTTTATCATAAAAAGGCGGTGACTGCGGGTCTACATGTCCTGGGAATAACATTAAGCTCTATCTGATGGTGAGGGTCCAGTTTTGGAGATTTTGGGAATGTGGAGCACCCCTTCACACCATTGGTCCCCTCTGACCCGGAGTGGTAGTACCAGTTAGTTACCATCTATGAGTTAAATAGAAAAATGTGTTTATAAAAAACATTGAGTATCCATTAAGAATTGATTTATTTCAAAACTTTATCGGTATTAAATGACCCACTGAGGTTGATATGCCGTAAAACATAACAAACCAAATCAAACCAAACAATACCACTGTTGGATAGAGCTAAGTTATTTGTTTCTTGATCTTCCGATATAACCCCCAACCCACTGGCTGGGGTTGGGGTCTCCGTGGTGTAGTGACTAACGGACCGGACTGCGACGTCGTAGTAGGCGAGTTCCAAATCCAGTGGCACTATTACATGCACTTTCGGTCTAATACTCTTGGGAAAGGTAGGATGCTGGTTGGGTTTGAGTTTGAGTTTTGCTTAACGGCATATCAACCTCTGTGGGTCATTTAATGCCTAAAAGGTTATTTTGGATTTCAGTCTTTAAAGTAGTGGTTCTATGGAGATATTCGGATGCTGGTTAATTGGATTTTATGGTATGTAAACCTTTGCTGAGTTATTTCGTTTGTTGGAGGTGTGTGGTATAATGGTTAGAATTGTAGGAAATGGACTCGTAGACCCGAGTTCAAATCCTGGACAAAGCTACAGTTCATATTAATGCGTTAATAACATGGGAAAGATATGAATCCTACTCTCACTCCAGCCATTGGTAAATAGTAGGGAAGACTGGGTTCTTTAAAATCGGTTAGGCAACTAGTCTAGGAGAAGGAAACCCCTAAATTCAAACCTGTTAAACTCCACTTGGGGTGTTCACTACTAGAATAGACTCAGTCCTAATTAGGGATCTATTTCATTAATTAATTTAATCTAATTAATGCCGACGACATTTTGTTTTATTCCTTCTTGATGTTATTGAAGATTATTTTTTTAAAACTTAATTTTTTGAAGACATTTTTAAAAACTCATTTTTTATATTTAATCTATACATGGGACACTAACAGGTATTACCACTTCGATCAGGTGGTTCTGGTAGTAATGACGAGGAAGGGGAACTTCATCATTAGATACAGTTTAACATCATACCCAGGACATAGAAAGGTAGGAACCCCTGATCCCTCAGATACGGGTTAAATAGTACCACTACTGTATAGTGAGGAGTGAGTAGGTCTTAAGACAAAACCAAGCGCTCAAACGAAGTATTACTGTCTATTATCGGAGGGATTCTAATTACGGAGTGTTCTTAAAGACCTTTAAAAATAAAATAAAAGCTTTCTACAATAAAACTTTTTTTTTACATTCTTATTATAGTGGGTTATTTAAAAAAAATCTATGTCATTTCATAATCTAATAACTTGACCAATTCTCGTTCAAATGATCTCGGACCCTAACAGCATCTACAGAAAACAGTAAAAATTCTATGTTTAAAATAATAATATGAGAAAAATAACTCTCAGATAGGGGTTAAATAGTACCACTACTGTTCTTCTATGCTTTTGGCATTAAATAACCCACGAAGGTTGATATGCCATTAAACAACGAAACGAAGCCAAACCTCCACTGCCATTTTCCAACGATGAAGACGAGTCTCAATGCCATATCCGTCAGAGAATAGCTCCGAAAATAACTCATATTCTTATGACTACGAATGCAGGAACCGGTGTAGTATTTGATGTTAACAAATAACCTATATATATCGCCTGCTGAGTTATAATCGTCAATTTTCTTGGTATTTAGTTTATGTTTCTGACTTCCTTTCCTCTTGTCCAGTTTAAGAAGTGTACGGAGTATCTTACAAAAGAGACTGTCCGTATATTTCATTACTTCAATTAAATTTCTGTCGCAGAGTTTATTTGCTAGTAGTATCCTTGTTATTGTGAGATACTTCTTTCATATTTTTTTCATTTCTGTTGGTTTGGTTTCATCTGTTTATAGTATTATCAGTTACTATCAAGAATATGCTCGCTCCTAGCGTAAGTATTTATGTTTTAATCTAATGAAATATAAGAAAGACTAACGAAATAAAATTAAAAATGGATATAAAAGGATTACACTTATTCTAATAACATTTTAATTGGTTTCTTATATAAAATCATTCGTATGTATTGATTTTAATACATTGGAGAATAAGACGATAATATATCAATAACATGAAGTAATTATTTATTAAACCCGTTTTTGTTAAATCCCGTGTGCAAATTAACCACACCATATATTATGTAAACCTTTATTTCTTAGTGATATATAAGACACATTGTAGGATTTTAAATGCACTAATACCATGGGTTGTTTTGAGAAAATTCTAACTCAGCTTTTGATAGAATATTCGTTAAGGAATAAGATTTATTCTATG
>CM042148.1:109981171-109997652 GCA_023376005.1 Doryteuthis pealeii
TCCAGTTTTTTTCCAAGGTTTTTGGGACCATTCCAAGTGCACCAACTACAATTGGTATTATTATTCACTCCTTTTGAGTTTTCACATCAGCGTTAGCTGATGGTCTTTCACTGGAGTCTGAGTGACAGCAAGTTTCCTCAGGTCTCCTGGACTCTTCTAAGTATTCTAGCAGATTGCAGCAGTGCAATATTCTGGATTGTCTCAATCTTTCCTCTGATGTCCAGATTTTCCCATCCCTTTTCCAATTCCTTTGGGACCGTTCAAAGTGCACCAACTACAATTGGTATCACTTTGACTTTCATATTCGATAACTTTTTCAGTTCTCTGGCAAGGTCCAAGTATTTGTCCAATTTTTCATTTCACCTCAGCTTCACCCTGTGATCTGCTGGAACTACAAAATCCACCAGTTGACAAGTTCTTTCTTTTTTGTTAATCAGCACTAGGTCTGGTCTTCTTGCTGGGATAAGATGATCCGTTTTTATCTCAAAGTCCCAGAGAATTATTATTATTATTATATTATTATTATTTCTTTTCACCTTTTTTCTTACATTAAAAAATCAACATGCCTATCTTGCTTTCCCGTCTCCCTCCAAAATACCCCCCTACCCTCAGTTCACATTCACGTTATCTACTATTCCAATCCCTTGTCCTTTTGCACCCCTTACCCTTTCCGTGTTTTCATTCGTTTATTGAAATTACCTATAGTAGCATTTTACCCCCCCTACCCGTGTCACCAAGCCCCCCCCCACACACACACACCAACCACCTCAGGTCACGAGAAAATGGAAATAAAATTCAAATAAAGTAAACAATCTTATAACAGGAGAAAAAGCTCAATGAACACCTGTACAGGTGAAAATACCAGGTAAAGTTAAAAAAAAAAAAGGAAAGAAAAAAGGAAAAAAAAAAAAAGGAAAAAGAGGCAATTAAAAAAAATGATACTTCTCTGAATTTTTTAGATGAGGTTTGATAATTAGTATTATTTGTATTATTCGGACTATTGTCCTCGTCTTCATTTTTATCTGTACAACGTTTCGCTCGACTTCAGTCGAGTTTAAGTACAAAAAAACATATGACTAATTTTTTTTCCCTCTGGGACACTCCAATTTACTGCACAAATAAATAACACTAGCAGGGCCTGTGGATATACAACAGTATGATAGTGCTTATTTAAGTGCTATTGCTAAATAGTTCAATATGTAAAAAGTATAATAAATTTGATTTAAATCTTTCTCGCTCTTTATTTCTTTTCATTTTTTCATTTTGTTCAATTGAAATAGAATAGCGTTATCGCTTCCGCTATCACCTCCTCTCACTATTTTCCTCCTACTCTCTTTCTTTCTTTCTTTCTTTTATATTTTATTTTTTCTGTGTAGCATATCTTTTCTTCCCTTTCTCTGTGTAGCATGTCTTTTTCTTCCCTTTCTTTCTTTTTTTAATAAAAATAGCACAGTCTATAATTAACGGTGGATAAACAACACCAGATAATCAAGATTTACATTTTTGCATTTCATCTTGAAAGATTTGGACAGTCTCATTTTTAACCAGAGGGGTACAATTTAGGAACACGCATATTAATATAGATATAATAATTATTACTAAGGTTATTCATCACTGTCATCCGATGCCTAGTTAGTGATACTCGTTGCCAAACAAGTAGCTGAATTGGAATTTCTAACTAATGTTGAAAATTTTGTTTTTTAAAGAACTTATTATACAAGTGTTGGTCGTTTATTTTGTTTAATGGCATATCAACCCTTTTTGGCTATTTAATGCCAAATCTATTTTTGTATATATGCACGTGTTTAATGGTAACAGTAGTAGAAAATAAAGGCGTCGAAACGAGTTCAAATCCTGGACAAAGCTGTTTGCATTTCAAACATTTTAGAAAGGTATGAATCCAACTACGATCCTCCCAACAATGGGTAAATAGTAGGGCAGACTTGGCTCTTTAACATTAATTAGGCAACCAGTCTAGAAAGAAATTTCTGAATTAAAACCTGTTAAACGCCGCTTAAGAAATTGGCCTTGTGTCACATCCTTCTCCACCGGGGGTAGGTGTTAAATATATATATATGTTTTTTAAGCGAATAGTTTGTCGGTAAATATTGGTTTTGTTTTATAAACTGGTAGAAATAATTTTCACTAACTTCATAGGCATTGATAAATTGGTAGAATTAATGGACCAAGTACCCAATAGGCACCCCTGCTGGGAGCTGTTTTGAAAAGAACACCTTTTGCTTTTTACTGTAAACTCCCGGTTGTTTGTCTACAAGCAACAGACAATTTTCTGACGACGTCAGATTTTTTAAAAGTTTGTTCAAGTATATTTACAACCCAAAGGCACGTTTATATACAAAAATAGTTTATAATAACACATTAAATTATTATGAAGAAAGAAATGGATAAAAATACCTACATTTAAAATATCATTTGAATAAAATGTAACCCTAAACTCATGAGTGGTTTGGAATAATTTCATTTTTTAAGGCTAGTTCTTCCTTGCCGATTGAGTTAGAATGGTTGGACCAAGTAACCAATGGGCACCCAGCTGCGATCTGTTTGAAAAGAACACCTTTTGCTTTTCACTGTAAACTTCCGGTTGTTTGTCTACGAACAACAGACGATTTTTTGCCTTAGAATTTCACTGTCAGATTTTTTAAAAAGTTTGTTCATGTATATTTACAACCAAAAGGCACGTTTTTATTCTAAAATAGTTTTCGATTTTAATTTAAAAAAATGAGTTATTTTGTTGTTTTTGTTAATTCAATGGGAATTTTTTTATTACTATAAAACTTTTTAAAGACACATTTTTTATAAAATACTTTTTATTTAATCAAAAAGAAATGCAAATATGTTTATTTAAATGAAAATAGTTTTTATTTACAAAATATTTTTTATGTTTATTTAAATAAAAGGATGTTGTTCGGAAATGGTATCACACAATTATAAAGTTTATTTTCCATGCGCCTCTCATACCACAACCGGAAGTGTACGGTGTAAAGTAAAAGGTGTTCCTTTCGAGGTGGCTCCCAGCTGGGATACCTATTGAATAATTGGTCCGAATTAATGAACTGGTGGTTGACCCTCAGGCACCACCTTCTAGCCCCCATATGATAAAAGACTGTGGGTGTTTTACGTAAGAGCACTTTAAGAATTTTTTAAGAGCACAAAAATTCCTGGGTACGATGTATGGAGGCCCTGGATTGCCCAAGTGACAGGGTCCTACTCTCTGTCTCGCTGGTGTGAATCGAAGGAATGGTGAACCAATACATTCGGCGTCAGTTTGGCCACAGGAGTTGCCAGATAGTGTTTTACACACTGAACTGCCTAACGGAGTCGAACCCGTGATTTCTGTCAGGGTTTTCTCCCTTAGCCTTCTTCTATCCAGAGGATAACCACAGGGCAACGGGGGTTATTTAAACTATTACTCGCCTGGATACCAACCCAGGTATTTCTATGTTCTCGCGTTAATGTGCTAGATAGCCGTTGAGCGAGAAGCTTCCTTCACCCTTTCACAGGTTTTGTTATTCGTCCTGCTGGGTGTCTAGCCACCCTCCTCAACAGGTAAGCTTAGTGGGGATACCGGTTTAGTTGCCGATGATTCGACTATGAAACAGATAATACGGGGGTTACATAGTACCCATAGCGCTTTGTGCGACCTGACATGAATGTTTTGAATTTGATGATTATGGTTGCGACAATCATATAGGTGCTAGGGCTGAAATGCCCAGTCGATTGATCTGATCGGGCCTCTCTGACCGCCTGTCTAGCCTAAGTAAAGACATAAGTGAAAGGGGCGGAACTTGCACTAAGGTGTCAAAATTAGGGTAACCCAGAAAAAACAGAACCCCCAAATTTTGTAATAAAACTGTTAATTTTAATTATGGGGTCTAGGGTTAGGGTTTAGGGTTACGGTTACGGTGTAGGGTTAGGATTAGGGTTAGGGTTAGTGTTTAGGGTTAGTTTAATGGGAAAATGAATACATAATTTGGGTTCTGTTTTTTCTGGGTGACCCTGATATCGGTGACCCAGAAAAAACAGAACTCACAAATTTTGTAATAAAACTGTTAATTTTAACTAGGGGGGTTTAGGGTTAGAATTAGGGGTTAGGGTGAGGGTTAGGGGTGAGGGTTAGGGTTGGGGTTGGGGTTTAAGATTAGTTTAATGGGAAAATAAATAAATAATTTGGATTCTGTTTTTTCTGGGTCACCCTAATTTTGACACCTTTGTGCAAGTTCAGCCGTGAAAGATTGCATGATACGGGACCGCTTAATATGCGGGTCGTGTACTGCTCAGACACCACGATTCTGTCCTCAGACATTTACAAGTCGCCACCCACGGTTAAGGTAGCGTGGACATGAAGTCAGGACTTGGTCTAAAGATCGCATAGGCGAGGAACTGACAGTAACCAGGTGCCGTTGACTCCATGTCCAAATTACCATAACTTAGGTATAAATACTCTATCTAGGAATTTGAGCATTGTTTACTTATAGAAATAGCATCAATATTATCTATATCATATTGATATATAATTAAGAATTAATGGGAAGAAATGAATGAATGGATAGAATAAAAAAAATGAAAGAAATGAATGGAATAAATGAAAGAAATCTTTTCCATTAGGGACCTCTCTTAAAATAAAAAAATTAAGAGAGGTCCCTAATGGAAAAACCTTTTTCATTTTTACTGGACTCTTTATTGAAGCATTGAATTAATATAAATATTATATAAGTTATTGGAGAGGATAATGTCTATGTGTCTTACCTTTGTGGGGTTCTGTTGAGAAATGATTCAAAAATGTTTATTCTATCTAAATGGTGTCTGTTCTACTTCCGGTAAAAATTGCAACAATGTATACTTTTGAATTTAAGATGAAAACGGTTGACTGGAAGATTTTGAATAACTTTTACAATTGTATGAATAAATAAATAAATAAACAAATAAAAAGGACTATCTTCAATTATTTAAATTGATGAATGATTTAAGAAAACTATATTTTATGTTTTTTTAAAAACATTTTTAATTTAAATAGATGAAATAAAATGAAATAAAATATCTAAACTATAAATGGCAAAGTGTTAATATATATATATATATATATATATATATATATATATATATATATATATGTGTGTGTGTGTGTGTTGTGTGTGTGTATATACACATTGACACTCTATCTGTATCTCTCTCTCTCTCTCTCTCTCTCTCTCTCTTTCACACACAAACACACACACACATACACACACATTCACATACACGTACGAATGTATATAATTAAGAAAAATACTTAGTCGATTTCTTTATAGTAAAAATACAAATAAATAGAAAATAGTGAAATAGATCACTAATTAGGACTGAGCCTATTCTATCAGTGACCATCCCAAGTGGAGTTTAACAGGTTTGAATCCAGTTTTCATTCTCCTAGACTGGTTGCCTAACCAAGATTAAAAAGCCCAATCTGCCCTACTATTTTACCCATAGTTGGATTCATACCTTTACCAATTGTTTGAAATACAAACAGCCTTGTCCAGGATTTGAACTCGGCTCAACGCCTTCATTTTCTACTACAGTTACCATTATACATGTGTAAACTATGTGAACTGTAGCTTCGTCCAGGATTTGAACTTGGGTCAATGAGTCCTTTTCCTACGACTCTAACCATTACACCACGGCCTCCAACATACAGACAAAGAACTACAAAACTATTTTATAATTTGTTCTATCTTTTTTTATTCGAAATCGAAATCTTTTAAATATTTTTTTTTTTTTGGTTAAATTTGCTAATCGGTCGGAAAATTAAAACATATTACAGGGAGACCTAGAAAAAAACAGAACCCAAATTATTTATTTATTTTCCCATTAAACTAACCCTAAACCTCAATATAACCCTAAACTTAAACCCTAACCCTAAACCCCCTAGTTAAAATTAACAGTTTTATTACAAAATTAGCGGGTTCTTTTTTTGTCTGGGTCACCCTAATTTTCCGACTGATTTGCAAGTTTAGCTATTTTTTTTAAAGCGAAAACTCCTTTTCAATCTCAAGGCGATCGAAGTTATTACCCTCTGAAATACTTTTATTCATCTATCTTTTTTTTTATTTGACAAAAAATCCTCCCTTTAATTCTACCAAGTTTCAACGTTTCCTTAAAGTTTTTTGTTTCCCAATCCCCGCCCCCACAATCTTTTTGTTCATATCTTTTTTTTTTCTTTCTATCGTCAGGTGGTTTGACCTACTTATTTCCTTTTATTTCAGGTTCAAATTCAAAATGGCTGACCCCTTCATTTTGACCCGCTCTTAAAAAAAAAAAGAAAAGGAAAAAAGAAGAGAAATAAAAAAAAAAAAAAAAAGAGCGGGGAAGTAAAAGAGAGAGAGAGAAAAGAGTATTGAGTATGGAAAATAATGAAAGGAAAGACACAGGGTTTTCAAAGATTTAAAAATTCCCTTCATCTTAAAATATGCGAAGAATGGTAATTCTTTAAAAACATTAATTAACCAAGTTAATAAAAGAAAGAATTTAGTGTTAACATATTTCTTTTATGCATACTTTGACCACAAAAGTGTTTTGGTGTCATACTAAAATGACTAGGCCCTTTGTTGTGTCAGGTTTTAAATTTAAAAACGCATTTTTACTTTGAGGTCGTCTTTAAGATGTCGACAATAAACACAAGTCCATATTGTTTCAGAAAAATACACAATGGTGGGTATTCACCCAACCCTTTCACCGCCCTTCCTGCTGCGGCTGTAGAATTGCAACGATTGAGCCTCTGCAACACTTCACCCCTATGGGACCACCTGTTGGCCGTAGATAGCGACCCGTAATGCTTGAGGACGAGATCCAGGTGGTTGAGCAAATAGAATAATATATTTGTGGATTAAAGTGCCTGATCAGATCAAAAACAGAGTGTAAAATTCCAAGAGTAATTTGGAAAAGAATTATAGGAATGGTAATTTTAGTGGGTACTTTTTAGGAATTATCGGATGAATTATTTGACAAAATTTGATTTGTAGATATGTATTATGTTAACAGTATATATGTTTGGTGGAGAGGTTCTTTTCTTTTTATTTTATTTTTTGTGAGAAGATAAAAAAACAAACAAAAAAACAGGGTGAAAATGCCCAAAGAGGCATAACAAACAAATAAATAAATCGCAACGAAATGCCCTTAACAAAAAAAAAAAAAAAACTAATTATAACACAAAACAAAACAAAGGGTAGCTTAGATTTAACACAAGACTTAATGTATAGGTCACTCAGTGAGGATCAAGCTGCTATTTTATAGTAATCGATAGGCACCACTAGACGTTTCACTAACAATTTGCATCAGTTTAAATTTATATCTGACCGAAGGTCACATAGTAGTTAACAAGCTAGTCTCGCAATAGTGGGTTCGATCCTTACCAGGTGCTTCTTATCATGTTTTTATGCAATACAGTGGTATTTTTCTTATTCAAAGGAAACGCAACAAAAAAATTGGGTATTTTCTGGGGACTGGGGTAGATTAATGGTATTTCAGTTTATTTCCACAGGGAAAATTGAAAATGAGTTACGAGCAGAATGTATTAAACTCGTTCTAAAGTACGAAAGACGTGATTCAGACGTCAAGAGTAGAATTGCAAATGGCTGCTTCCATGGTTCTATTTATACTGTCAATGATCAAGGGCAGATCACCCGCACAGGGGCAGATCACTCTATTTTCCTTATACACTTGTTAGTCAAGGTATGTGAAACCTGAAGATGGTCAGGTGGTAGAACGACTGAAACATGGTGACTATAGTAAGACATCGATCGAAATCAATCTAAATATATGTTTTTAGTTTACTGTCAAAATTATTACCCCCCCCCCATATTTTCAAAGAGCCTTTACTTAACTGGAGAATAAAATGTGAGTAAAGGCAACGCATTTTAAATTTCATTTGGCTTCTTGGTTTTACGGCATAGCAACCCATTTCGGGTCATTTAATGCCGAATCAAGTCATTTTGATAAAAGTTTCTGTTTCAAGTTCTTGATATCTTCAAATTGGTAGAAATAATTTTTATTAACTTCATTTGGTTTATTTTGTTTGTTTTGGTATAAATAAGTTTCATTAACTTCAATAGGTTTCGTTTAGTATAGTTCGGTTTGTTTTGTTTAATGGTATAATAACACTGTGGGTTATTTAATGCCAAAAACTGTTATTGTGAGATAAATGTTGATACTCAAGTTTCCTTTACAGGTGTATTTTTGTAGATATATTTTCCAGATGTATTTTATATCTGATTCATAATTTTCGATATATTTTTTTAATTTGAGACTTAATTTAAAACCCATGAGTCAAATTCCACCAGATATTGTCCTCTGCTGATTATAGTCAGTGGTAGTAGTGCTGGGCCATCTGCCAGTCAGAGGGTTAAGGGACTCCAATTTCAAGGTGTGTCTTTTACCTGTGAAATAATTAATCAAAATAATAACCCTTTCTTTCTGAAAGATGTCAGATAAAAAGGTAATTAATTTGATTTATTGCGAACAAGTAAATAAAAGAATGTCTAATTTGGTGAGGCGAAACTTTCTTTTTAATATTTATTTTCACTTTTATTCATTTTTTATTGTCTTTCTTTGGTATGTCAGGTATGAATTCAAAGAAACGATGGCTCAGTGGCTAGAGAAGTAGACTGGTGGGTCATGAGGTCGAAGGTCCAAAATATAATTTGAGTGGGAATTTTGTTATAAATAAGTTGTAAAAATTAAAGTTGGTGGAGTGACCTATTGTCGGTATCAGCCGGACAGTGAAGGAGTCTTTAGCGCTAGACCAGGGTGATTGTTCTTGGTGAGGGGTGGCACCACACATACCGTCAGCTACCCACTTTACTGCACAGATCAGATTACCCAATCTGCGCAACTCTGCGCTGGTTTGGCGGGGACAGGTATTGAACCAAGGACCTTGCGATTATCTAGACGGGTGCTCTGGCGACTGAGCTAAACCAGCCTCTTGTTATTAATAGTTGGACAAAATTCTGTTATTCGGTATGGTTTCGGTAATCTTCAACTTGTTCCTCGTAAATTCCTACTATATAATAAACTGAACCCTCATTTTATGTCCGTGTTTTTGCAATAAATGTTTTAAATATGTTTGCAATAAATGTTTTTAAATAAAGAAAATATATATGTTTGCAATAAATGTTTTTTTTAATAAAGAGAATATATTCAGTATTGTAAAATAACGGATGCAAGAAAAATAAAACATTTATTGCAAAAACACGGACATAAAATAAGGGTTCAGTTTATTTTATGGTAGCAATTTACGAGGAACAAGTTAAGGAATACCATGGTTTCTTTGTTAATGACATACCATGGGTTATTTAATGCCAAAACCCTCGTTGTAGAAGAACAGCGGGGTACTATTTAGTGCGTACCTGGGGATAAGTGGCTTCATACCTTTCCCAAGGGTATTAATGTGAAGGTGATTGTAATAGCGCTTACGATTATGTCGCAGTCCAACATGTTAATCATTACGTCACAAGTACTTCGTCTAGAAGAGCAGTGGTGGTACTACGAAGCTGAGTCAAAAAGTAAATGCCATTTTGTTTAGGACAGGTATAATTACCAACACAGGAACATGTATCATACATCAAAATGATGCTGGTCCTCTGTGGATCACATCCCTACTTCTCCACATAGGTGAGTGAAAAAGTAATGCCATTTTGTTTAGGACAGGTATAATTACCAACACAGGAACATGTATCATACATCAAAATGATGCTGGTCCTCTGTGGATCACATCCCTACTTCTCCACATAGGTTATATAATTACCAACACAGGAACATGTATCATACATCAAAATGATGCTGGTCCTCTGTGGATCACATCCCTACTTCTCCACATAGGTGAGTGAAAAAGTAATGCCATTTTGTTTAGGACAGGTATAATTACCAACACAGGAACATGTATCATACATCAAAATGAAGCTGGTCCTCTGTGGATCACAACCCTACTTCTCCACATAGGTGAGTGAAAAAGTAATGCCATTTTGTTTAGGACAGGTATAATTACCAACACAGAAACATGTATCATATCAAAATGAAGCTGGTCCTCTGTGGATCACATCCCTACTTCTTCACATAGGTGAGTCAAAAAGTAATGCCATTTTGTTTAGGACAGGTATAATTACCAACAAAGGAACATGTATCATACATCAAAATGAAGCTGGTCCTCCGTGGATCACATAGTCACCGTTTCTCTCAATAGCAATGTTCCACCTTCGAATTAGAGTATGTACCTCTGCCTGTAAAATTCTGTTGACTGTTCTTTGAACCACTTCTTCATTACAGATTTCACTTCCACGTCACTGGAATAATTTTTGCCTCTCAAACTCTCTTTCATGGGATCGAAATAGGATAGTGATTATTATAGTGAAACAGTGATATATATGGTGTTTTAATTTGCATACTGGTTTTAACAAAACCAGGTTTAATAAATAATTACTTGGTGTTATTGACATCTAATATTATTGTTCATTCTCCAACGCATTAAAATCAATCCTGTGAATGGTTTTATATAAAAACCAATTAAAATATAAATAAAATGTGTAATCTTTTTATATGTGTCCTTATTTAATTTCGTTAGTCTTTCTAATCTAATATATTTCATTGCATTAAAACTTAAATACTTATGTTCAGTGGGTGCATATTCTTGCAAATAATAATAATAATAATAATAATAAATAATAATAATAATAATAATAATCACCAAATCCCAGCTAGGAGGAAACCTAGTCTCGTGGATTTGGCTGATCACAGAATAAAAATAAAAGAAAGCGAAAAGATCGACAAATATTTGGACCTTGCCAGAGAACTGAAAAAAAAACTGTGGAACATGGGGGTGAAGGTCGTACCAATTGTAATTGGGGCCCTTGGAACAATCCCCAGGGAGTTGGAAAATAGCTTAGATGAATTGGAAATCAGAGGAAGGATCGAGACCATCCAGACTACAGCATTATTTAGATCGGTTGGAATACTCAGAAGAGCCCCGGAGACCCGAGGAAACTTGCTGTCACTCAGTCCTCAGTGAACCACCGGCTACGGTAGGTGTGAAAAACTCGAATGGAGTGAAATAATAATAATAATCCCTAGAAAACTATTATAGTTGCAAGTAATTATTCTTAATACTAATAATGTGCGTACAATTATATGGCAACATTTAATTCCAGGGCTATTTGAGAAATTGATGAAATTCTAACAGGTACAACCACTCCGGGTCAGAGTGATGACAATTAAGAAACCACTGCGTACTACCACAGGGCACTACAATTATGCACAGTTCAATGTCATATCCAGGATATCTTTGGGGGGCGGAGGCTTCTCCCTCTGTAGGGAATGTGGTAAGCATATTCTAAACCCCATCGACATGGTGAGGTGAAATTGCGTGTCAAAGGGTTCAGAGTTCAAAATATTTGTTTACTAGATTTGTGGGTGGGGAACTAAATTAGGGTCATCGTGTATAAATTTTAACGACTTTTGCTGGGCTGATAGCTGTGTTGTTAGGGTAAGGCACGAGAAATTACAATGGGGCAAAGCTGACATAAATTTCGTTAAGGGCACTGACCTAGAAACGAAGGTTCAAAACCCGATGTTAAAGTGTGTCCTCAAAATTTATATCATTAAATTAGATCAACATATCTCAGGTTATGGTGTGATGGCTGAGGCATTTATATATATATATATATATATATATATATATATATATATATATGTGTGTGTGTGTGTGTGTGTGTGTGTGTTTGTGTATGTGTGTGTGTGTATTTCTACGCCTACAAGTATACACACACACACACACACACACACACACATATATATATATATATATATATATATATATATATATATCTATACTATCTCCTCATATAGATCTATACGATCTCTTGGTTGACTCATAACTTTTCTACTATTATTATAGCTCTATGTTTATGATATATTGAGCACTCTTGGATAGATTACTAATGCCACCGCAACGGCAAGGTTAAAGCGGCAATTAGGTACCATACATACGTGTTTATATATATATATATATATATATATATATATATATATATATATATATATATATATATATATATATATATATATAAAGAGGATGTCGAACTACTGGCTCGCTGCTTATGAAACTTAACATACAAATACGTTTCGTTCTCTCAAATCTCTCTCTCCCCCCTCCTCTCTCTCTCTCTCTCTACTCTCACTGAGAATCTAACATATATAACGAGGTAATCAAGATATACAATCAAGATTGAGAGGGGGAGAGTGACAGGCAGAATGTAAATAAGAGACCGGTCAGTTTTTAACTTAATTGCAAATTACGACTAATTACAACCAATTAAAATGATTTTTTTTCAAACATAAACTAAGGAACAATTTATTATAACTTTCAAGTCATTACACTAAACAGTAAAAATGTCTTTAAGAGACTAACTTTGATTCGCTGAGCATTAGTATTATAATAGGTATATATATAGTGAGATGATAATAAATAATAATAAATAAAAAAAAGAAAAAAAAAAGGATAAAAATATGATTAGATATTCTTAATGATTTGGATGCTGCTAAATTACAACATAAAAGATGTAGAATATAAACGTGTATTTAAATATAAACTCAAATAGAAAATGTGAAAATTAGGTATTGGGAAATAAGCACAGAACCATAAAGGTAACAGAAATGATGCCTTTAACTTGATAAAGATTGAGGAATTATCTCCCCTGCTATTTACGTTATTTAATGAATTCGGCATTGAATAACCCAACAACAATTGACAACCAACAAAGTTAAATTAATGAAATAGATCACTAATTAGGACTGAGCCTATTCTAGTAGTGACCATCCCAAGCGGAGTTTAACAGGTTTGAATTCAGAGTTTTCCTTCTCCTAGACTGGTTGCTTAACTAGGTTAAAGAACTCTGTCTGTCTTACTATTTGCCTATAATTGGAGGGAGAGTAGTTGGATGCATACCTTTCCCAATGGTATTAGCGCTATGTGAACTGTAGCTTCGTCCAGGATTTGAACTCAGGTCGACGAGTCCATTTCCTACGACTAACCATTACACCACACACCCCAACTTAAAAAAAAGGTTTTTCAGAAAAAAGATCCTTCAAATAAGCATGGAAACTTTTAGCAGATTATAATTTTAATCATAATTGTATTTTATATGTTCCGGTCGGCCATCTTACTGAGTTTCCAAACTGTCTTTAATAAAACAGGAGAGACACAATGCATCTTCTAAGAGTTTCTGAGTTTCTATTGGAGACTAAGGACTACTGAAAAGTTAGCCCCTCCCCCAAATATGATGAAGCGTGGAATGGTGTTCTTTTTTGGGGGTTGAGGGGTATTCTTTCCTAAATATATAGAAGAATATTGTTGTATAACGACATTTCTGGATTCAGGAATTAATGAAATCGACTATAAGGACCGGTTTAGCTCGGTAGGTAGTGTGTCGCCTAGGAACCACAAGGTTTCGGTTCGCCAACTAAGCGTATGAGTAGCACAGGGATCTATGTTTTAGAGTAAGGAGCTGATGGTAGGTGTGGCGCTCTACCCCAGATGCCAAAACAATCTCCTTGGTCTAGCGCTAGTGAAAAGAGGATAGACTCCCTCGCTGTATGGCTGATGGCGACTTTAGGCCATCCGACGTTTATCACTGTTACTACTACTACTACTACTACTACTACTACTAAGCTTTCCTGAAGTAAGTAGCATGCTTGTTTGTCTACTAAAAAAACAAACAAAAAAAAGAAAATATTCCAGCTCTGGGAACAGCCACCACCCCCCACCCTTTCCTAGTTTGATCAAGTCTTGATGTTTGGAGTAAACAGTTTCTTCTTCTTCTTCTTCTTCTTCTTCTTCTTCTTCTTCTTCTTCTTCTTCTATTCAAACTTCCCTCTTCTTCTTCTTCTTCTTCTTCTATTCTTCTTCTTCTTCTTCTTCTTCTTCTTCTTCTTCTTCTTCTTCTTCTTCTTCTTCTTCTTTAGGTGACTGGTGACCTTTTAATTTGAAAGTCCAAAAAAATGTGACATAAAGCCATTGTGAACTCCTGCAGGATGATGATGAAAAAAATGATATGATGCCGGAAATTGCCGGGGTGGGGTGGAGAGGGTAGGGGTGGGATTTGAATTCTTACGTTTTATTGTAATCTTTGTGACCCTCAAAATTCATCGCAAGAATCCCAGCCAGTATGCTAGCACGTTGTGCGCTACTAGAAGGATGAGGAAAGGATTGTCATTTTGGAAAAAAAAAGAAAATAAGAGATAGATAGACAGATAGACAAATAGATAGATAGAGAAGCATGAAGAGAATAAAGATAGATAGATACATAGATAGAATGAAAATAGATAGATAGATAGACAAACTTCACTGAAAAATAAATATGAAAGAAAAATGAAAATAAAAAGAGAAGAGAGAGAGAGAGAGAGAGAGAGAGAGAGAGAGAGAGAGAGAGAGAGAGAGAAGAGGAGATAGAGCGTACAATCGTCTGGAAGGAATCGTCTGGCACTTTCGCACAGCATCCAGACAAAGCTAATTGTTTTTTTGTTTATTTTTGTTTTTTCTGGTTCGCCTACCCTGATGTGTTTATGTATCTGTATCCACAGGCGAATGTCACTTATGAATTCGTCATTGCTTCTTCGGCAATGTCCAGCATCTCTTGCTCGTCTGACTTGGATGGGATGTGTGGTAAGAGGCTACTTTTTGTGAGGGTCGTGGGTGGTGACCCATGATACTTAAGGATGGAACCCTGGTGGCTGAGCAACACACAATTTTAGCCCTTACTTAGGCTAGGTTGCGCAGTCGGAAAAGACCCCTCTGATCAATCAGCTGGTCATGTCAAGCCCTAGCACCTATATGATTGTCCCAACCCATTGCCCTTATGGCAAGCCCCCAATCATTTTTATCATGTGGGTGCTAGAAGTCAGAGACTGAGGGTCTTAATGTCCTAGGTATATCGTTAACCCCTATTTTAAGGTAGAGTTCCAATTCTGGACCCTCCGAGTAACCCTTCATCATTATTACTCCCGGGTCTTCTCTGACCCGGAGTGGCAGTGACTTTTGGGGTCCTATCTATGGGTTGAAGGGAAAAAAACTGTGTTAAAAATTGAGTTTAAAAAACGTTGAATACCCATAAGAATGGACTCCCCAGACACCAGGGTACCATTCTTAAGCATCACGGGCCGCCACCCACAGCCAACGGGTAGTTCCACGGTGGGGTTCTTACTCGTCTGCAGAGTCGTGTATTCTAATGTCCCGACTGACGGGGCTGCATTTGTTAGAGATAACTATAAATTCTTCATTATTATAGGTAATCAGTCTATCCTTATTTCTTCGGGTCAGCTTCCCCCACCATATAGCTCAACTATTGACTCTATCAAGTTCATTAACCCTCTTCAGACCACAGGCCTTTATTGACCCCTTGAATAGGCCCATCAACCCCCAGCAATTTTCGCGACTTTCTTACTGCATTGTTATATAATTCATGAATAACCAATGAATTATGAACGTACTGTAGTGAGAAAATTCGAATCAGAGTTCGTTAGATTCAAAATAACGGGGGCCCAGTTGGAAAATACCTCGATGGTTATTGACGAGTAGTGACATTCCGCTTGACCTTCCGGAAGCGCGCCATTAGAGGCGTGAGAATTAGAGATAGTTTAGGTTTTAGTTTAGTTGCGACTATACATTCCATGAGAGAGGATGTTCCTCAAGATGTCGCATCTCACTGCTGCAGTTTTGTGGGCTGGGTTGACTTAAAGAAAAACAAGTCTTGCCTAATTGATTAATTAAAACAAGAGATGACCAGCCCAAACGAGAAAGAAGAAAGAATCAACCCGAATAAATCAGCCCTGGGTGACAGCTCAACAAGAGAAGGTGGCGGCCGAGTTAGCAGCGGTAGAAAGCAGAGGAGTTAACAAATAAGAGGCCCTCATCTCAACATCCCCTCGTCTCTCTCTGACTCTCTGTCTGTCTGTCGCCCCCTCTCTCTTCTCTCTCACCATATATATACCCGATTAAAGGAGTTTACAACAGTATTCTTATTGTGTTTTCTTATTGTCTTTGTAGAGAGATTGCCAGACAATTGGTAAATTTGATACATTTTTTAAACATTAAAAATTGAATCAATCATCATCACCATCATCATCAAGGCGTGTTGACAGCACGGGTTCCTTTGATTCTCTGTCTCCGCCATCCGTCCCTATTGGTAATCACGCTTGTAAAGTCATCTTGACGGCATCCAGTGTTCGTACGGAGCTGATGAATATAAATTTAGCTGATTGTCCAACACTGGTTTGTCCGTATGTGGTAGTCCATAGGTGAACGTCACGTGTTGTGGTTAGTGTAAAAAAATGAATACCGTCGGCATTCTTCTTTTGGGGCGTCTCAGTCACCGGGCAATAAATCAAGCCCTACCATTTCTAGACGAGGGGACAGGTATTTTTGGGGGGGATATCTCCTCTCTTTT
>CM042148.1:109997752-110000252 GCA_023376005.1 Doryteuthis pealeii
GGTACTATCTGCATTTAGACAGTAGGTTTTATATATTTCCTCTTATAGTGACTTTTTCTACACCACAGTATGAGAAGTAAATATACAAGCGATGTGTTTTGATATGGCTTTTTTTAGCCGACAATTTTTGGGAGAATATGTGCTTAATTGAAGTCGTACCTAATTTTGAAAGTTAATTAATTAATAATTAATTAATTAGGCGGGCATACTTATTCAAATGTAAGGCTAAACAAATCGAGAAAAATCAATCTCTGTGTGTATATTTCGGCCTATTAGGCCTCATCAGCAGAGCTATAGATAGGAAGACCGCCTTGTGCGTGATGCTCTGCTGATGAGGCCTAATAGGCCGAAATGTACATACAGAGATTGATTTTTCTCGATTTGTTTAGCCTTACATTTGAATAGGTATGCCCGCCTAATTAATCTTTTGAATTATTTGCAGAAGCCAATCAATCATGTATGAGAAAATAGTGACACTTGTTGCATAATGATTATCATTATTGAAAATGGTCATATCACCCAAAGTTTAAATCCTGAATAAGGCTGATTGACCTTGTGTCACATGCTGAAGAATAGTACCATTTAACCCATAGCTGGCTTATGGTGGGGTTCATACATTTTCCAAGGGTATTAGTCCGAAAGTGAACGCAATTGCACGACTGGAGTTCGAACTCGCTTACTACGATGTTACAGTCCAGCACGTTAGCCACTACGCCACACACACACACACGCACACACATATGCACACACACACACATATACACATATATGGAGATGTGAGGTGTAATGGCTAGAGTTGTGGGAAATAGCCTTGTCGACCCGAGTTCAAATCCTAGACGAGGCTGTTTGCATTTCACATAGCGCTAATACCCTTGAAAAAGGTATGAATCCATATATTCTCCCTCTAGCTATGGGTAAATAATTGGGCAATGGGCTCTTTAACACCAAATAGGTAACCAATCTTGGATAATGAAATCTCTGAATTCAAACTTGTATCAAACTAGGAACCTTGTGGTTTCTAGCCGAACGCTCTACCGACTGAGCTACTCCTTAAAAATGTCCGTGAAACTCAGAGTTAAACAAATCAATATGAAAGCACAAAACAATAATTTTTTTAGGCCGGATTAGCATAAAGTTTTTTGACGTGGTGATTTTTATGGGGCTTCCAGTGAGGATTAAACTGGCTATTCAGTAGTAACAGATCTGCAAGACTAACTTGCTTACCATTACGCCACGTTTTTTTCTTTCTACCTATGTACCGCTGGGTAGTCGCTTCTAGTTTTAACATAAAGCATAATGAATAAAAGTTGGACCCAAATGAAGATATTCGAAACTATAATACCATCGAAATGTTGAACCATATGACATTTAGGCACCTCTTTTGCGATCTCGATTCATAAGCACATGTTTTTCATTTAAGCCGTCAATATCCGGTTTGTTAACAGACGATTTTTAGAGTTTTTAAAAAATTATAAAGCTAATCCCTAACCCTAACCCCTAACCCTAACCCCTAACAAACAATTTGACGGTGTAAATGAAAAACATGTGCTTATAATTTGAGATCGCAAAAGGGGTGCCTAAAAGCCATATGGTCCGAAATGTTCAGTGTAATAATCTTTAGAATCAAAGGAAGGTCTTCTCTGGTTGTAAAAGACTTTCACAAAAATGTGTGTTGTTTTGTAATTGAAGCTTATTAATAAAGCTATTCTCAGGAGGGTTCTATTTTACAGACTGGCCATTTTCTTTTGAGTTGAGTTCTTCCTTTGTCTGGATCCGGTTGTCTATGCTCATCCTCTTTGTCTTTAAATGATGACGCAAGACTTTTATTTTTATTTTTCAAAGACGTCTTTATAAAAACCGAAGCCCACAGTGGTGGGAGCGTCTCTGTGAGCGGCTTCAAGTAGGCAATTAACGGATCTTTCGAAAATGTTCAATTAAGGTAGATACCTTTTTGGATTTGTTGTTGAAACAGGATAATTTGCGAACCAAACCTTGGTTTCATGCATTTTAGTGGTCAATGTTTTTAAAATCAAAGAAAGCTTTATCAAATGATATATATATTTACCAACCCCTCCACTCGAGCAGGATGTGACACAAGGTCAATTTCTTAAGCAAAGTTCAACAGGTTTTAATTCAGAGTTTTCGTTCTCCTAGACCGGTTACCTAACCATGATTAAAAGCTCAGTCTGTCCTACTATTTATCCATAGCTGGAGGGAGAGTAGGATTCATACCTTTCCCAAGGGTATTAACGCTAAGTGAAATGCAATTACCACATCCAGGATGAACTCGGGACGACAGGTCCATTTCCCATGACTTTAACCATTACACCACGCACTTCCCATGATATAAGGATTTCAAAAGAATAAGTTTGTGTCACGACTAAAAATATGAAAGGCTTAAAAGTTAACTGCTCAATATGAAAATAGATTAAGTAATTGGCTAAAGAGTTTCAATGCTGTAGAGTTTTACTGAAGGATTACTACCTTTGGAAAGGTATGA
>CM042148.1:110005252-110015252 GCA_023376005.1 Doryteuthis pealeii
AAAAATCGCATTTAAAAATTATTTGTTTTACAGTCTTTAACACGGGAGAATTTTATGAATGGAAATCTGTATACGTCAAAATGGCGCATTTTAGATAAAACAAATGTCTTCGGCATAAAATGACCCAACAAGTGTTGACATGCCGTAAAACCCAACCAACCGGCCAACCAACCAACCAACCAACCAACCAAACAATAAACATATATAAAGGGTGTGCGTAAAGTCCGTGTGCACTTTAAAGAATATTAGATTTTAAAAATTCAAATTGAATAAACAAAATAAATAAATAAATAAAAATAAAAGTCCAAAAGAATAAAACCAAACAGACAGCACAAACATTGCAACCAACAATACTCTGAGACGACCAGGGAAATGGTTGAAAGTGCTTGAATAAAAAATATGGGACATTAACTTCACCATCCGGATCCTGATCTAAGAAAAACTACTAGAAGACTTGAACGTCTACAACGAAGAAATATTCCGTGATCTTCAACAATACCTGACTATATATATATATATATATATTCCCTGGGAGAGGAGAGGAGAGGAGAGGAGAGGAGAGGAGAGAGAGAGAGAGAGAGAGAGAAAATTTGAAATGTATTTGTATGTTAAATTTTATAAGTAGCAAACAGTAGCTTAAATTAGGCCAAACTTACCCTTTCTTAGAAATCTTACAAAATGATTTTTAATGTTTTGTCTGGTCGCATTTATATAAAAAAAAATTCGCTTTGCAATTATCTACCCAGAGCTCAACGGGTGACCCAAAGGGTCACGTTTTGTCTTGTATATATATAATATATATATATATATATTATATATATATATATATGATGGACTCTCCCCTCGATCGACGTATGAGTGTTCATATAATGAACATCCACACAGTGATTTGTTTATAGTGGTGAAGGCTTGTGTTGGACCATCCACACTTATTGGCACAGTCGATAGGAAATAATTGGTGCATCAAGGGTTGCCACAAACCCAATCAACGACCGACCTCAGGAATTTTGAATTCAGAGTTATCCCTCTCCTAGACTGGTTACCTACCCAAGGCTGAAGGGCCCAGTCTGCCCTACTATTTAACCCATAGCTGGAGGGAATTTTGAATTCAGAGTTATCCCTCTCCTAGACTGGTTACCTACCCAAGGCTGAAGGGCCCAGTCTGCCCTACTATTTAACCCATAGCTGGAGGGAGATATATGGATTCATACCTTTCCCAAGGGTATTAGCGCTATGTAAAATGCCAACAGCTTCGTCTAAAGTTGAACTCGCATCGACGAGTATATATATATTATATATATATATATATATATATATATATATATATATAGTCCTGTCTTTTCAACTTTGCATCTGTTTTATATGTACGTTGTTAGAGTACATAATACACTCAAAAGATTTATGTTTATATTTTTCATGCTCATAGAAAAAGTCTCCTAAGGGAAGAGTTCAAGCTCTAAAGTTTTTATGTATAAACCCCCTTTTAAAGTTTTCTATAGCTAATTTAAAAAAAAAAAAGAAAGAAAGAAAGAAAGAAAGACCTATTACTGTCAGTGCTGGTAGTAGTAGTAGTAGTGTATGTGTAGATATGTGAACTAAATTTGGACAGGCCATTATGTTTTCAATATGTCATTAAGTGTGGGCAACTCATAATTGGGTCATTTGTGTGCGTCTAGGTATAATTTAAACTGAGCGAAAAGGCCTTTAAAAGTATTCAAGTACAATCGTGCTTTGTTTAAAATAAAATTGTTTAAAATTACGCACTGGTGTGTCCAACAGACCTCTTTTTTTTTTTCAAAATGACACGCACACCTCCAAATCCAGCCCAATTAATATCATATGTAAGCTTAGGTAGATTGGGAATTCAGTAGCGTCATTTCTTTACCATAATCTACCGGACAGATGTTAGTGGAGTAAGGAAAATATAACAATATGTTAGTTCATTTATAAGTTTAAAAAAATTAAACGACAGCATTAATTGATATATAGATTTAAAGTTTTGCGTAGTGATTCAGTTATACAATTTTTGACACGCACACCTCCAAATCCAAACCCTTATTAGATAGCCCACGAAGGTTGATATGCCATTAAAGAAAAAAACAAAACAAAAACAAACCAAAGTATAATAAACTAACAATCACTTGAATAATTGTCACCCCCCCATCATATACCACCTGAAGAATTATTACCCCCCCCCAGCATATCCCAGCAGAAGAATCTTAACACCCAGCCTATTCCACGTAAAAAATGTCACCCCAGCATATCCCAGCAAAAGAATCGTCACCCCGGCATATCACACCAGAATAATTGTCACTCCCAGCATATTCCACGTAAAGAATTGTCACCCGTAGCATATCCCCCCCCCCCGAAGAATCCTAACCCCAAGCAAATCCCACCGGAACAATTGTTACCCACTTCTGATTTAGGTCGGAAAATTAAAACGGAAAGTTTTTGGTGGTCCAATAACAGTTTAACTACAGTCTATGAAATAACATTTTGCGAATTGGGTTACGGTTTTAGGGGATTAGGGTTGTTTTTAATTACGCATTGCTTAAAAAAATAAACTACAAAAAACCTGAATTTCTATTCATTTAATTAACCATTGAAATTAATTATTGAATCTATTATTGAGACAGTTGTTTGTGTTAGTATTGCAATGTATAATTTCAATTAAACTTAGTTTAAAAAATATTTTTCAACATTAAATGTATTAGTTAATTTGGGGTTTTTGTTGTTTATTTTTTAAAGCAATACGTAATTAAAAACAACCTAATCCCCTAAAACCGTAACCAATTCGCAAAATGTTAATTCATAGACTGTAGTTAAACTGTCATTGGGGACCACCAAAAAACTTTCCGTTTTAATTTTCCGACCTAAATCAGAAGTCTGCCGAATTGTCACCCGTAGCATATCCCTCCAGAAGAATCCTCACCCCCAGCGTATCACACCAGTAGAATCGTCATCCCCACGATATCACACCGGAAGAATATATATCCTACCTGAAGAAGTATTACCCCTCCCCAGCATATCCCAATTCAAGAACCGTCACCGAATCATCGAAGTTAAGCAATGATAAGCCAGTTCAATACTTAGATGGGTGACCACTTAACCAAAAGCAGGTACTCTAAGCAAGCTGAGTCCTGTGTGCTATATCTGTGTGCAATGCTTAGTAAATTGCAACGTTGTTATTGTTACTTACGGTCAACTCCTGTTGAAAACACATTTAAATCAGCGAAATTAAGCAAAGATGAGACTGTTCAATACTTCAACAAATCAACATTGGCCTTGAGCCATACTTGGCTAAAATTAAGTTAAGACCGAGAAAGAACAAAATAAAAGGAGAAGAGAAAAATGTAAGAAAAAAGAAACGGCGAAATGATAAAACTAAAAATGAAACAAAAAAAAACAACAAAAAACAAAGAAAAAATGTTTTAATAAAAACAACAATAAAAGGTCAGCGGTGTATTTAAAATTTTTCATGAACCCCATTTTAGCAGCAGCATCAGGGGGAGCAGCAGCAGCAGCAGCAGCAGCAGCAGCAGCAGCAAGTGGGATTTCGTAAAACGGGCTGGACAAGTTTTAGTCTGTTTTACGTCAAACAACAGCAACAACAATAAATGGTTGTAACAGTAAAAAAAAAAAAAATTGCTTTGTTTATTCACAATATCTCCCACCCACACCATCACTCGAGTCCCTCACTCCCCTCCCCCACTCCACTCTCTCTACTCTTTATCCTCCCACCCCCTTTTTCCTTGTTTTGCACCTGTCAAAATCCCTTCCCCCCACACTCTTTTTATTTTCATATTTACTATGTTTAGCTTTAAGCCCCTTGGCATGATTTGATAATTAGTAAACATATCTTGCAGATCAGAAAGTAGTGAGTTCGATCCTTACAAAGTTGTTAACTTTAGCTCATGTACTAGAAGTAGCTACCCGGCATTGCCTGGGTAGAGGGGGGTATAAAAAAAGTTAGTCTCGTGGATCCATTGATTGTTTTGGTCTTCCATAATTGATTCGTTTCACGAACGCCACCAATAACTTTCCCTTCTCTTACTAGTTCTAATTTTTAAATATCTTCATAAATATGAATAAAATCATTTTTGCACAAAAATCAAGCTCTGGTGATAGTGAATGTTTATAGATTTACTATCAATTGTTTTATTTTCATACTTTCCTCCGGACATACATACACACAATTTCCCTTTATATATGTATAGATGGCACACAGGCCACATGTTGCTTACAGTACCTGTTGTTGCTAAAGTGGCCACCATCTAAATATCGAACAGGTTCATTGCTGCTTAACTTCGATGATCTAGTGCAGGGATCACCAAACTTTTTTCACGGTGGGCCGGATAATTGAAAAAATAACGAGTGCAGGCCACATTATTATTGTGTTCAATACTTTCGAGCTAGAACGAAAGCTCTGAGAAAAAGTGTAAAACAAAATTTATCTTTCCATGTTATATTCATGGATGAGTGGCGTAAGATGCACAAAAACAAATTTAATCAACATATTTATTTTCAAAACATTATCAAAGAACGCAACATTAGCAGAAAATTGGTGGGTCTGATAAAATGCGTTCATGGGCCGGATCCGCCCTGCAGGCCGTAGTTTGGTAACCCCCGATCTAGTGGGAAATTGTGCTTTCAGCGTGACTTGAACGTAAGTAACTTTAGCAATGTTGTTATTTACTACGCTTTGCTTAGATATGCCACACAGTCCTCAGGTTGCTTACAAAACCTGCTTTTGCTCAAGTGGTCACCCATCTAGGTATTGAACAGGCTTATCGTTGCTTAACTTCGGTGATCTTGCGGACACTGTCTTTTTAGCAAGACTTGATCGTAAGTAACAATAACAACGTTGCAATTTAGTAAGTTTCCTTAGATATGTCACACAGAACCTTCTTTTTTGCTTAAGTGGTAACCCATGACTTGACCGTAATTAGATCCTTACTAAGTTTGCCATTCTTACTTCACAATTATCATGGAAATGTACTCGTCGCCCCGAGTTCAAATCCTGGACGTGGAAATTGCATTTTCACTTAACGCTAATACTCTTGGGAAAAGTATGAATCCTACTCTCCCTTCAGATATGGGTAAATAGTAGGGCAAACTGGGCTCTTTAAACTTCGTTAGGAGAAGGAAACTCTGAATTCAAACATCTTAAACTTCGCTTAATAAATTGACCTTGAGTCACATTCTGCTCGTGCGGAGGGGTTGGTAAATATATACTTCACTGTGTCACTAAAGGCCCGGTTATCGAGGCCAGAAATGGAATTGCCGACTCGAGTTCAAATCCTGGGTAAGGTTGTTTCACTTTTCCCTAATGTCCTTGGGAGAGGCATGAATTCATCTTTTCTCTTCATCTCCACCAGTGGGTAAATAATAGGGGCAGATTGAATTTTTTAGTCTTGAAAAAAAAAAGAGAAAAGGAGTTGGAAATCTGAGTAAGAATCGAGATCATCCTCATTGCAATATTAAAATCGGCTAGAATACTTAGAAGAGTCCTGGAGACCTGGAGAGACTTGATTTATAATAATAATAATAATAATAATAATAATAATAATAATAATAATATATCAGATCACCGGTGAAAATGAAGGAAAATGAACCTTGCTAGAGAATTGAAAGAACTGTGGAATATGAGGGTGAAAATGACACCAATTGTAGTTGGTACATTTGGAACGCTCTTCAAAAGTTTAGAAAACAGACTAAAGGAACTGGAAATGATGAAGAATCGAGACCATCCAGACAACAGCCTTGTCGAAATCAACTGGAATACTCAGGAGAGTCCCGGAGACCTGAGGAGACTTGTCCCTCCAGTGAAAGACCATCAGCTTGAGCAGGTGTGAAAAACTAATAATAATAATCAGGTAGACTTTGCAGTTCCAGTAGATCACAGGGTGAAGATGAAAGAAAACGAAAAGATAGACAAATACCTGGACCTTGCCAGAGAATTGAAAAAGCTGTGGAATATGAAGATCAAAGTGATACCAATTGTAATTTGTGCACTTGGAACGGTTCCACAAAGCTTGGATAAAAGACTAAAGGAACTGGAAATCAAAGGAAGAATTGAGACCATCCATACTACTGCATAGCTGAAGTCGGCGAGAATACTCAGAAGAGTCTTGAAGAGACCTGAGGAGACTTGTTGTCATTCAGACTCCAGTGATGTACCATCAGCTAAATGCTGTTGTGAAAAACTCACGAGTGAAACAACAACAACAACAACAACAATAATAATAATAATAATAATAATAATAATAATAATAATAATAAACCTATACCTTACAAGAGATCTGAAAAAAAAAAATCCAACGAATATAAAGTTGACTGTGATACCAGTTATAATCTGAGTACCGAGAACAATCTCAGAAAGTTTGAAAAAAGAGTGAGGGAACTTAATATTCGGGAAAGGATTGAAGCCGTCCAGATCACAGCACCCCTGAGATTGGCTAGAATACTGAGAAGAGTCCTGGATACTTGCTGTCACTCAGACTCCAGTCAAAGGTCACCAGCCGGAACTGGTGAGTAAACACAAAAAATAATAAAATAAATTTGTTCCCTTGACTACTGAAATTTTACATGGATGGGTGTGGGGTGTTGGGGTGTGGGGGCATTTAAATGTGACACATTTGTAATGTTTCTGGTAGGAAATTGTTTTGGCATAACAAATGTTTTTTTCTTTCTTTACAGATAAAATTGGTTGGTTGATTTTATGGCCTGTCAACTCTTAGTGGATTATTCTTTAACAAAGTCACTTAAACAATTATGGTCTTCAATTATTTACGCTAATAAATGTATCTTGACAATCATTTTAAACTGGTAAACATTTCATATTTGGTTGTAATGTGAATGCTTTAAGAGTTTGGCTATTAATAAAGTTCACAATCATTTTCAATAGATAAACACTTCGTACTTAGTTTAAATTAAGAGCTAGGGTATTAATAAAGTTCACAAATTATTTCAATAGATAAACACTTCGTACTTAGTTTAAATTAAGAGCTAGGGTATTAATAAAGTTCACAATCATTTTAAACAGGTAAAGTGATCATATTTAATTGTATTATCAATGTTTTAAGAGCCAGTGGATTAATAAAGTTCACAATTATTTTAAATAGGTAAACACTTCGTACTTAGTTTGAATTTCAATGTTTTAAGAGACAGTGTATTAATAAAGTACACAATTATTTTAAACAAGTAAACACTTCGTACTTAATATAAAATTCAATGATTTAAGAGCTAATATAGGTACTGCCAATTGTGGCCTCACAGAAATTTAACCCCCCGATGGAAAAAAATTACAAAAAATCAGGGAATTATCCGAATTTAATGAGATTTTCAGTATTGGTTTATTAATGAATAAATTTTATAATGCATTAGTTATTTTATAAAAAGACTTTTTGATTTTTAGGTCGTTTAAATTTGCCCCCCCCCCTTATTTTTACGGTGCAAAATATCGGTGGGCTTACATACTTTTGAAACTAATTACAGTATGAATAAAAAGACCAAAGACCAAAGGTGTGAATAGAAGAATTTCTTTTAAAGTAACGCCTCTGGTAGAAAATAAGTACCGGAAACCTAAAAAGTGAATGTAAAAAAAAAAATTATTTTAATTTTCGGAGATTTTTTAACCATGTATATAATTAACCTTTATATTATCAGTGAAAAAATATACATCGATATTTATTCTATTTAAAAGGGAGGGGGCTTAACTTTTCAATTGAGTTTTCTCCAAAAATTATTAGATAACAATACTAAAGTAGGATTGTTATAAAATAAATATTTGTTTTTAGATTTTGTTTACTAAATTTAAACACTAGATATCTTTTTAATCAGTAGTTTAATTTTCAGACCTATTTACCTTATATTTTTTAACGGCTAGGTTTCATAAAATATTCTTAACAGGAAATTATAAGATACACTTATTACATTTTGGGACCCTATAATATATATTTCTTAGTTTTGAAAAAGTAGTAAATTTAAGATTTTTCAAACTAATACCTATACTATCATCTATATACTTTCTATCTACTAGTCATTGTTAAAACAACTATAGGATTTCTGACATTAATGTTCAAGTAGTGATGAAAGCATTGGTTCCTGTTAGGTCTAAAATTATTCTACTTATATTATGTGTAAATAATTTTGATATTTCGAATTGTTATCCTCATCTTTATTGTGATATATATAAACACAACATTCAGACCACTGTATTATCGGGCCTTGTTTAGGTGTTTCTTATTGATCTTTGAATAGTCATCATCAGACGATAACATTGAGTTCAACGTGGTTTCGGAGTATCATTGTACTTTAGGTTATCGTTTGATGATGACTTTATTTGAAGGTAAATAACAAACGTTGATATTACAACTAAGTATGACTGTGAACTTTATTAATACATTAGCTTAGGTACTTACCAATTTGTGCGCTCATTGTCATTTTAAAAACGAATTAAAATGAATTAAATCGATTATTTAAGGTCAATTTTTTGTTTTATTTGAAAAGTAGCAACATAATGAACATCAGTAAAAAACGTAAAATGATATTACATAGGTGATTTATTTTTGACACATTTTAAACAATTAAAACTGGTTAAATGAAGATTTATGATGCACTAAAAACAAACCCATTTATAACAATTTTAAAACAAATGTGTCCTCTTAGAAAGCAATAACAAAAACATTAAACACACTATATATAGAAAAATTACGAATATTTATTTAGATGTAATATAATTGTTTTCGTTCCAAACATACAGTGCAAACCTTGTTCATCTTTAATTGTGAAATCTTTTGTAGGAAAGAAGTTTATCTTGATATGCCTGCGTTTATGGGAGATCATAAGTGACAATTCCTTATTCATATTGATAAACAAAAAATTACCAAAAATCAGGGAATTATCTGATTTTGATAAAATTTTCAGTGCTGACTTATATGCGCCTTGAGAAAATAATTCATATATCTAATTAATAGATAAAAGTTAATAGATAAAATTCATTTAAAATATGAAACGTCTAATCTTAATTTTTAAATTATTCACCGTCATCGTTTGTTAAAAATCTAAGAAAACACGGAGCTCCGAAATTTGCGACGAGGTACAATAAGAATAAACGAAATAATTACAGCTGTTGTTAATATGTTGATCTGTTGTCGTGATTACTAGATTCTCAAACGGAAGCCATTTTGCCTGCTGTAATTTAAATGATATGAATAAGAGAAATTAAAGATTTGGTCACGTCAAGCCCTAGCACCTATATGATTTTCCCAACCCTATTGCCCTTATGGCAAGCCCCAGCCCCTTTTTATCATATGAGTGCTAGAAGGCGGTGACTGAGGGTCTACATGTCCTGGGAATGACGTTAAACTCTATCTGATGGTGAGTTTCCAGTTCTGGAGGTTTGGGGAATGTGGAACACCCCTTCATCACCATTGCTCCCTGGTCCACTCTGACCCAGTGGTAGTACCTGTTAGGGTCCCATCTATGTGTTAAATAGAAAAATGCATTTATAAAAAAATTGTATTATCCATTAAGAATTGATTTATTTCAAAACTTTATCGGCATTAAATGACCCACTGAGGTTTGATATGCGTAAAACAAAACCAAACCTTAAAGATTTACGACACAGTCAAATATTTGATTTGTACGATTTTCAGCCAATGTACACAGGATTCGTTTTAATCGAACTTAACGGACGTCACCAAAAGAAAAAAAAAACAAACCAAAAATCAGGGAATTAACGAAATTTAATGAATTGTTCAGTGTTGATATATTAATGAATAAAATATATAATGCACAAGTTATTTTATTTCAAAACTTTAGATTTTTTCAGCTCAGTTAACTTTGAACCACTTATCTTTGAGGCGTAACACAGATTCTCAAGATTACGATTCAAAGTTAACTGACCTGAAAAAATGTAAAAGTTTTTAAATAAAATAAAATATCTGTAAAAAAACCAAAATTATATCACACATGTAATTTATTTTTAATACATTTA
>CM042148.1:110020252-110027752 GCA_023376005.1 Doryteuthis pealeii
CTGATTGCATCTTTTGCAGAGAAGTAAGCTCCCTTCCTCCCCAACCACCGCCCACACAAAAAGGGTGTCCTGTGTATGGCACTAAACTGTAGTTCTAGTACTCTTGGAGTATGGAGCACTCCTTCATTGCCATTAGTTTCGTGTGTACTTTGACCAGGGGGGGGTAGGTATTTACCAACCCATCTCTTCTGTCTTTCTTCTCGCTTTTGACGGGTGGGGATTGTGGGGAGAGTGCTACTAGAAAACAAAACAAAACCGCCAATCAAACAAAACAAACCGATTATGATTGGCCAATCAAAAACTCGAAAGAAAATCAAGATACCACCTCCCATTTTTGGTTAGTTGTATTTTACGGCATGTCAACCCTTGTTAGGTTATTTTGTGCCGAAGACGTTTTGTTAAATTCATTCAATGTTTTTAAACTCACTTTTTTAAAACACCTTTTTTGAAACTCATTTTTTCTATTCAACCCATAAATGAGACCCTCACAGATACTACCACTCCAGCCTCGCAATGTTCATACCCGAAAGAGTGGCTTAGAATACGCCGACTGCATCTTCTGCAGAGAGGTAAGACCTCAACCCCACTTCCCCACACATGTTCCAAGAAAAGAAGGGGTTAGGAAGCTCTCCAGCAGAGAAGATTTTGTAGATGTGACAATCGGGCACTCGAAGAATACACAAACAAAAGTAAAGAAAGACTAATTGTGGCAACCAGTATGAGCAACTGCAACATAGGGACAAGCAGAAATACAACAAAAACTAGAAAGCAGAAATGGGAAGAAAACAGTTAATACACTTATTTTAATGTTATTTTAATTGATTTCAAGCGACAAACTGCAGAGATCGCACATGAAAAAACCTGGACATGGCTAAGAAGGGTAAACTTCAAGAGAGAAACTGAATCTCTCGCAGTACAAGACAATGCCATAAAAACAAACTATATCAGCGCAAAAAATTGATAAGATGCAACAGAATAGCAAGTGTAGAATGTGTGGTGACAAAGACGAAACTGTTAATCATATTAATAAGCGAATGCAGCAAACTAGCACAAAGAGAGTTCAAGACTAGGCACGACTGGGTGGGAAAGGTGATACACTGGGAATTGTGCAAAAAATTAAATTTTCACCATGCTACTAAATGGTATATGCACAAACCGGAATCTGTTCTAGATAATGAGACGTATAAGATCTTTTGGGACATTGAGATACAGACGGACCCCCTAATCCTACCCAGGGGACCCGACCTAGTATTGATTAAGAAGAAGAATAAAACTTGTCATCCTAAATTTTGCCAGCCCGATGCATCACAGATTAAAACAAATGGATAAACAAATACTTGGACCTAGCCAGAGAGCTGAAAAACCTGTTGAATGAAGGCCGTATCAATTGTAATTGGGGCCCCGGTATTTCTCCTATCGAATTTTTGACACTATTTTTTAACAAACTAGTGTGAAAAATTCGATAAGAGAAATGCCAATAATAATAACTAGCAGGACCTGTGGATATACCACAGTATGATAATTCAATTATTACAACGTTTGATATATTTACTTAAGAGCTATTGCTAAATAGTTCAATAAGTAAAAATTATAATAATCTTGATTTAACTTTCTCACACTTTTTTCTTTCTTTCCTTCTTTTATTCTTTTCATTATGTTAGATTGAAACAGATTAACGTTATTGCTTCCTCGCGCTCACCCCTATCTCTATATTTTCCCTACTATATCTCTTTCTTTCTTTATTTCTTATTATATTTTTTCTGTGTAGCATGTCTTTTTACTCCCCTTTCTTTCTTTATAATAAAATCGGTATGGTCCATTATCTAGGTGACGTGACGATACTCATAAGAAATACAAATTCCGCGTATAAGCAATATCAGATAATCAGGATTTCAATTATTGCATTTCATCTAAGGCGATTTGGACAGTTGATAACGGTCGTACCAACATGATTATTAATATATAGATAATTATAATAACTCTTTCAAAAGTGCAAGTATTTAAGTTTTAATGCTATATAAAATTAGAAAGACTAACAAAACTAAATAAGAACGAATATAAAATATTACACTTATTTTAATGCTATTTTAATTGATTTCTATATAAAATCATAGATAGGATTACTTTTAATACGTTTGAGAATAACATGATAGTATTAGAAATCAGTAACAGCAAATAATTATTTATTAAACCCAGTTTTGTTTAAATAATTATGTAAATTATTCCCACCATATACTATGTAAATCTTTATTGCTTAGAGATATATAACACATATTTCAGAATTTTAAATGCATTAATAATATGGGCAGCTTTGCGGCGAATCTAAGCCAGCTAAACTTTAATAGACATCGTTAATATATAAGATCCTAATGAATAATTAAATAATGACTATTTCATAATCGTTGAGAATATAACAAATAACTCAGGAAATTGTGACGTCAGCGATGACGTAGATTCGGAATCGTGACGTTGGGGATGACGTATTTTCGGTTACAGACAGAGACATACACAATCTCCATTATAATAATAATAAGATAATATTTGTTGTCAGAGTCATATAAGCTAATAAATTTATTTACGCCACAGAACTCTGAAAACGACAGTAAGCCAAGTTATTTAGTGAGAGCAATCTTACACGACCAATACCGAGAATTGAACGTGGACCTCTTGGCATCCATGCCAACGATTTAAATAGAAAGCTAGCACACAAGAAGCTCTTTTCCTCTCTCGTTCATTAAACGAATTTATGTATGCGAGTGTGTACGTGTCTTCGTCTAGACACCTTCGAATTCCCCATATAGTGTCTACTTCACACTGTTTGACGTCACCCAATTAAGTAATTAATATTTTTAAATCTAATTATATCCACAGTTCATTAAGAATATTTAATTCCCACGAACAAAAAAAACATTTTAGACTGTACGTATTCATTCTTATATAATCTGCACATTTTTTATTTTATTTTATTTTTTTATTTTATTTTATTTATTTTTTATTTTTTATTTTTATTTTTATTTTATTTTTATTTTATTTTTATTTTATTTCGATCTGAGTGGCTGGTCTAGTTCATCAATTTTAACGCACTGCATCACTTCCGGTGATCTTGTGCGTTAGTCATTTGACTGAGTGATACGAACTTGTTTCTCAAATGAGATACTTAGATGTTAGGCAGTGATGTTGATAGCTTTTTAATTCAGTGCGTCCTGGGACGCAGGCATTTGCTTTAAATGAGTCCCCGGGAAATTTGATGGGTCCCAACTAAAGTTTCTTGATAAATTGTAGTTTTTATCTATAAACAACTACAGCCGTCTAACCCCTACTTTGCACCCTATACAGTGTAATTCGTTTCTTAGAAAATATTGAAATGTATTTACAGTTACCTGGAAATAGTGGGAGAAGAAAAAAACACTACGACGCACGGATACGATTTCTCTGCGTCCTTTTAGATTTGTAAGTGATGAACACACATACATATCGGTATCTCTGTGCTGACTAGACACTAACCCCCACCGAGCTAAAAAAATAAATGGAGTGTTAGGGGTATGTATGTATTTGCCATACAACTCTATAATAGCAGGATGTGAGACAAGGTCAATATTTTACGCGGCATTTAACAGGTTTGAATTTAGGGTTTTCTTTATCAAGACCAGATGCCATACCAAGGTTAAAGATCTCAGTCTACCCTACTATTTACCTATAGCTGGAGGGAGAATAGCTAGATGTATACCTTTCTCAATGGTATTAGTGTTATGGGAAATACAACCAGCCTCGTCCAAGAGTTAAACTCTGTTAGCCGTGTCCCTTTCCTATGATGATAACCATTATACTACGTGCCTCCTATGTATATAACCATTCCTTTCTTTCTAGCAGCTCCATTTTTTACGATGATAAACCTTGGTGAGGACAACCGGTTTAGGAGAAGGAAAATGCTGAACTGAAACCTCTTACAGTTCTCAGTCGGTAGAGCGTTCGGCTAGAAACCACAAGGTTCCTAGTTCGATACCGGTCCTCGCCAACTCAGCGTATGAGTAGCACAGGGATATGTGTGGTAAAGTAAGGAGCTGATGGTAGGTGTGGCGCTCCACCTCAGACGCAAAACAATCTCCTTGGTCTAGCTCTATTAAAAAGGGGGTAAACTTCCTCGCTGACTGGCTAATACCGACTTTAGGCCGCCCCCACGACTTTACAGTTGCAAAGGGTAGAATCCTTTGGTTCTTCCTTGCTGTCCCTTAGTATTGGGTAGAATCCTTTGGTTGGGCAAAGTCCTTTGTTGCAGGTCTGTTGTTCAATGTCGAATACGTGCAAATGAATTATGACGATAACCATCAAACCACACGCCTCTCACGTATATAACCATTCATTTCTTTCTAGCAGCTCAATTTCCACGACAATAAACTTTGGTGAGGACAACCTGTTTAGAAGAAGGAAAACGATGAACTGAAACCCCTTACCATTGCAGCAGGGTAATCAACGATGAAGTGGCAAAACCATGATCTGGGGACCCTAAGGGCCATCCAACATTGTGTTCAACCAGATTCTGGCAAGTCCTGCCATAACACTAAAGACAAGTTGTATATCATATTGCTCTTCCCTTGGATAATATCGTCGGTATGGTAAATTAGGGGAGATCTGCTGCATGGGAGATAGAATCAGAAAAGAAAGAATAAAAGAAACATAAAAACAATGAAACAGAAAAGAGACTAAAAAGAAAGAAAGAAAGAAAGAAAAAGAAAGAAAGAAAGAATTGGAAAAAAGAGAAAGAAAAAAAGAGAGAGGAAAACGTAAAATAAAAGAATGAATAAAAGTTACAAACGAAAGAAGAATGATAGAAAAAGATTAAAAAGGAACAGAAAAGAAACAACAAAAAGAAAGAAAGAAAGAAAGAAAGAAAGAAAGAAAGAAAGAAAGAAATATTTGGAAAATAAGGAAATAGAAAAGAAAATATAAAGAGTAAAGAAATAAAAACAAAAACAGATAAAAAGAAAAAAGAAAGAAAAAAAAGAAAAAGAAAGAAAGAAAGAAAGAACAATAGAAGAGATAAGATTTAACTAACGAAAAGAGAAATGTTCGGAAAATACAAGGAAGGGATTGGCAAGATAACAAAGATTAAGAGTCCAAAAAAAAAAAAAAATTACAAACACAAAAAAAAAAGTTGAAAAAGTAAAATAGAGAAGAAAAAAACCAGAGGAAATTTAAAGGATAACATGATTGAATGTTATCTTTTTCCAACCTTTTAACGCAATGTCACTTTTCTAAGTGTTTTCTTTTCGTAAAACACTGTTTATTCTGATCCGTTGGATCGTGTATGTATAGGATACGTGTAAAGTGAGAGCATATGATATAACTAACATATGTTAGTGTGTCTATAGTATGTGTACGTGTGCGTGCGTGCGCACGTGTGTGCATATGCTTATAACTAACATATGTTAGTGTGTCTATAATGTGTGTGTGTGTTACGTGTGCGTGCGCACACCGTGTGTGCATATGACATAACTAATATATGTGCATGTTAGTGTGTCTATTGTGTGTGCGTGTGTGTGTGTGTGTGTGTCTGCATATGATACACACACACACACACACACACATATATATATATATATATATATATATATGTAAAGTAAAGTAAAGTCGTCGGGGCGGCCTAATGTCAGTATCAGCCAATTAGCGAGGGAGTCTATCTCCTTTTCACTAACGCTAGACCAAGGAGATTATTTTTGCGTCTGAGCTGGAGCGCCACTCCTACCATCAGCTCCTTACTTTGCCGCACAATCACTGTGCTACTCATACACTTAGTTGGCGAGGGCTGTATCGAACTAGGATAGTGTCTATAGCGTGTGGGCGTGCGTGAGTGCGTGTGTGTGTGTATATAAGTAGTAAAGTCGGTGGGACGGCCTAAAGTCGGTATCAGCCAGACAGCGAGAGAGTCTATCACCTTTTCACTAGTGCTAGACCAAGGAGATTGTTTTTTAGCGTCTGAAGTGGAGCACCACACCTAGCATCAGCTTCTCACTTCACCACACAGATCCATGTGCTACTCATACGCTGACTTGGCAATGGCTGGTATGGAACCAGGAACCTTGTGGTTCCTAGTCGATTTCTCTACCGACTGAAGTAATGCATATGTATGTTAGTGTGTCTTAGCATGTGTAAGTGTATATGATATAAGTAATATATATGTATGTTAGTGTGCTTATAGTGAGTGTATGTGCGTGTGTGTGTTAATATAATATATATAATATATAGTTATTTACTAAGCTTAGCTTGAGGTGGCAAGAGGTCAGAAGTATGGGGCACCCATTGAGAATCGAACTCATTAATAATGGTCTGCGAATCTAACTTGCAAACCATTACACCACGTGATGTGCCCATATATGTAACATATATGTATATTAGTGAGTTTATATCGTGTGTATGCGCGCGTGTGTGTGTGCGTGTGTGTGTGTCTATATGATATAATTATTTACTAAGCTTAACTTACGTGCGACACAAGGCCAGAAGTAAGGAGCACCCAATGAGAATCAAACTCACTAACAATTGTTTGAGAATCTAGCTTGCTAACCATTACACGACAAGAGGTGCCCGTGCGCACATGATATAAGTCATATATATGTATGTTAGTGTGTCTATTGTGTGTGAGTTTGTGTGTGTGTGTGTGTGTGTGTGTGTGTGTGAACAGTTTATATGGTGTACTGGGTATGACGGTAAACTGCATCTAGTGGTGAAGTTCCAATTCTGGAACTCTGGGGAATGTGGAGTACCCCTTTATTGCCATTACTCCCAGGTCCACCTTGACCCAGAGTGGTTCCACCTACTGCTTTAATAGATTAAAAAATGAGTATTAAAATGTGTTTTTAAAGAATTGAGTTTGAAAATAAAAGTGTATACTTAACAAAAATGAATAAAACTTAAAGAAAGAAAAAAAATAATCCAACAAGGGTTGACATGCCGTAAAATCCAACCATCCAACAGTTTATATGTGTTTGAACCTTTACGTGGGACAATGGTTAACAAGCCAGTCACGTAGATTAGTCGACACTTGGTGCTCACGATGTACTTCCGGCCTTGTGCCAGACCTAAGCTAAGTAAGTAAGTAAAACTAATATCGTTCGAGTGGCCTAAAGTCGATATCAGCAAGACACTGAGGGATTCTATCCCCTTTTCCCTAGCGCTAGACCAAGAACATTGTTTTAGCATCTGAGACGGGGCGCCATACCTACCATCAGCTCCTCACTTTACCGCACAGATCCCTGTGCTACTCATACGCTGAGTTGGCGAGGGTCAGCATCGAACCCAGAGCCTTATTATTTCTAGTCGGACACTCTACCGACTGAACTAAACCGGCCCTAAATTTAGTAAATAATTTACCCCTTGTTGTTTAATGGCATATCAATGGGTTATTTAATGCCAAAGCAATCCTTGTAGAATAACTGTAGTGGTACGATTTAACCCAGAGCTAGGGGTGGATAATAGGGTTGATACCTTTCCCCAGGGTAGTGATGC
>CM042148.1:110032752-110055252 GCA_023376005.1 Doryteuthis pealeii
GTAAAAACAAACAAACAAAAAAAACAAAAAAACATGCACACAGCACAATATTAATAATGGAGATTCGCTTCCGGTTTTTGTCTGTAACAAAAATTATGTCAGCGCTTACATCACATTACCTAAAATCGTCATAACAGAATAAATACACAAAATTTGAACATGCAGCATAAGACAGTCCTGATTGTTTTTTAAAACAAGTTTCAATAAATACATGACTGGTATTATATATCTCTATATAGTTTGTTTTATTTTAATACATATTTAAAGTTTACATTTCAAATTGTTTTATTTTTTAATCCTTTAATGAATTTGATGATTTTACTTACTTAGGGTACAAACTCGCTGACATTGAATTTTTTACTCCCACCCCTCAGGCAATATGTTTCAAAATTCTATTTTTACATCGCCCGGAGGGTGGTTTTTATTTTGTACTAGTAAATGTAAAAATAGAATTGAACAAAAAAAAAATCTTTCCCGCCCATCCTTCCGTCTATTGAAGACGATGGCGTAGTGTCCACTTTTTATTTATTTTTTAAATTTATTTCTGCAACTGTGTGAGTGGCTGAACAGACCAATTTTTGAATGGCAACCTTTGGTGCAGTGATTGCAAACAAAATGTGATCATTGCTGGAGATGGTGTTATCTCTCCTTCCTTTTGGCTCTCTTTTCTTCAGCGGCTTCTTTCCTCTTTTTTTTTCGCTCCTTTTCGTTCCTTGTTTGACAAGGATGCGCCAAGTCGTATGGTCTTCTGCATAAGCCTCCCATGTGTGGCATGTCTTCATGTCTCTCTTGTAGACATCTTTAAAGCACAGGTGTGGTCTCCCTGTTGTATACTCTCTTTACTTCTATTATTCTTCTGCTCATCTTTGGTATCTTACGTTCTTCTTCTAGCGTCTGGACTTCGTCTTGGGGACTTCGTGTCTGGTCTTCCATTGGAAATTTCTCTTTATCAGAAGCCCTGTGTCATTGGTAGTTTTTAGATAATAACCCAAGACTTCGATTTGCTTTAGATCATATTTTATTCCGAAATCCCTACCAGACTACCTGCGCAGATTGAGTCAGCCGTGCGCTTAACACGACTTACCACCTTCGTGGTTTGGCCGATACTGAACTAAAACTCTCTTTCTAATCTAAACCGGAAGAGGATCTTCTCCACCGATTCTCACGGTATCCACCGGAAGGATTAAGATGAGGTCAAGTCGTGTCACTCAATCCTTCAAGGCCACCGGCTGCAACATATAAACCATTTTGGTTTCTGCACTACTGTAAATAAGAGTTAGGGTACTAACAATTATGTAACATCCCTACCGGTCGTCGGGTGCCCTCTACTAACTCACCATACATAACTCACCCATACCTACACAACAATAACATTAAACGAAAGATATGAGAATATTGAATAAATAAATTTGTTTTTTTTTCGTCTAATGACAGTTCAGCGAGAGATTAACAATAAGTTCAAATAAAATTGAATTTTCAAATAAAAAAGAACTTTCGTCTTTGAGATTAATCTGTAATAAAAATGGTGAAGGAGGAAATTCATCTTCAACAATGTCGAAAAGTTCGCAGCTGAGTCAAAAGATCTTGTTTTAATTTTCATTTCCAGACGTGGCCGAAAGGGATTTTCAAATTCGTGAGAAAAAGAAGAATCTTCGCTACAATAGATTTTCGAAAATAAAAGGTTTTTTTCAAAAACCTTCAGAACGGATTTCAAGAAGTGACTTTCAATTCGTATACAACAAAAAAGGGATTAAAAGCCTTTTTAATGGAGTTTGTACTGAGAAAAGAAATTTCAACGTTAGAAGTTTCATAAGACGACATAAGAAAGCCTTATTCGTTTTCTTTCTTTTCTTCTTTGAGAAAAGATTTTGTTAAAAGTAACACTTAACAAACACTTCTTCTTCTTCTTCTTCTTCTTCTTCTTCTTCTTCTTCTTATTATTATTATTATTATTATTATTATTATTATTATTATTATTAGCAAAATAAAAAATACCCTCCGGGCGATGTAAAATAATTTTTTGAAAGATATTGCTTGAGGAGGTGGAAGTTAAAAATTAAATGTCGGAGAGTTTGAACCATAAAACAGGAAATCATCAAATTTATTAAAGGAGTAAAAAAAAAAAAAAAAAAATTAAACAATTTGAAATCAAACTAAGTTCTATTAACTTTGAATATCTATTAAAATAAAACTAACTATATATAAATATATGATACTGGGGATGTATCTATTAAAACTTGTTTTAAAAAACAATGACGGTTGTCTAATGTTGCATGTTCAAATTTTGAGTGTATTTATTCTATGTTATGACGATTTTGGGTAATGTGACGTAAGCAGTGACGTAATTTTTGTTACAGACAAAAACCGGAAGCGAATCTCCATTATTAATAGATTTAGTTTTTCACATATGCCGTAACTGGTGGTTCATTGGAGGCTGACTGACAGCAAGACTCCCCAGGTTTCCAGGACTCCTCTGAGTATTCTAGCCAAACTTAACAGTGCTCTAGTTTGGATGGTCTCGATTCTTCCTCTGATTTCTAATTCACTCAATTTATTTTCCAGAACTTTGGGAATTGTTCCAATGGAATCAATTACAATTGACACTACCTTCACCTTCATGTTCCACAGTTTCCTCAGTTCTCTAGCGAGGTTCAAGTTTTTGTCTATCTTTTCGCTTTCTTTCATTTTTACTCGGTGGTCGGCAGGAACGGCAAAATCCACGAAATGATAGGTTCTCTTCTTCTTGTCGATCAATACTAGCTCCGGTCTCCTGGCCAGGATTAGGTGATCCGTCTGTACCTCGAAGTCCCCGAGAGATTCATGCATCTTAATTTCCAGGACAGATTCAAGCTTGTGCATATACCATTTAGCTGTATGGTGAAAATTCTTGCACAATTTCCAGTGGATTACCTTTCCCACCGAGTCGTGCCTAGTCTTGTACTCTCTTTGTGCTAGTCTGCGGCATTCACTTATTATATGATTAACCGTTTCGTCTCTGTCTCCACACACTCAGCACTTGCTGTAGCGTAATTATTATGGTCAACAGGGAATTTGGAGATTGAAAAGAAAATGGATAGTCGGATTTCTGGAGAAAGAGAGGAAAAATAAATAAGAACAAAGGTCAATGCTTAGAAGGGTAAACACTCAATGGTGTGCCACCAATTGACAGACGAATGACCCCGGAACTAGATTTAAAAATAAAAACAGAAGTTCCGGGTTTTGACCGGAAACGGAAGTAGGTGACCCTGTCAGCCCGAGACGAGAAATGGAAGAAGAGAAAAATCGACTGAGCCTTGATAAGGGGCAGACGGGTTTCCCAACATCCCCCGTATGAGTTTCGCATAGTAGTACCGAGCATGATTTACGATAGAATAATTTGACCTTACCCTCTATCTCTCTGAAAAAGAACCCACGAACCTAGAAAGGAATAAACATCACCTTTGTGACTATACGACTTGTGTATGTTGTTTCTGAACTAACGACTATTACTATTACTAACTACTACTACTACAATTCGAATTTGGCCCTATGCAACACTTGCTATTTTGCTGCGTCTTATCTATTATTATCTTTATATAGTTTGTTCTTATGGCACTGACTTGTGCTGCGATTATAAGCGATTCGGTTTTTCTGTTGATATTTCCTCTTCCTAGCCATGTCTTCTGATGCAATATCTCTTGAGTTTGACGCTTGACGTACACGTAATTGTTTTTCTGCCCATTTCTGTTTTTTTTAATAGTTTTTATGTATTTCTGTTTGTCATTATGTTGCAAATCCTTTTCCTGTCTGCTGCAATTAGCCTTTCCTTACTTTTATTAGTGTATTCGTCAAATGCTCGGATTGTCGCATCTACACTATCTTCAATATTGACGAGACCCCTTCCCCATTCTTATATATATATGTGTGTGTGTGTGTGTGTGTGTGTGTCTCTCTCTCTCTCCCTCCCCTCTCTCTCCCTCCCTCCCCTCTCTCTCTCTGTATATATATATATATATATATATATATATATATATATATATATATTGAAGTCAATACTTAACGAAGAAAGAAAAAGAAAGTTACAATACTGACTCCGTCGGGAAAAAAAAAAAAACCAAATGAGTCTCAATAGAAGAGTGCTCAATACGTACGTAGAGCAAGTTTAGAGAACCGAATCAGTAACAGAAGATAACAACACCTAAAAGAAAGAAAAAAAAGAATCTTCAGGAAAACAGGAAGTTAATTCAATGTGTCTATGCACATACGTCGGTGAGTAAAAACAATTTTTTGACTGTTCTTTGAGCCACTTCTTCACTAGACATACACATCCTCCATACTCACCAGATTTAGCGCCCTAATACTATCACTTCTTCGGCCCAATGAAAGAAGGTTTGAGAGGCAGACATTATTCCAGTGACGAGAAAGTGTAATCTGTAGTGAAGAATTGGTTCAAAGAACAGTCAACAGAATTTTACGGGATAGGGATACATGCCCTCATTCGAAGGTGTAACCTTGCTATTGAGAGAAACAGTGATTATGCGAAGAAGTAGGGATGTGATCCACAGAGGACCAGTTTCCTTTTTATGTATAATACATGTTCCTGTGTTGGTAATTATACCTGTCCTAAACAAAATAGCATTACTTTTTGACTTACCTATGTGGAGAAGTAGGGATGTGATCCACAGAGGACCAGCTTCATTTTGATGTATGATACATGTTTCTGTGTTAGTAATTATATCTGTCCTAAACAAAATGGCATTACTTTTTGACATACCTATGTGGAGAAGTAGGGATGTGATCCACAGAGGATCAGCTTCATTTTAATGTATGATACATGTTCCTGTGTTGGTAATTATACCTGTCCTAAACAAAATGGCATTACTTTTTGACTCAGACTCGTATCACGTGACACTGTGTCATCAGAGTGAAAACGCTATTAACTCCTTTGAAATGACATTAATTTTATTGTTCTTATTTCGCCTTTTATAAATTCAGACATTGTAGCAGTTATTGCTTAATTGGATGACAAATTTGCATACTGAGCTTTTAAAATCAAATTGCGTCAAATAACTGAGTTTTTATAATTATTCCTTTTTTTTTTCATCTGCTCTTTTGTGATCTTTATAAATCATTCATTGTTTTGTTATTTGCTTTCATCATTACATCACTTAGTCTCATGAAGACCATTTTCAGTCCTGAAACTGGTAACGACCTTGGACATTTTTAGATCATGGCTTCACAAATACACGGTAGGGACATTTAAAAAAAAATGATATTTCCAAAATCTAATATATATATATATATATATATATATATATATATATATATATGACATTCTTCTTTTTATTTTTATAGAGAGAAATTTTAGTTATACAATTGGAATAATATAATTGGAATATATATATATATATTATATATATATATATATATATATATATATATATACACTCTCTCTCTTTCTCTCTCTCACACTCTCTCTCTCTCCACACACACACACACACACACGCACACACATATATATATATATAGTATAGTATGTACAGAAATAACCTACTCGAGTTTCACCATGAGGATCGAATGAAACTCGAGTAGATTATTATTATTATACACTATAATAATAAATTCGGTCTACTTACGTATTGAGAACTTTATATTTGTTATAACGCTGACTTATCCGAGTAACTAAATATTGAGACCAATTTCAGCGGTAAGTCATTCCTTTTTCGTATATATGTATATATATATATAATAAAATAAATATATAAAGGTTTTACATATCTATTTATTTGGTGACAAAGGAACATTCACGACCATATTGGTTTCATGCGAGGCAATCATCAGGTGAAGATGTTTCAAATGCCCTTTGAAACATCTTCACCTGAAGATTGTCTCGCATGAAACCAATATGGTCGTGAATATTCCTTTGTCACCAAATAAATAGATATGTAAAACCTTTATATATATATATATCTTATTATATTATACAACAGCTCTATTTTATATTGAGCACTCTATCAATAATACTGCCTTTGGTACGCCATTCCAGCAAAAGCTGAAACAGTGACCATCCCACACTATATATATATATATATATATATATATATATATATATATAATTTTAATTGTGTATAAATTTTGTTTTTGTGAACGTTTCTTGTAGCATAGGAAATATATAAGTGAAAAAAAAAAAAAAAAACAGAACAAAAACAGAATTCCAATAATTAACCGTTGTTTTGTCCCTGGTTTGTTTTATTTTTTCCCAATATTTCGGGTGACCAACTTTTCTCAAGGTATTTTTGACAACTTAGTATAACTTAATAGAAAAATAAAATTAATATATATATATATATATATATATATATATATATATATATATATATATATATATATTACGAAAAAATTAAAAAAGAAGAATTATGTTGAAAGCATAATAGACTATTTTAGAGAACCTAGGGGAATTATCTGTCGGTTCCTATCTTCAGATGCAAGATATATATATATATATATATATATATATATATATATATATATATATATATAGGCAACGCTGGATAGATGGTCTAGTTTATAATAAATCAAAATGGTTATATATTTTTGGGGCATCCTGTAGTTTTTGTCATGATATTATAAACGAGAAAAATATTATTTTCACTAGTTTCGTCTATTTGTTTAATAATTCATTCGATTAATTCAGTTTTACAACATATATATATATATATATATATATATATATATATATATATATATAGTGTGTGTGTGTGTGTGTGTGTGTAAATGTATTATTTGTATGCATGTATACATATCATAAATAAAACCTTTAAAATGTCATATTGATTTTTGATACATTCTAAATCAGCCGTGGATTTTTCCACAGATCTCATCGCTAATGTTCAACTAATGGTAATTCATTATTTATGAGTTTAATATTTCATAAGTAAAGCTTCTATCATTTTTTTTATTTTTTTATTTTACTTTTTACACAATGTATAACGCTGATATATGAAAAAAAATTAGATTTGAAATAATTCCAATGCTTCAACTCTTTTGCATAAAAGTAATAACGCATATCAAAAACATCTGTGTGTATTTCTAGGAAAAGGCTTTGTTATTAATACTAGCGAGAATATGCACCCTCTGTAAGTATGAAGTTTTAATGTAATGAAGTATATCAAATTAGGAAAGACTAAAGAAATTAAATAAGAACGCCTATAAAACTATTGGGCTTATTTCAATTATGTTTTAATTGGTTTCTAAATAAAATCATTCATAGAATTGATTTTACTACGTTGGAGAACAATAATTTAGAGATCAATAATACCAAGTAATTATTTAACAAACCCTGTTTTGTTAAAGCCAGTATGCAAATTAAACACACCATATATTATATAAACCTTTATTTCTTAGTGATATATATATATATATATATATTAAATATATTAATATATATATATATGTGTGTGTGTGTGTGTGTGTTTGGGCAGCATATTATATATATATATATATATATATATATATATATATATATATATATATGAGGTAAAATATAAAGAATGAAAGAACAAAACTCAGACAAAAATGTGTAGTATATTTCGCTGGAGTTTTGAATTCGGCTTCTTCAGCTTTTATTTGAATAAAAGCCGAAGAAGTCGAGTTTATACTACACATTTTTGTCTGAGTTTTGTTCTTTCATTCCTTATATTTTACCTCATTCTGTCGGATTCATTCCAACCCCCTTTTCCTTATATATATATATATATATATATATATATATATATATATATATATATATATCAACCCCTCCGCACAAGCTGGATGTGACACAAGGTCAATTTCTTTACCGGAGTTTAATAGGTTTGAATTCAGTTTTTCTTCAACTAGACTGGGTACCTGGCCAAAGTTAGAGCCCAGTCTGCCCTACTATTTACCTATAGTTTGGGGGAAAGTTGTTGGATTCATACATTTTCTAAGCGCATGTGAGATGTAAACAGCCTCCGTGATATATAAGACACATTACTGGACCTTAAACGCACTAATAACCTGTTTTTTTAGGTACATCTAACGCATATTTTCATAGAGAAATTGTTAATAAATGTTTTCTATGTATAAATGATTTTGATTATAAATTAAATACTCATTGATAAACTTACACAATTCGTGAGGGTATTGTGATGTAAGCATTGATGTAGTTCCGGTTACATACAAACACCGAACCTCCATTATAATAAGATTCTCTATCTTTGAATTAATGCTTTTAAACTTGTACTCGAATGAAGCGCCAAGAGAATAAGCTAGATTGGAGTTGCACAACAATGCTGCAGATCGTGGACACAGCACCCCATGAGAAGGCAGCTGTACGACTACCTGTTTCGTATCACACAAAGAATCTGGGTGAAACGAACCAGACATGTTGAAGAAGCAAGGACGCACTCATAAGTGACGTTCTCCTCTGATACTGTGCACATGGTACGTCAGTGTGGGCTATCCAGAAAAGACCTTCATAAACCAGATATACACGGATACTGGATGTTGTGCAGAGGACCACCCGAAGGCGATGAATGATAGGGACGATTAGCGAGAGATTGTCATGGATATCCTTGCTACTAGCGGGACATGATGATGATGTTCACAGATTTTGGACTGCTGTTCTCATATGAAAAAGGCCGGAGAGTATATCGGTTGAAACATTGACTGTAGCGGTCCACAATGTGTTGACAAGAATTGTATATAAAAAAAACCTAAAATACATAAACACTAGGGTGAGTCAAAAGTTTTGCAATATGTTGGTACGTGTTAGTTTGAGGCACGTATATCACGTAACGGGGAGGCGCTTGGTGTAATGGTTACTGTCATAGGAAATTGACACGGTGAGACGAGTTCAAATCCTGGATAAGTCTGTTTGCATTTCACATAGCGATAATACTCTTGGGAAAGGTATGCATCCAGCTATTCTCCCTCCAGCTATGTGTGAATAGTAGCGGACTGGGCTCCTTAACGTTAGTTTGGCAACCGATCTTGGAGAAAGAAAACTCTGAATTCAAACTGCTTAAGAAATTGACCATGTGTCGCATCCTACTCATCCGGGTATCTTGGTTGTTTGTTTGGTTGGTTTTAAGGCATATCAACCCTTTTTGGATCATTTAATGCCGAATTGTAGTCATTTTGATATATATATTTACCTACCCCTCCGCACGAGCAGGACGTGACACAAGGTCAATTTCTTAAGCGGTTTTAACAGGTTTGAATTCAGAGTTTTCCTTCTCTTAGACTGGATACCTAGCCATGGTTAAAGAGTCCAGTCTGCCCTGCTATTTACCCATAGCTGGAGAGAGAATTGGATTCATACCTTTCCCAAGGGTATTAGCGCTATGTGAAATGCAAACAGATTCATCCAGGAATTGAACTCTGGTCGACGGGTCCATTTCCTATGACTCTAACCATTAGACCACGCGCCTCCATAAGTCATTTTGATATAAGTTGCTTACAGTATCTGCATTTGCTTAAATGGTCATCCATCTAAAGGAGGTCTTGGATGAATACATATAAACTCCCTCTATGGGTAGAAAAAGTATCACTACTGTTCTTCTACAAGGTTGGCTTTGGCATTGTATAATCCACAAAGGTTTATATGCCATTAAACAAAGGAACCAAATCGATCCATGAAGGTTTCTTACTCTTTGTATTCATTCTAATCTGCACGCTGTTGATCACCAACAAATTTTATTTCCCAATAATGGATCTGTGGGTAGTAGGGTGGGATTCGCAAAGTTAAATTATATTTCGAAAGACTGCTTCAACCCAAGCACTATTAAAAAGGACGCAGGTAGGTGCACACACACACACACACACATATATAGATAGATAGATAGATAGATAGATAGAGAGAGTCATCCACAGACACAGTGTTTCGACGTTTGTGTCTCATCAGTATGGCTAGACTTAACAGCTACTTCTGGCCGGGAGCGAAACCCGACTGAATTTTCATCAGTCCGATTCTTTTAACTCTCGTCCGTCTGTAACTGTCAGTAAGAGGCGAACATTTAACTGATAACTACATACATCTGGAAATGTAAATCATCAGAGAACTCAAGTTTGTAGACAACAGACGAGTAATGCCTTTTTTGCTAAGTGGTGAAAGTTCGTCAAAGTTCACTCTAGAGAGCTCTACCGGGTTTCGGGAACAGATAATAGCCATCCACAGACACAATGTTTCGATGTTTACGTTTAATCAGTGTGGCTAGACTTAACACCTATATATATAAATTATGTACTGATCGTTTTATCTCTCTCTCTCTCTCTCTCACTCTCTCTCTCTCTCTGTCTCTCTCTGTCTCTCTCTCTCTCTCTCTCTCTCTCTCTCTATATATATATATATATATATATATATATATAATGAAATGAAATAAAACGCAACTAAATTTCTTACTCTTGGTATTCATTTTAATCCGCACGCCGTGGATCACCAACTTTTTTTTCAGTAATGGATCTGTGAGTAGAAGGGTGGGAGTTTAATTATGTTTCTCAAGACTGTTTTAACCCAAGCAGTATTAAAAAATGATACAAGAATATATATATATATATATATATATATATATATATATATATATATATATATATATGAATTATGTATTGATCATTTAATCTCTTTAGAGTTTCACCTTTTATAATTTATAAAGAAAAAGAACTTAATTTGATTATCTCCTCAACTCCTACCACCTACCTTTCATTTCTTCCTTTTATCTTTCCTTTTGCCTTTCTTCGTCTTATCCACTCCGGTCCTTTTCGCTGGAGATGAGAGGATTAAAAATAGGGGGGGGGATTAAGAATAACCCATTTGCAAACAGATTACTTACAGGATTATCTCAACGGGTTTTATTTGGGTTTTAATTTTATTTATTTCTTTAGCCTAATCCGCCCTCACGACATTCGGAACAATTCCAACACACTTGATTTGCTACGTCTTCTTCTTCTTCTTCTTCTTCTTCTTCTTCTTCTTCTTCTTCTTCTTCTTCTTCTTCTTCTAATATTATTGTTGTCATAACTATTAAAGGACTTATCAGTTTCTCTCTCTTTCTGCTGTTTTCTTGTTTTTCTAGTTTTCTTTGTTTTTATTTTATTTTTTTAATTAAATGATTTGAATATTATCGTAAGAGCATTTTTATTTGATAAAATAATCCTTTTACTTCTTTAGTGTACTGCGTGTATCTGTCAGTGTATGTGCGTGTGTCTGTAAGTGTCTGCGTGTGCTTTTGAGTTTCTGCGTGTGTCTGTGATTGTCTATGTGTTTCTGTGAGTGTCTATGTGTTTCTGTGTGTGTTCATAAATGCCTGAGTGTCTATGTGTGCCTATGAGTGTCTATATGTGTCTCTGTGTGTCCGTCAGTGCTTTTGAGTGTCTGTGCATCTGTGTGTATCTTGTTTTTAATTTTCTGAGTTTTATCCTGTATTGCTTATTTTATATTATCAGAAGTTCTTTTCTTCTTTCTTTCTGTCTTTCTTTCTTTCTTTTCCTTTCTTTCTTTCTTTTTCTTTCATGAACTTTCTTTTTTCTTTCTCCCTTTCATAATTTTCTTTCTTTCTTTCTTTCTTTCTTTTACAACTTTCATTCATTCATTCAGTCTTTCTTTCTTTCTTTCTTTCGTTTCTCAATTGATTTCTCCTCTTTTCTTTGTTTATTTGTTTCTTTTTTCATTCTCTCTTTCTCCTTTTCTTTCTTTCGCCCATTCTTTAATCTATTCACAATTTTTTTCTTTCACAACTTTCTTTTTTCAGTCTTTCTTCAACAATCTTTCTTTCTCTCTGATAAGAAATTATCATATATATATATATATATATATATATATATATATATATATATATGTTCATCATTTGCATAAATCTCATTTTATAAGTTTTCAATTCTTCTTTCTTTTCTTTTTTTTAAATCTTGACATTTTTTGAGTCTTAAAAATTTGGCACTTTAATCAAAATCGGATCAAATTTTTTAAGCGGGGAAGGAATTATTCTTGACCTATTTTGAAAAAAAAACCCAAGTCCTTTTGTTTACTTCACCCCCCACTAACTAATCTTGACGTAGTACTAAATTTCATGAATTCAATTTCGAATTTAACCTTTAAGTATCTCTGACCTGATTACTTATCAGTAACAATATCTAAAAAAAACAAATACTTTTATCAAGTTTTGAAAACAAAATTATGGATAGTTGACGATGAAGAAGTTAGACGTTTAAGGTAAAGAGAAAAGAAATTTCACGGTGATGAATCAGGAATATTACGGGGTTGGGGGTCGGGATTTATTTGAGGGTATTTATTTATGTTATATTCTCAATTATTATTAAATATTAATTATTTAATTTTAACTAGCCTCTTATTTAATTTATATTGAATTTAAAGTCTTGCTGAGTTATATTTGCTTCAAAACAGCCCATGTTATTCATACATTTAATATCCTTTAATATAGGAATAAGAAATAAATGTTACATAGTATTTGGTGTGGATAATTTGCATACTGATTTTAACAAACCGTGTTTAATAAATGATTACTTGGTTTTATTGATTACTGTTATTATTGTTTTATTCTCAGATTTACCAAAAGTAATCATATGTATAATTTTACATAGGAATCAATTAAAATAAGATAGAAGTGTACTATTTTCATGTGTGTTTCGTTGGTCTTTCTAATTTAATATAACTATCAAGTATATACACCATCAGGGCGTAAGTATTTAAGTTTTAGTGCAATGAAATATATTGAATTAGATATTGAATAAGAACGCATATAAAAAGATTACACTAATTTAAATTATATTATAAATTTAGATCTACAAGTTCTCAAGAAATTCCTACTTTTAAATTTACAGAACATTTTGATTGATTTATTGATTAATCTTAATGGCATGTCAACCGGTCAAGGATAATTGTGTGTATAAAGATTAGGGAATCGCGTTTATTGTAAATTGATATCAACAATTTTTGTATAGTTGTTTCATAAGAGATTTCGCACGCAGTTATATGATATAAAATATTTCTATTTAATCTTCTAATCTATATATTAATACTGGTGTTCCTTAATTTTACGACCGTTATCATCTTTAAACACTCTCTGGGTAAAGATGAGACCACCCAAATCGTCCAAGATGAAATGCAAAAAATTAAATCTTGATTATTCGCGCGAATACTTATTTCTTATGAGTGTCGTCACCTCAGCTAAATAATATACCATTGCGTTTTTATTTTAAAAAAATGGAAGAAAAAAGACATACTACACTGAAAAATATAATAAGAAAGAAAGAGAGTAGGGTAAGATAGAGAGAGGGGGTGAGAGTGTGGAAGTGATGACCCTAATCTGTTTCACTAGAACATAATGAAAAGATGAAAAGAAGGAAAGAAAAATCAAAGAGCGCAAGAGAGTTAAATCAAGATTATTATACTTTTTAGGTGTGGCGTTCTGTCCCAGACGCTAAAATCAATCTCCTTGGTCTAGCGCTATTAAAGGTGGATAGACTCCCTCGCTGATACCGACTTTAGGCCATTCCGATGATTTTACTTACTAACATATTAAAGTATTGCTATAATCCTTAAGTAAACATATCAAACGTTGTGATAATCAAATTTACGAAAAATTAAAAAATAAAGTTATTAAAAAATAAGATAATATATAAATGAAATAGAAATAAATAAAATAAAATTTAAAAATAAATGAAATAAAATAAAAATTCTTAAAAAACTTGATCAAATAAAAAAATAAAATAGAAATATAAAATAGAAATATATAAAAATAAAAAAATAAAAAAAAGTAATAAATAGATCAAATAATAGATAAATAAAATAAATAAACATAAAATAAAATGAGAAAAAAATAAAATATCCTCCCCCCCAAAAAAAAGAGAACTTGATGAAATGTCTTGTTTCAACACGTTTATGGTGAGATGTTATCTGGAACGTCGAGTCGTACAATTCATTCACCAAGTTGCTGTTAGGCCAGGGACAAACTGGATTTGTTCAAATGATATGGGTTGGTGAAGGGAGATATAAGTATTTTGTCGAGGGGGAGGTTCGGGTGGTGGGGGTTATGTAAATTAGGGCACTTTTCAAAGTACAACAACACTTATTCATAATTTTCATTTCCATGTTTATTTTTAATTGGCCAAGTTCAACCCCAGAAAGAAATAAAAAGATCACAAGTTTCTTTTCTAATTATGAGCCACAAAGCCGTGAAATATAGACACTGCCAATTCAGAGCTACTTGCTGGATGGTTGGTTGTATTTTACGGCATGTCAATCCTTGTTGGGTTATTTTATGCCAAAGACTTTTATTTTCATTTCTAATGGATATTGAAAATTCTTTTTTGAAAATGTTTTAAACACATTTTTTTAAACTCATTACTTCTATTTTATCCATAGTTGGGACCCTAACAGGTAATACCACTCCGGGGCAGAGTGGATCTGGGAGTAATGGTGATCAAGGGTACTCCACATTGCCCAGACCTCCAAAACAACAATGTCACCATCAGATAGAGTTTAATGGCATACTCAGGACACTGAGACCTTCAGCCTCCGCCTTCTAGCACATATATGATAAAAAGGGTTGGGGGTTTGCCATAATGATAATAGGATTGGGACAATCATATAGGTGCTAGGGCTTGACATAACCAGCCGATTAATCGGAGGGGCCTCTCCGACCACCTGTCTAGCCTAAGTAAGGACCAAAGTGGAATGCTGCATATCCTGGGCATCATTAAGCATCACGGGTCACCACCCGAATTGGGGGAATCTTACCCCTTAGCAAAGTCGTCGGGGTAGCTTAAAGTCGCTATCAGCCAATCAGTGAGGGAGTTTATCCCCTTTTCACTAGCGCTAGACCAAAGAGATGTTTTTTGGCGTCTGAGATGGAGCGCCACACCTATCATCAGCTCTTTACTTTACCACACAGATCCCTGTAATATTCATACACTGAGTTGGCGAGGGCCGGTTTCGAACTAGGAACCTTGTGGTTTCTAGCCGAACGCTCTACCGACTGAGCTAATCCGTACAGTTTGTGTTTTCTAAAGCCCTAGCCGATAGGACTGTAAAATATATAGGTATATACCTGTGCATGCGTATATGTAATTACGTGTGTGCGTGGGAGGATATTGATATGATCAATTCAATCCCATGTCCATTTCGACAAGCGTTTAGTGCTATTTTGAGCATTCAATCATTAACCCATTTGTTATTTGAATTGAGTCCAATTAAAGATTATCACAAATTAGATTAAAAATTCAAATAACTTTTTTCATTGTCCTAATTTTATATTTACTTTCTTATCAATCAGAATATGTCGATTTATAAGCGTATGCCATTTTTTATTCAACGCTGTTAATTTAACTCAGGCCGAAGCACTCTGAAGCCGGCTCAAGCAAGGATATTTGTCTCTCATCCCACTTATGAGGGCGTGACACAAGGACATTTTTATCTGGGCCCACCCACAAGCCGAAGCTCAAAAATTGCGTCGATCCCGTCGGCATTTACCCTCAAAGGTGGGGGGGGGCGCCCAGGCGCTGGGCAATAAACCCAGCCCCTGCCCTTTAAATTAAGGGGGCAAGTATTGCCTGGGGGGAGAGCCCCCTGGGATCGACGCTGTTAATTTTATAACCTAGTCACTCCAGAGGCCGAAGCGCCCTGGTCAGTCTCAATTTATTTACCTCGTACCTATTTGTACGGGTTAGGCACAAGGCCCTGTGGGACCACCCACAAGCTGAAGCTCATGGGTGGTAGGCACAAAAAATGCGTCGATCCCATCGGCATTCCCTCAGGCACTGGGCAATAAACCCAGCCTTGCCCCTTTAAATCAAGGGGGCAGGTATTGCCTGGGGGGTAGCTCGCTGGGATCTACGCTGTTAATTTTATTACCTAGCCACTCCAGAGGCCGAAGCGCTCTGGAGCAGGCTCAAGCAATCACCCAGATATTCTAAAACAGCAATGTACAAATAGTCTGGACCAGCTCACTTACTCTCGACGAAAGGTAAGCTAGGCTAGTCCACAACAAAAACTTATTTCACCTGCAGTTCTAAAATAGCCACACGAATTGTAACAGGGGAGGGGGGATATAATAAATGGATTTATGCCTTTTGTCAAGCAGAACGGAAAAAGCTGCGTCAAGGATTTGAACACGGGTCGCCGATTACACTTCCTTTGACGATAACCACTACGCTAATGCGCATCGATATTGTATTTAAACTGGATGATAATAGGGGAAGATACCAGCAGAGATGCTGATAGGTAGGCGTCCTGCGTCCCAGACCTGCAAAAATCTAAAAGGACGCAGTAAAATCGTATCCATGTCCCAGTGTTTTTCTTTTTACTTCCCTCACCATTTCAAGCTGACTGAAACGAATTACACAGGATAGGTTACAAGGTAGGCTTTAGTTGGGACGCGTAAATTTTCCCGGGGACTCATTCAAAGCAAATATATGCGTCCCAGGACGCACTAAATCAAAAAGCTATCAGCATAAATGTAATAGTAATTAATATTGTCGATATTGAAGTGACACAGATATTTTTTGTGAAGTGTCCATAATAAAAAGATTTCTTCTTTTTTTTTTTTTGAATGTTACTTTTTTTCTTTCCTTTTTTTTTAAATAACAAACCAAAGTTTGAATAAGGTGACCTGAAAAATTCAATGAAAATATTTAGGGAGAGCCTCAGTGAACTTAAAGCTTTACAAGTCGAAACACATACAAAATGCTGTTCATAGTTTTTGTATATTCACCCCACCCCACCCCCCGCCACTGTACCCGCCCGACTAGTCAACACCATTCTTTTGAGTCTTAGTCATCATGGAGCAAAATTTAAATGAATAAGTCCACACACTAAAATCTAGGCCATTTGCATTTATATCTATATATTAATACTCATGTTCCTTAATTGAACGACCGTTATCATCTTGCAACACCCTCTGGTTGAAAATAGTCCAAATAGTCCAAGATGAAATGCAAAAATTTAAATCCTGATTATCTGGTGCCGCTTATCTCCCGAATTTTTATTTCTTCTGAGTGTCCCCACCTCAGTTAAATAATGAACCATTCACTTTTTTATTACAAAGAAAGAAAGGAAGAAAAAGGATATGCTACACAGAAAAATATAACCAGAAAGAAAGAAATAAAGAAAGAAAGAGAGTAGGGGAAACATTGAGGGAGGAGGAGAGCGCGCGGGAGCAATAACGCTAATCTGTTTCAATCGAACATAATGAAAACGTGAAAAGAAGGACAGAAAGAAAAATGAGAGAGAGAGAGAGAAGAGAGAGAGAGAGAGAGAGAGAGAGAGAGAGAGAGAGAGAGAGAGAGAGAGAGATGATCAAGATTATCATACTTTTTACATATTGAGCTATTTAGTGATAGCTCTCAAGTAAACATATCTAAAGTTATAACAGTTAAATTATCATACTCTGGTATATCCACAGTTCCCGCTAGTGTATATATATATATATATATATATATATATATGACCAAAATTGAAACTGGTGAATATTGTTTTGTTTTTAATCTTACATCACTGTCCTGGAGCAACTTCCCTACTCGTCTGACCTGGCTCCATGTGATTTTTTTCCTCATCCCCATGCTCAAGGTGGCCATCAAGGGAACTCGTTTTGATGATGTGCACGACATCAAAAAGGCCGCAACAACAGAGCTACGGAGAATCCCGGAAGAATCCTTCCAGGAGTGCATGCAAGCGTGGTAGAGAAGGATGAGAAAGTGCATTAGACTCCAGGGGGATTACTTTGAAGGGGATAACTTGTTGTCTGCAGTTTGGATTTGAAATAATAAAAAATTATGACACCAGTTGGAACTTTTTGACATATGACATATGCAATATGTAAAAAGTATGATAATCTTGATTCATCTCTCTCCTCCCCCCCTCTCTCTCATTTTTTCTTTCTGTCCTTCTTTTCACGTTTTCATTATGTTCGATTGAAACAGATTAGCGTTATTGTTCCCGCGGCGCCCTCCTCCCTCTGTGTTTCCCCTACTCTTCGGCAATAAATGACCCGGAAAGGGTTGATATGCCATAAATTAAGATACCCAACCATCTTCCCTTTGTACACTTTCTCATTCTTTGTCTTCTCAACGTATTTTGGTTGGTCAGCTAAAATTATCTTCTTTTTTTTTGCGGAGTAATTTTTGTCAGTCTTCCATATAGAATAAGAATTTATTTTCTAGATGTAAGAAAAAGAAGAAAAAAAAAAGAAGAAAAAATAGTAATAAATTTGAGATTGGGAAATACCTCTCTTTTCTTCCTCTTCCAACCTGAATAGTATATGTACTAAAGCAGGAAGAGAGGTAGGCCTGGGTAGGGAAGACCTCGGTAAGGCAGAGAAGCTAAAGAAAGAAAAGAAACAGTATTTATATCAGCATATCTACTTGACCTTGCTTGTTAAATTAGCTCACAAGTTGGGAAAGATATCCCATAATTATTCATAGAAATGTTGAGGTAATTTGCATTTGTTGCCTGGCCAGCCAAAAGACAAGGTGGTCAGTGTTGTGTGACATGATTAACACAGCAGATGTCCAGTGTAAAATAACCTGTGGTCAACGAGAAAGGACATTGGCTTATTATGTATTCTGTCGATGGTGGACATGAAGAGTTTGAGAAAAAATGACTTTTATTGACAAAACAGAGAAACATTCAGTTATTCATGAAGATAAAAAAAAAAGAATAATCGAAAAAAACAAAAAACAAAAATAAAAACAGAAATAAAATTAAGATTTTACAACTTTCAATTTTTTGCTTGGATTGATATCTTTGTTTAATGGAATACCAGCCTTTGTGGGTTATCTAATGCCAAAGTCATCATTGTAGAAGAACAGTATTGGTTGTTGGCTGGTTGGATTTTACGGCATGTCAACGCATTGGGTAATTTTATTCCGAAGACGTTTTGTTTTATTCATTCTTGAAAGGTAATCATTCTTTTGTAAATTCAATTTTTTAAACACATTTTTTAAAGTCATTTTTTTCTATTTAACCTATAGATGGGATCTTAACAGGTAGTACCACTCCGGGTAAGAGTCGACCTGAGAGTAATGGTGATCAACAGGTACTCCATATTCTCCAGAGCTCTAAAATTAGAACCTCAATATCAGATAGGGTTTAACGTCATACCCAGGACACTAAGACCCTCAGCCACCGCCTTCAAACACATATAAGATAAAAAGAGTTGGGGGCTGCTAAAAGGGCAATAGGGTCGGGGCAATTATATAGGGGCTGCGGTTTGATGTGCTAAGCCGATTGGGCAGAAGGGGCCCTCTCCGACCGCCCATCTAGCCTAGGTAAGGGTCACAGTGGAGTGTTGCATGTCATGAACTGCTCGACCACCAAGATTCCCCTCTTAAGTATCACGGGTCGACACTCACGGGCAACAGGCGGTCTTTATTCCTCTGTAGGGGTGCAGGGGTGTATTCTAAAGCCCCAGCCGACATGACTAATTCTGCTTGGTTTGATTTCTTTGTTTAATGGCATATTATCCTCCGTGGGTTATTTAATGCCAAAGCCATCCTTGTAGAAGAACATTATTGGTACTATATAACCTATTAATCTATAACAATGGGAATGAGGGGATTTATATCATTACAGGGAACAGTTGCAACCTTGTAGAAGAAGAGTAGTGCTACAAATTAATCCATAGCAGGGGTTCATACCTTTCCCAAGGGATTTCATCCGAATCCAATACTGCGACTGGAGTTCGAACTCGCATACTGTGATGTCGTATTCCATCATGTTTGCCACTATGGCACGGGGACTCTCCTTATAATTCTTTAATCACTTGAAATATTTATATGATTTTGTAGTGTCTACTTTTATATGTATGTATGCATTTAGGTATATGTACTTTAGTCACGCTAGTTGGTCTCAATGGATACAGAATAATGAGAAATACTGTAGTTATGGTAATTCAAGGTAAGTAAACAGAAGAAAGAAAGAAAGAAAGAAGAAAGAATTGGAAAAAAGAAAGAAAAAAGAAAGAAAAAAGAAAGAAAAAAGAAAATAATTAAAAGAAAAAAATAATTCGATGGAAATAAATAAATAAATAATTGGCTGGAAATATATAGTGAAAGAATTGGAAAGGAAAAAAGAAAGAAAGAAAAAAGACAGAAAGAGATAGAGAGAAAGAAATAAAGAATTGGAAGGAAAAATGAACTAGAAACGAAAAAAGAAAGAAAGAAAAAAGAAAAAGATAGAGAGAAAGAAAGAAAGAAAGAATTGGAAAGAAAAATGAAGTGGAAAGGAAGAAAGAAAGAAAGAAAGAAAGAATAATTGGCAGGAAAGAAAGAATTTGAGGAAAATAAGGAAATAATAATTTGAAGGAAAGAAGGTGAGATTGAAGGAAAGAAATTTGAAAAATAAACAAAGTCTTGCGTCATTATTATTAAAATCAAAGAGGATGAACACAGACAACCAAGTCCAGCAAAAAAAGAAGCCGTGTCTACCAGAGGAGGAAATCAACCCAAAAGAAAATGGACAGTCACCGAAATCGAACCCTCTTCTCTTCCTCTCGCCATTTATATACCCGATACAAAAAGGGTATATAATAAAGGCATTAGTCCGAAAGTAAGCGTAATAGTTTGATTGGAATTCGAACTCGCTTCCTACGATGTCGAGGTCTAGCACATTAGCCACTACATGATGGGGATTGCGCGGCAATATTTTGAGAAGGTATTTTATCGTCTAGGTGAAATGATAAACAGAGGAAAATATATTTATTCAGCACCAGTATCAGGTGCTAACGGATATATAAAAAAAAAACAAAAAAAACAAAAAACACAAAACTCACACATACGCACATACACACACACACGCACACAGAACAATAAGTTACAAAACAATTAACAAGACAACTTACAAGAAATAGAGGAGGGTCAAATGCGGTATAGCCAAACATAGTAAGATCAGTCCAAATATTACTCAGCTTATTAATCAACTATTGAAGTCTTAAAGACTTAGTAGACTATTTAATGCTATGAGCCAGGCCATCTGGCAGTGTGCTGAAGGGGTGCTAGCTACTCTACAACATAAGGTGAGTCACAAGATGCTCCGGTTGGTTTCCATAGTCCGTGAAGGTAAGTAACCAGACTGAGCTGTGAACTGTCCAGCTCGCCTGATATTCTCCGTGTGTTACTCAGTGGATTTTCCTCGAGACGCCCGTTCTGTGATGGTTATCGTCGTAGGAAGTGGACGGCGATCCGGGTTCAAATTCTGGATGAGTCTAGTTGTATTTCTTTGCACCAACCCAATAGAAATCTCTGAAATGTCAAGAATTATATATGATGTGTATTTCGGTTGTAGATGAAACATTGGGTGTGTCATTTGAAATAGACATTATTGATTCCTTTCTGTGTCTTGGAAAAGTCTAATGATATTCAGGATCAATTTAAAAAAAAAGAAGAAAAAAAAGAAGAAGAATGTCAATAATGTCGCCTTAAAAAAAAACCCAAAAAACATCTGTTCAATTTTTGTCAACATTTTGTCTCATTTTTTTTGGTCGACATTTTGTTGTCGTCATGATTTACATATACAAGCAAATAAATGCACTCTCCGCCGGGTGCAAATATTTAAGTCTTGGTGTAATAAAATATTATATTAAATTAAAAAGGCTAATGCAACTAAATAAGAATGCAGATAAAAACAATTTTAAACAGAGGGGGTTATGATCGAAAAATAGAAAAGCTGAAACTCCCGGCTTTCATTGCTAAATGTTCCTAATTTAACTATTTAATTAATTTAGAAGGTAAAGAATAAAATTACAGTTATTTCTTCTTGTTAATGGATTTCTGTTAAGATTCACCCTCGAGATTTTTGCTCATAGTAATTAAAATAAAACCAAACAATTAGAAATCAATAATACCAGGCACACATTTATTAAAATCAAATTTTTGAGATCAATATGCAAATTAGCCTTACCTTTCACATTGTAAACCACTATTTTGTCATATATATAATTACACTAGCAAGTTAATAGTATATAGATATGGTCAATAGTATTAGTAATGTTAAGCAATTTCGTTGATAATTGAGGTTTTGATAAAAATAAAATCATAGGGAGGGAATGTGACGTAAATAACTAAAGGAATTGTGACTTGAGTAGTGATTTAGTTTCGGTTATAGACAAACACACAATCTCCATTACAATAAGATATCTTCTTATTATAATCGTGATTCGTGTCTGTCTGTCTGTAACCGAAACTACGTTACTACCAACGTCCTAATTTCTTTAGTTATTTACGTTATATTCTCGATGGTTATTAAATAATCATTATCAATTAGCATTTTATTTATTGATAAGATCTAGCTGATATAGATCTAGCCCAAACCAATCCATATTATTAATGTTTAAAATCCTGCAATGTGTGTTATCTATTATTGAGAAATAAATGTTTCCATAGTATATGGTGTGAATAATTTGCATAACAGTTTTAACAAAACAGGTTTAATAAGATAATTACTTGGTGTTATTGATCTCTTGTATTATTGTTGGAAGCGGGTGGTGTAATGGT
>CM042148.1:110060252-110097752 GCA_023376005.1 Doryteuthis pealeii
AAGTGCACACGTGCGACACACACACTAACACACACACACACACACACACACACACACACACACACTAACACGCGTATTTGCACACGCGCATTCGCACATACGCACAGACACACATATACACACATGCATACACACACTCTCATGTGCACATACACACACACACACACACACACACGCACACGGACACACATAGGCACCAACACACACACACGTATATATACTAAAGGACCCGTAACCTCATTGTAATAGATATGCTTCTATTTCGGCAGGTCAGAGAGATTTTAATTAGCATTTCGTTGCAGATAAAAGAAATTAGCAATTATGTGCAAATTGAACTGGAATTTGATTTAATCTTTTAGTGCATTTTAAGTTTATTATTGCAATAAAAATCCTGTGATTATATATATATATATATATATATATATATATATATATATAATATGAACAAAAAGTGATAAGACAAATAGGAATATTTCTTTTATATTGGTTATTTTTCTGAACTAGTTTCGACCTTAGGTCATCGTCAGGAGAAAATTTCTTGAAGGAATTGTTTTTAGAGAGTTTTAAAAAATTAAAAGAATTTTTAAGTGTTTGACAGACCACGATAATCTGGGCATAAAAGTGTGTTAGAAGTAATGAGACCATCTGTTCCGTGAAAAAAACTTTTTGGGTCTCCATTATATATATATATATATATATTATATATATATATATATATATATATATATATATATTATAATGGAGATTATGTGTCTGTCTGTACCGGAACTAGGTCACTACCAAAGTCACAATTCCCTTAGTTATTTATATTATATTCTCAATGGTTATTGAATAATTATCATTTATTCTTAATTAGCATCTTATTTGATAACAATATCTTAATTAGGGTTTACCTAAGATAGACTCAAAACAGCCCGTATTACTTACATCTTTAAAATACTGTAATGTGCGTGTTATATCATTAAGAAATAAAAGTTTGCATAGTACATTGTGTAAATAGTTTTCAAACTGGTTTAAATAAAACTGTGATTAATAAATAATTACTTTGTGTTATTAATTTCTAATATTATTGTTTTATCCTCAAACGCAATCCCATGAATGATTTCACATTGATATCAATTAGAATAGAAAAATTAAAACTAAGTGTCATCTTTTCTGTGTGCTTATTAGAATTTCATTAGTCTTTCTAATTCAATATAATATTTAATTATATTAAAAATTAAATACTTGGGCCCGGATGTTGTATATTTTTGCTAGTATATATAACAGATTTTGCGATATTTATAAATAAAGACTGCTCAATATCGATGATAGATTATATATATCTAACTTAGAATACAGTCAACGATGCTTAGTGGTTGTCAGTTTCATCCTTATAGGGTCATCAAACCAAATATGGTGGTCTGATAATCGCATTGGTGAGAAACTGACAGTTTCCAAGCGCCATTGACTCTGTCTACACTATACTAAATTACACACACACACACACAAACACACGCAGGCACGCACGTACATAATAATATAACACCAGTATAAATGAAACATTCCAATGTTATATTGTTTTTGCAATTCCTTTAATGAAAGGACTGAAAGTACTTGGGAACAAATTAATTATGGCAAATTCATCAGCCAATTCCAGCCGGATATTGTATCATCCATTCGACGCTTGAAAGGATTGAGAACAAAATTTGTAGACACAAGGTGCCTGCACTGTTCAACCAAATATATATATATATATATATATATATATATATATATATATATATATATATAATTATCATCATCATTGGGGAGAGTTGGCTTATCTGGAATAAATTGCTATAGAACAATCCTAGATTGGAAATAAACTTGAAAAAAGATGTCAAAAATCACGGTTAATTTTAAAAGATCATATAACCCAGATAGGCGTGCCGTCGTGGTGTAATGGTTAGCAAGCTCGACTCCGAGATCCATTACTTCTGATTTGCGAGTTCAATCCTCATACTTGTGACTTCGTGTCAAATCTAAAACTCCACTTAAGAAATTAATCTTGTGTCACATCCTGCTTGTGCGGAGGTGTTAGTAAATTTATAAATGATCCGAAAAGGTTTGATATGTTGTAAAACAAAACAAAAGAACAACGGACAAAAAGTGTCCCCTTATTTATTGAACGACCCTCGTATTATTCAAATCTCACATAGTTTTCACTTCTCAGCCTCACAATATTTGATGTCTGATCTCCGTTCAAGACTGGAGCACTCTGCTAAATTTGCCTTCATTTTGAATAGCCTCAAAATAAATGTTTTTGTGAGATTCAAATATTTTTTCTATAAACCAATTAATTTCACACAATGCAGAGTTCACATTTATGACAAGAGTTCTGAAAAAGATCTATTTTGTTTTTTCAAAAGAAAATCCCCTTATTTATTGAATGACCCTAATACGATTAGATTATAAAATTATTTAACGAAATAGTGGGGCTTTCATGAGTTCAACAAGTTTGAATATAAATCTGTACTCATTGTATTAGCATTCACTTATTCATCTGACTGTGTATATGTGTGTGTGTGTGATGATGTGTGCGTATGTGAACTGAAAGTATGAGTGTGTGTGTATGTGTGTAAGTGTGTAGATTTCATAAAATTACAAGTCACCTGAAAGTATGTGTGCATCTGTATGTGTGTGTGTGAGTGAGTGTGTGTGGGTATGTGTCTGTGTGTTTGTGTCCAAGTGTGTATGTGTATGTGTAAGTATGTGTTCAAGTGTGTAAATTTCATAAAATTGCAAGTGATCTGAAAGTATGTATGCATCCGTATTTGTGTGAGTGTGTGTGTATGTGTGTGTAAGTGTGTGTGTGTGTGTGTGTCTGTGTGTGTGTGTGTGTGTGTGTGTAGATTTCATAAAATTACAAGTGACCTGAAAGTATGTGTACAGTTTGTATCAGTGCGAGTGAGTGTGTGTATGTGTATGTGTGTGCGTAAGTGTGTGTGTTCAAGCATGAGTGTATGTGCGAGAGTGTGTGTGGGTGTATGTGTATAAATGTGCAAGTGTGCGTGTATGTGCAAGTGTGTGTATGTGTGTGTATGTGTATGTGCAAGTGTGCGTGTATGTGTGTGTGTGTGTAAGTGTGTGTGTGTGTTCAGCGCGTGTATGTGTGTGCGTGTTTGTGTGTGCGTGTTTGTGTATGTGTGTGTGTGTATGTGTGTGTGTGTAAGTGTGTAGATTTCATATAATTACAAGTTGACGCCTCAAAGTGAATTGACTCAACTGGTGGGCGAGTGTGGGGTGTGGGGTTGCTGAAGACAAAAGGGGAAAATAATAAAGAAATTAAAAGAAATAAAAAGAAATAAAAAGAAGCCCTTAAAAAGGGGGGGGGGAAAGGGTCAAAATTAAATATTAGGTCTACCCCCTCCCACACCAGGTCAGGTGTACTGAATGTCCTTTGAAGTGAAGTGAACAGTTCTGGTCAAGGAATTTAGCTGGGATTTGAAAATAGTATGAAAGAAGGAGAAAAAGAGGGGGAGGCGAGGAGGTAAAGCGAAGGGGAGGAGGAGAGAGTAGGAGAGAGGGGGGTTGGGCGAGGAGAGAAGAGAGGGGAATTAAAAAGCAAATAGAAACACAGAGCGAGTGAGTGTTTGCATTAAAATAAAAGCTATAGCGAAAAAGCTGGAGAGAGGCCAAGATAGATAGATAGATAGATAGATAAATGGAGAGAGAGAGAGAGAAAAATGTGTGTGTGTGTGTGTGAGAGAGAGACAGAGAGAGAGAGAGAGAGAGAGAGAGAGAGAGAAAGAGAAAGAGAAAGAGAAAGAGAGTGAGAGTGATTAAAAGGCAAGAGAGTGAGTGAGAGAGAGAGAGAGAAAGAGAGAGAAAGTAAAGAAGGTATGTGCATATGTATGTGTGTGTATGTTTGAGAGAGAGAGAGAGAGAGAAGAGAGAGAGAGAGAGAGAGAGAGAGAGAGAGAGAGAGAGAGAGAGAGAGAGAGAGAGATGAAAACCAGAGAGAGAAAGACTGAGTGTATATGTGTACTTAGGTAATTGCATAAATAGTAGTGAAATCTTAGAAGCATCTTTGAATTTACTCAGGTCCTTATGGCTTGTGCAATCAGTCAATCAATCAGCCAATCGTAGTCTGAATTTCACAACCCCGGTGCTACAAGCAGGATGTGACATAAGAGCAATTTTTTTAGCGAAGAAAAAATGGTTTGTATTTAGAGTTTTCTTGCTTGCTTATCCAAGGCTAAAGAACCCAAACTACCCTACAATTTAATCATAGCTTGGTGGGTGTGGTATCTTCACATTCTTCTTCTTCTTCTTCTTCTTCTTCTTCTAACTAATCTGTTGGTCGCGGTAACTTTGGTGACAATGTTCCGCAAACTATCAAATATTGGAAAACCTCTAACTTTCCCTAGTAATATGTTTTTATTTTAAAATATTTCATCTCAATATATCATTAGTGTCAGGCATCATTTAATATTCTAAAAATTAAGGAAAAATGGCTGCTATAAAATTCCTATAAAATTGAACGAAATATCAATAAAACTTTCGAATTGTTTGAAAAGAATAGCGATTGTTAATTAAAAGACACTTATTTGAAATATCCACTAGTTTTTCGGGGGGTCTGGTTTAATTATTCACCCTAAGGATATCAAGATATATTTCAAGTCTGAAATGTTCGAAGTAATAAAACTGACAAGTTGTTTTACTTGGGAATAAGATTTTTTTTTAGTAGGCAATAAAAAATACACTTCCAAGAAAAAAGATACAAACTCGTTAAGAATTTGTTTTCTTTTTATGTTTTGTTTAAAGTTTTCGTACTAATACAGAATAGCGGGCAAGAGATAATATCGGTAGACTGGGAATTCAGGGGCGTAAATTTTTACCATAGTCTACCGGACAGATGTTAGCGAAATATGAAATGGAGTCTAATCTATATATTTTTAATTTCTCAACTGGGATTGATACTTTTAATAAAAATAAAACTTTTTTCTTTTAAATTATTTGCAGAAAGAAGCAATCATCCTCAGCATCAATGCCTGCCGACAGCACGGATTCCTTTGACCATCTCTCGCCATCTGTCCATATCAGCGATGGCTCTTGGCAAGTCCTCTAGTCGGTATCCAGTATCTGTACAGAGTTCAATAATGTAAGTTTTTGTTCCTGGTCAGCTAACACTGGTGTGTCCATGTGTAAGAGTCCATAGGAAAATGTTACTTATGTGCTGGTCCTTACTTTCTCCAGTAGTGCCCAGCGTATCGTAATTCGATGGTTTGTGAGATGGGAGGTATATGTCCACACAGATGCTGCATTTTAGGGCTCTGCTACCAGGACTTTTTAAGAATACTACGCAGCATACTTTTATTGTTCCAATCTCGTTTTTTCCCCATGCGTTTTGTTAAAGTTCAATTGGTGCAACCATACAGCAGTACTGACACGATTTTAGAGCATATACATATTTCAATATGTAAGTGAGAAAATGAAAATGAATCCGACAGATATGTTGAAAAAATGATTGGAAGAAAAATATGTATTCTTTAGTTTGGATGTAATTTATTGCTGATATTTAGTCAACGCGTGTTTCGATCAAATTTTGTTCATATGCACTGAATATTCTATTAAAAATTATTTTAAATATAAAACAAATAAGAAAGAAAAAATGGTACCGTTATAGTATGTGGCCTACCGTTTTCATTTTGTTATATACGTGGCCTACCTGGTTTGAATGTGTCCTAACTTAGTACGAGTATATTTTAGATATAAGTAGTCGGTAATTTATTGAAACTAATCATTTTTCACATATATTCAATTTCAAGAAATGCACTTCAGTCATAAGCTGTATATAGTACTTAAGAATAATTAAAAAAGAATTTATCCATAATTTACATAAATAACATATCTATTTAATTCTAAAATATTCTAAAATTCTAAAATAGGGTTAGGGGTTAGGGTTAAGGGTTAAGAATTAGGGGTTAGGGTTAGCGGTTATTATTATAACATTATAATATGCTTTTTATAGCAGGCCAAATACTATAAGAGAGACATGATTTGGTAGGCCAAATTCAAAAGGTAGGCTACATACTATAATGATATTAAAAAAAAATAAACTTTTTACCCAAATGATAACAGCTAAGCTTATTTTTTTATCAAAATATTTCTAAACTTCTCTGTTTTAAACGAAGCAAACTTTCTTTTTAAATTTTCAAAACATAAACTGGTAAAAATTTCCATATTTTTTCAAACCTGGATACGTTTTGGAAATTCAAGAAAATTCGTAATCAATTACGAATATTTTTGCTTGTATTACCCGTTTTTAAAAATCGAAAACGCAAAAAGATCCTAGTTTGCTTGCCTGATATTTTGTTTTTTTTATTACATTTTATTTTTTTATTATTTCATTATTTTATTGATATTTACTTATTGAGAAAAGCCTTGAAAATCAGCATTGAAATAACCTCTTTTATCAGGGCTCGAACACTAACTCTTGGCGCTGCTGACAGACCCAAAACTTTATTTTCCCCCAAAACATGACCTGACCTCCCCAATAATTATTTGACTAAGTCAAAATCAGGCTGCAGGTGTGGGTCAACCAGTGAACCTGTATTTCAACGAACTAAGTCGATAAAGACACTTCCCTTCAAATAAATAAACAGTTTGAATAAATTATTTCATGGCATTTTTCAAATGATGGTTTGAAGGCAAAAAAAAAAAATTGTTTTTATTAACACTTCAAAACCTCGGGAGGCCATTTGTAGAACCAGTTTGTAGAAGTCAAGGTTCAACTTAAAATTTTGATGAACCACATGACCTTAAAAAGAAGGTCACCCCGGGGTCAAATATAAAATGAAAAAAAAAAAGTGTCCCGGGCAACCTGGAGAAGGCGCTACAGAAAATAACGTTTTTTTTCTTTTTCTTTCTTATAATATATGACCCTTAACTTCCGGTAAAAAAAATTCTAAAATTAGACCGATTTTAAGGACAAGGAGGGAAAGTAAAGTAGGTGGCTTAAAAACAGTGTGTAATGCAATTGTTATTATTTTTACCCAGTGCGTGTTTTTTACAATTTTAATTGGTGTGTGTGTGTGTGTGTGTGTGTGTGTGTGTGTGTGTGTGTTATTGAAGTTTGAGTGACAGCAAGTCACCTCAGATCTTCTGCTCCCTCTGCAACCTTCTACTCCCCACACTTCCGGGGTCAAATAAAATTGCGGTACAAATGCACAATAGCGCGCAAGAGATAATATCATTAGAATCGCATTTTACGTATAAATAGCATTAGATGTCAGAAAGTCCAGAAGTGGACTAATCATAACCATAACCCTAATACTAACCCTAACCCTAACACCTACCTAGCGTCTCAAATGTTTTTTCGTTATTTCCGTGAAATGTAATGCTTTTTATACGTAATCTAATAATATTATCTCTTGCGCGCTATTCTGCATGAGTACTAAAGTTGCATTACATGAAATTAAAACAAACAGCACATCTAATAACCTCCGTATTAAAATATTTTGGTTGTATTTATTTTTCATTTATCTTAAATAATTTCGATGATATTTTAACGATGCTTTTTACTGGGCATTTGTTTATAGCAATAACATCATAATAATTATATCATATCTAAATTAAATCGAATTTATTGGACCTAAATTCCACCATTGTATATCTCCCCCCCTCATTTTTTATAAGATGGAAATAAATTAGGGAATAATTTAAATCAATTGTGAAATCTAGCGAAAATCACCCATGAAATAGAATTGTTTATATGGAATGTAAGGATCAATGTACATCAAATTGTCTTTGAATTAAGGAGCAACACTTATATATATATATATATATATATATATATATATATATATATATATATATATATATATATAATAGTAAGTAAAACAATGTGTTTATTTGATATGGCTTTTAGCCGACAATTTTTGGAGGATATGTGCTTAATTGAAGTCATACCTAATTTTGAAAATTAATCATAATGATTAATGAATTTTTAGGCGGGCATATATGTTCAAATGTAAGTCTTATATTTGAACATATATGCCCGCCTAAAAATTCATTAATTATTAACTAATTAATTTTCAAACTTAGGTATGACTTCAATTAAGCAGATATCCTCCAATATATATATATATATATATATATATAGATTTTATATGAAAATGGTGACTTACCGGTGAAATTGGTCACAATGGTTAGTTGATGCAAGTTTCACAATGATAAGACAAGACCAAAGTAGACCAAACCGTCATAGCCACAAAATACACGCGTGCAATCGGCTGCAATTAATCATCTTGATTAATTCAGTGAATTTAACCCTGAAGATCCTTATGGTGAAACTCGAGTTGGTTATTCCTGTGTATACCATTATATATATATATATATATATATATATATATATATATATATATATACTCTTCTAAGTATTCTAGCCGATCTTGCTGTGATCTGTATGCTTCTATTCTTCCTCTGATTATGAATTCCACCAGTCATTTTTTTTCAATCCTTTGGATATCATTTTTAGCTCTCTGGCAGATCCAGGTATTTTTCTATCAATTAGCTTTTTTTAATTTTCACTATATGATCCACTGGAACTGCAAAATCGACTCCCTGATGAGTTCTTTGTTCTTGTTAATTAATACTGAGTCTGGTTTTCCTTTTCGAAAACTTATTTGCCTACCAACAAGCCCAATCTGTTCTACAATAGACGAGAAGAAATATTATATTACCTAGTAATCTCCCTTGATAGAACTCTCCAGTAAGGAGCATTAACTCACTTAGTTGTAGACATTAACCCTTTCTCCTTGATGCTGACTCTCATGCAACAAAGATATATCAAGGCAAAAAACTAATCAGATGTTTCATACCACACACACACACACACACACACACACACACACACATATATATATATATATATATATATATATATATATATATATATAAGTCATCCACAGACCCACGCCTCTTCAGTGTGGTTAGACACAGCAATTATCTATGACTGACTTTTTGTCCGCTTGACTTCTTAACCTCTCGACCATTTAGCAGCTGGCGTAAAGGGGCGGTGTTTCAACTATTAAATACATACGTTTGTTTATATATTTTACGATCACCAGAGAGATCCAGTCTGTGTACAGACGATCATTGCTTTATATATGCTCACAGTGAAAGTTAATTTAAGGCACCCCTAAAGGGCTCTACTTACTTTGGGAGCATATATATAATAATAATAATAATAATAATATATATATATATATATATTATATATATATATATATATATATTGTAGGATACACCTGCATACCCGTATACCTGTGGTTGTATACAGATATACTTAGCTTGTTTTGAGTAGCTGGATCTTATCTTCTGTATCTGTTATCTGTATGACTGTTATCTTATCTTTGGATGCTATCTTCTCTGGATTGGTAGATGTTATTCTGAGCTGGATCTATTGCTGGATCTGGATCTGGTCTGGTAGATGTTATTTTGTGGAGTTGACTGTGCCTTGACCGTTTGTTTGGACACAAGAGCTCTTTATTATTCTCTAAGATCAACAAACACGCGTGTGAAAATTTAGTTTCAATGGACATGTCGCAATTGCCCAACTAAAATCTGACTTTTCTCAACTATTTCTCAACTATTTCTCATGTTTGCACTGGCGAATCAGAAGAGAGGTCAAACGCAGGTTAAAATCTGTCCATCATTTTACCTGTATTTGTCCACGACCGTTAGTTTGAATTTAAACTACACTTATTGTGCATAATTACTAGGCTACCTATCAATCATCTAATATAGAGATCAGGTGGATTCACGTCTTTCCAAGGGAACAGTCGCATCCAGGATTTGAGTACCATGCCCACTTCCTCCTCTATATAAGCAAACAAAGCGCATGGTGTAATGGTTAAAGTCATGGGAAATAGACTCGCCGCCCCGAGTTCAAATCCTGGATGTGGTAATTGCATTTCCCTTAGCGCTAATACCCTTGGGAAAGGTATGAATCCTACTCTCTCTCTCCAGCAATGGATAAATAGTAGGCCAGACTGGGCTCTTTAACCGTGGTTAGGCAACTGGTCTAGGAGAAGGAAAACTCTGAATTCAAACCTGTTAAACTCCGCTTAAGAAATTGACATTGTGTCACATCCTGTTTGTGCGGAGGGGTTGGTAAATATATAAATATAAGCAAACTAGATAAGATCCAAACTTTTCCCTATCTGATTATTATTTACTAAGTCGAGCAAGGTTTAGAACAACGCTAGAAGTATGGGACACACAGTGAGTATCGAACTCACTAACAATGGCCTGCAAGCCTAACTAGCTAACCATTACACCAAGGCAAGGTCCCACGTTTCTCTATCTGGTTAGGTATTCATAAAACTTTATCTAGGACAGGGCAACGAGTGTAAGGCACTCCGTGAAAAATAAAACTAACGACAATCGTAATACACTACTTGCTAACCATTGCTCCATGGTGATACCCCCTCCCCATATTTGTATTCTCACTCACACAAATCCCCTCAGTACCCCCTCAACACCCACCCCCAAAACACATCCGTTAGAAATGGCGTCAAAATTCTCTTTTGTGTGATGTCCGGACCGCTTAAAAAATGCAACGGATATTTTTTTTTAAATGATAAGAAAAACAGTAATAATTACGACAAAAAATAGTGGAGACATCGTAAATAGCCTAAATAACCAATTAGAGAAGAATCTATTACTGAATAATTGGGGTCGGGGTGGGGGCGTTTGCTTACCCACAAGTTCAACCCCCACCCCCCATTCCTTCATGTTTTCATATACCCCCTTTTAATGTTCGGTCTTGTCGACACTTCGTTTGTGTGAGTAGTGGTCGGTCTTAGTTGGTGGGGTAGGTATGGGATATCGGTCTAGTCCCAACCCCTTTGCCTAAAATCTTTGTCATTCAGTCCTGTTGCTCTTTTGCTTTTTCATCACTAGCTCTCTCTTTTTTCTTACTCTCCTTACTCTCCTTCATTAACTTCTTTTCTTTCTTTTATTCTCTCTCTCTCTCTCTATATATATATATATATTTTCCCCCCTCTTTCTCTCTAATTTTCTTCTTTATCTTCTTCCTCCTCCTCCTCTCCTTCATTAAGGTTTTCTTTCCTATTTACCCCCTCTCTCTTCTCTCCTTCGTCTTCTCTATCACTTACCTCTCCTTCATTAACTTGTTTTTCGTTCTTTCATTCTCTTTCTTTCTCTCTCTCACTCTCATTTTCTCTCATTTTCTTCGTCTTTATATTTTTCTTCCTCTCCTTCATTAAGGTTCTCTTTCTTCTTATCCTCCCTCTATATCCTCCCTTTCTTTCATCCACCATTTCGCTTTCCTTTATTCTCTCTCGCCCTTTTTATTAATCTCTATTCCCCCTCTCTTTCACTAACGTTTTCCCCCCTGTGTGGGCGTTAGAATGCACCGACTGCACCTCTGTAGGGTAAAACTCCTCAAATGGACCACCTGTTGGCCGTGTTGGCGACCCGTGATACTTAAGGACGGAGTCTTGGTGGATGAGCAGTCCATGACCTGCAACACTCCACTTAGACCCTTACTTAGGCTAGACGGCCTGTCAATTGGTTGGTCATGTCAAGCCCTAGCACCTATATGATTGCCCCAACCCTATTCCCCTTATGGCAAGCCCCAACCCCTTTTTATCATATGGATGCTAGAAGGTCGTGTCTGAGGGTCTACATATCCTGGGAATGACGTTAAACTCTATCTGATGGTGAGGTTCCAGTTTTGGAAGTTTGGTGAATGTGGAGCACCCCTTAATCACCATTGCTCCCTGGTTCACTCTGAACCGAAGTGGTAGTACCTGTTAGGGTCCCATCTATGGGTTAAATAGAAAAATGTATGTATTAAAAAAAATTGTGTATCCATTAAGAATTGATTTATTTAAAATTTTTATCGGCATTAAATGACCCACTGAGGTTGATATGCGTAAAACAAAACAAAACAAATCAAACTAACGTTTTCTTTCCGTTAACCCTCTCTCTATTTTTCTTTGTCTTCTCTATCTCCCCCTCCCCTCTTTCATCTACCAGTTTTCCTTCCTTTATTCTCTCTTATAGGGATTAGGTTACCAACCGTACCTGCTGTCGCAAAGTGGCCACCCATCTAAGTACTGAGCAAGCTCATTATTACTTAACTTGAAAATTCATAGGAACAATTATTTACTAAGATTTGCATACTCTGTTATATAAGGTTTGGTTTGCTTACAGTACCTGCTGTTAAAATAGTCACCCATCTAATTACTGAGCAGGCTCCTTATTGCTTAACTTAGAAATTCATAGGACCATTTGTTATTTTCTAAGTTGTGCATTGTCATCTGATTGGAACTGGTGCTTTCTGGATGACGTAACCATTAAGTACCATGAACTTCCTTCTATTCTCATGAAAGCTTTCCATTATTACAGTTGATCAATCTGGGTTTTTTTTCTTCTCATTCATCGTCTTCATTCATTCAGCATCATCTATCTATACATATATAAAGGGCAGTTTGTATGTATGTATGTCCAGGGGAAACTAAGAAACTAAAACGAGTAATGACAAACTAATTATATATACACATTCACTATCAGTAAATCTTGGTTTTTGAGCAAAAATAATGATATGATTTATATTCAAGAAGATAATTAGAAAATAGAATTCAAATGATAACAGCATGGATTTTTTTTGTATTTAGTATTTTAAATAGGAGACATTAATTTTTCTTTTCACAGTGTATGGATCAATGCAATGTCTTTTTCACGTAGGGAATCTAATGGGGCTTCTTGTGAAGAGCCAACTCGCTATTCAATAATAATGGATCTGTGAGACTACCTTTTTACCCACCCCTTTACCCAAGTGACGCTGGGTAGTCACTTCTAGTACATATATAAAGGGCAGTTGTTGTGCATGTTTGTATGTATGCATGTGTATATGTATGTGTGTCCGGATGAAACTACGAAAATAAAACAATTAACGACAACGTAATATATATACACATTCACTATCAACAGATCTTGTCCTTTTGAACAAAAATAATCAAGATTTGATTTATATTCGTGAATATAAAAAAAGATTTTTTAAAGTAACAGCATAGATTTTTTAAATTTAATATTTTAAATAGGAGACATTAATTTTTTTTCAGAGTGTGTGCGCACTTCTTTTTCAGACACCTCATCAGACCGGATCAACACAAGGTCCTTTTTACATAGTAATTTTAGTGGGGCATCCTGCAAGGAGAGAACTCGTAATTCAGTATTAATGGATCTGCGAGACTAAATTTTTTGTCTCCTTCTGCTGGAAAAAACACCGAGACCTTGCCAGAGAACTGAAAAAGCTGTGGAACGTGAAAGTGACAGTGATGCCAATTGAAGTTGGTGCCCTTGGAAAGCTCCCCAAAGGCCTAGAAAAGAATCGGATCAAGATGATTTATTAAGTCGCTCCCTGAATCAAGATGGACTCCAATGCCATTAAGTTTGCAGCTCCTGTATTTTTAAAATCTATGTTTGTACATTCATATTGTTTGTTGAATCTTCTTCATCCGAATTTGAACGCCTATTTGTTAATGTGGGAAAATATATGCTGCCCAGTAACATTAGACCATTGTACGTGCATTGCGCCATTTCAGCTACGGATTAATTATCTGCCCTTGGCAGCAAGGGGCCAACCAACGTCTTCTAGCACATATATGATAAAAATGAAGGCGCGTGGTCTAATGGTTAGAGTCGTGGGAAATGGACTCGTCAACGCGAGTTCAATTCCTTCGCGAAGCTGTGGGAATTTCACATGGCGCTAACACTCTTGGGAAAGGTATGAATCCAATTCTCGCTCCAGATATGGGAAAATAGCAGGGTAGACTCGACTCTTTAACCATGGCTAGGTTACCAGTCTAGGGGAAGGAAAACTCTGAATTCTAACCTGTTAAACTCTTATTAAGAAATTGACCTTCTGTCGCATCCTGCTCGTGCGGAGGGGTTGGTATATATATATATATGATAAAAAGGGTTGGGGCTAGTCATAAGGGCAATAGGGTTAGGAAAATCATATAGGTGCAGGGGTGGCTTAAAGTAGACAGAGTATTGAAAAAAATAGGGGATTAATTATCTGCCCTTGGCAGTAAGGGAACAAGCAACGCCCTACCGTAGATTGGTGTCTAGTTTGACTCCCTTTTTAGAGTTACTTGTTGTGTTGACCATCACAGCAGCGAGTCTAGGCCAGAATCAAGATGGACATCAGTCGATAAGTTTGGTCGCAACGCCGTTAAGTTTGTAACTTGTATTTTTGAATATATGTTTGTACTTGAGTCTTCTTCATCTGAATTTGAACGCCTATTTATTAATGTGGGAAAATATATGGTGCACAGCAAAAATAGACCATAGTATGAGCATTGCGCCATTTCATCTTTGAATGAAAAAGACAGAAAAGAGTATCGATGAAAAGTCCAACTTTAAAGAACGTTCTCCAAGAACATTTGAACAAACATCAGTCAACAAATTAATTCGTAATTTACGACTTTAGATAAAGATTGATAAACGGCCATCTTTAGTTTGTTTCCTTTAGAATTACGAACGAAATATATGGGACCCAACAAAAAATGACCATACAGGAGCGTCCGGAAAATTCTGACTTCAGTGAAAATAACACCATTTAAAAACCTCACAAGAAGAAGAAGAAGAAGAAGAAGAAGAAGAAGAAGAAGAAGATTGTAACAAGAAAGAAAGAAAGAAGAGGAGAAGAAAAAGATTGTAACAAGAAAGAAGAAGGAAATAATAAATAAATAATAAATAATAATAATATAATAATAATAATATAAGAAGAAGAAGAAGAAGAAGAAGAAGAAGAAGAAGAGTGCAACAAGAAAGAAAAGATAGAAAGAAAGAGAAAGAAGAAGAAGAAGAAGAAGAAGAAGAAGAAGAAGAAGAAGAAGAAGAAGAGTGCAACAAGAAAAAAGAAAGAAAGAAAGAAGAAGAAGAAGAAGAAGAAGAAGAGAAGAGTGCAAAAGAAAAAGAAAGAAAGAAAGAAAGAAAGAAGAAGAAGAAGAAGAAGAGTGCAACAAGAAAAGAAAGAATGAAAGAAAGAAAGAAAGAAGAAGAGAAGAGAAGAAGAAGAAGAAGAATTGAAAATAAAGAAGAAGAAGAAGAAGAAGAAGAAGAAGAAGAAGAAGAAGAAGAAGAAGAATTGAAAAATAAAGAAGAAGAAGAAGAAGAAGAAGAAGAGATTGGAGGTGAATCAGTAAAAAAACAAAACAATAAAAACGACAGATGACGTCGTCGTCGTCGTCGGAGAGATTCCCTGGGGTTGATAGGTGTAAAGCTAATGAAAGCGTGTTTTTCTTCCCCTATTTTTCCCCACCAACATAAATCCCGTAGCGTCCGGGGTCTCTTTAAGTACACGACCCACCAGCACTTTTAAATTTTTAACTACCCGAGCATATCCAAATTGCGTGAATTTTTGCCATATTGGCTACACCCTTATTTAATACACGGCAGACAGATTAATTTCTGAATAATTTTTTTGTTTGTAATGACATGTTTATGAGCTTGGACCACACCATCCGGCTGGGTGGCTTGCGGGTCTCAGGCGCGGGGGAAAAACGAAGAAGAATCACCATTTTGGTTTTTTTTAGAATCTTATTTTATGTGGCTTGTATTTTATTTTTTATTTTTAAGTCGGGTTGGGTAGGAAGAGTTTTTTTAGGAGTCGAGAAAAGTTTTGGTTGTGGAAGCGGCGACTGAACAACTATTTTACAGACTCGACTAAGTTTCATTATTATTTTGTTACGTTTTTTGGGGGGTGGGGGTGAGGGTATTCGTTTCGTCTTATTACTGTCTCTTAAGTGCCGGGAGATAGAAAAGCGGATGTAAAATGAAGAAGAAGAAGAAGAAGAAGAAGAAGAAGAAGAAGAAGGAAAGGAAAGAAGAAGTGTAAGAAGGAAATGAAGAATTGAAATGAAGAAGAAGAAGAAGAAGAAGAAGAAGAAGAAGGAAAGGAAAGAAAAAGTGGAAGAAGGAAAGGAAGAATTGAAAAGAAGAAGAAGAAGAAAGAGGAGGAAGGAGAGGAGAAGGAGGAGGAGGAGGAGGAGGAGTGGGAAGAGATGATAGATTAAAACTGAAAGGCGAGTTAATGAATTAAGGTCGGATTTTTTTTTAATATTAAAGAAATGCCAGAGGAAAAGAGGTGCAAATGGCTGATGAATGAGAGAAGAGAATGAGAAGGAAAACAAAAATGAATAAAAAAAAAAGAATAGAATCGCCCTCCCCCCACCGCCTGAAAAAATGGATGGTGATGATGATGATTAGGAACCGGAGGATGAGGAGGCATGAAAACATATGAAGATGAAAAAAAAATAGTGTGTGAAAAACGATGGTGATGATAATGAAAAGGGAATGAAACGAAGAAGAAGAAGAAGAAGAAGAAGAAGAAGAAGAGAAGAAGAAGAAGAAGAAGAAGAAGAAGAAGAAGAAGAAGAAAAGAAGCAAATTAAAAAAGATAATAATAATAATAATAATAATAATAATAATAATAAGAAGAAGAAGAAGAAGAAGAAGAAGAATATAAGGAACAAGCAGAATAAAATAAAAGAAGTAGAATATTTTCTGGATGAATTGGAAATCAGAGGAAGAATGAAGACCATCTTAACAATAGCAATGCTAAAGTAGGCTAGAATACTAAGAAGAGTCCTGGAGACCTGAGGAGACTTGCTGTCACTCAGCCTCCAGTGAACCACCGGCTTCTGTAGGTGTGAGAAACTCGAATGGAGTGAAATAATAATAATAATAATAATAATAATAATAATAATAATAATAATAATAATAATAATTAGAAGAAGAAGAAGAAGAAGAAGAAGAAGAAGAAGAAGAAGAAGATTTCTATATTTGTCGTAATTGTCCGGTGCTGAGCCAACCAAATAAGTTGGATGATACATTCTAGAAATCCCAAGAAGCAACAAATGAAAAAGGCGGGAGAAATAGGTAGATAAGAAAAGTACATTTAATTACTATTAATAGACTGAGAGATAATTCACACACGAGTTTATAATCTGCACAATGTATGGAAGATACAAACAGAGATTGTTCTTGTGATAAGTAAGAGTGGGTTTAATTTGCGGAAAATATTTCCGTAATAAGACACTGGTTTTCAGACGGAATTTTAACATTTGAATACACATGGGGGAGGGGTTCACCCAAAGAGTGATCAACAAGCTATCCTTTTTAGATCATTATACGATCGCGGGAAATAGACACGCCGAACCGATGTCAAATCCTGGACGAGGCTGTTTAAATTTCTCATAGCGCTAATACTCTTGGGAAATGTATGAATCTAACAATTCCCCCTTCAGCTATGGGTAAAGGAAAGGGCAGACTGTCGCTTTAATCTTGTTTAGGCAACAGCTCTAGGAGAAGAAAAACTCTAAATTCGAACCTGTTAATCCTGCACGAGGCTGTTTAAGTTTCACATAGCTAATACTCTTGGGAAATGTATGAATCTAGCAATTCTCCCTTCAGCTATGGGAGTATAGTAGGACAGACTGAGCTCTTTAACCTTAGTTAGGCAACAAGTCTAGGAAAAGAAAAGCTCTACATTCCAACCTATTAAACACTGTTTAAGAAATTGACCTTTTGTTGCATCATACTCGGCCGGAGGGGCTGATATATATATATATATATATATATATATATATATATATATATATATATCATCAAGCTGCGTCAAATTAGAGAAAGGACTAGAGCATTGGCTAGTGTCCCAGCAATACATTCTAATAATCCACACTCTTGTTCCATCTGTGGACTTCTTTGCAAATCATTGGCAGGGCTGAAATGTCACCAACGATTAACACACAAGGTTAAATGAAAGAGGTTGTCGGAACCTCATACGTCGAAATCGACGGGAGAGTCCATCACATATCATCATGTCGTGCGGATATCCATGACAATTTCTCGCCAAGCCTCCCTATCATTCACTGCCCCTAGGAGGTCTTCTGTATAGCAACCAGCATCCTGCATAGTTGGTCAATGTGGGCGCCCCACGTTAGCATGTCCATGTATTGGCTTCCACAGGAGAACATTGCTTATGAGCTCGTCTTTGCTTCTCCAGCAGTGTCCTACATGCCTAGTCCGTCTCACTCGGATGGTTTGTGAGATGGGGGGCAGGTGGCCGTACAGCTACTTCTTTGTAGGGTGCTGTTTCCACGACTTGTTCAAGACTGCAGCTTCCATCTAGCTTATTTTGAAGGCGCTTCGTTAGGGTCCAAGTGGTGCAGCCATACAGCAGTACTGATATAACCACAGCCTGGAAAACTTGTCGCTTTAGCTTGTCAGTGAGATCATATTTCCATATGATTGATAATTTGTGTGTGGCCGGCCATGTCTTTCCTATTCGTGTATCAACATCTCTTTCTGTGGATGAGATATTACTACCTAGAACCAGCAAGTAGTCATTTGATGCTAAGCAGCACATTTTTCTCGCTAAAATTCATGGCAGTGGCCATAAATTTCGTAAGAAACATTGTTTATTGACATTCCCTGCACAACTCGAAGCGTAAAATCTAATGCATCAGTTATTTTCCGATATTTATATTTTTAAAGTAAATTACATTTTTTAAAAATTATCGTGACATTTCACCGTGACGCATCACGGTATTTTTTGAGATGAGGCTTGAGGTACACAATTTTAAATTTTTCAGACTGTTGCCTCATCTTTATTGTAGTATGTAAAAACACGTTTCGGCTGCTGTATCCTCCGTACTTGCTTTTTTAAAAAATCTAAATGATCGTGACACTTCTTGTGACACATATCGGATTGATGGGCATGCAAAAAACAATGATGTCATTTGAATTAGATCTTCGAAAGTTCTTCGACGTCTTGTTTGATTCACAGTCAAACTATTCAAAATGATTTCCTAGATAGGGTCATTACTATGCATGGATAGAGATAGAACATTAAAGAAGGTCGGAGGATACAGCGACTGAAATATTGTGTTTATACACATCACAATAAAGATGAGGACAACTGTCTGAAAAGTTAAAATTATACACAACTAGTTCATGTATTTACTCATCTTCCTCAGAAGTTCCCTGTGTATCCCAGCATAGCAATGGCCAGAGGAAGACCGGAGGATACAGCGGTCGAAACGTTGTGTTTTTACATACCCCAATAAAGATGAGGACAACAGTCTGAAAAATGAAAATGATACAAATCAAGTCTCATCTCTAAAGTTCAGAGAAATAATACAAATTTTATTTTCATTTTTATTCTATTTACCCGTTCTTAATATTAATGAAAAAACGGTGTTCTTTCAATATGTGATGTAACGAAGATTTGTGAAGAAGACAGAGTTAGGATTAGGGTTAGGGTTAGGTTTTAGGGTTAGTTTAATGGGTTTGGTTTGGTTTTGTTTGGTTTTGTTTTACGACATATCAACCTCAGTGGGTCATTTAATGCCGATAAAGTTTTGAAATAAATCAATTCTTAATGCATAATACAATTTTTTTTAATAAATACATTTTTCTATTTAACCCATAGATGGGACCCTAACTAGTACTACCACTCCAGGTCAGAGTGGACCAGGGAGCTATGGTGATGAAGGGGTGCACTACATTCCCCAAACCTCCAAAACTGGAACCTCACCATCAGAGTTTAACGTCATTCCCAGGACATGTAGACCCTCAGTCACCGCCTTCTAGCACCCATATGATAAAAAGAGGTTGGGGCTTGCCATAAGGGCGATAGGGTTGGGAAAATCATATAGGTGCTAGGGCTTGACCTGACATGGGGACCTCTCCCCGACCGTTCGTCTAGCCTAAGATAGGGCCAAAGTGGAGTATTGCAAGTCATGAACTGCTCATCCACCTGGGTTCTAGTTTAATGGGAAAATAATGCGTAGTTAATGGGTAGATCACATATTGGATCAGAAACCATTCGGTAGATCACATATTGGAAGAGCACCAAACAAACTATATAAATACAAATCGAGAAGATTTAGTCGTATAATCTGGGGGTGGGGTTGGAGCTGGAATGGATTAATAGTATATTAGTCTTTTTCAATGGAGAAAATAGTTTTGATATACGAGGAACTAGAGTTATGAGCGGAACGTATTAAACTCGTAAGTCAAGGTTGGTTATTTTGTTTTTCCAGCATACCTACTCTTTTCGGGAAATATGATTTAAAAAAAAAAACAACGTCTTTATCAGATGAGCTATGATGTAATATTTTCTCGTCTATGTTGATTTTTTAATCTCTGCGTCTTGCAGACATTACAAACTTTCTGGTTTGGTTTGTTTTGTTTTACGGCATATCAACATCGGTGGGTCATTTAATGCCGACAAAGTTGTGAAATAAATTCATTCTTAATGCATAATACAATTTTGTTTATAAACTCATGTTTTTCTATTTAACCCATAGATGGGACCCTAACAGGTACTACCACTACAGGTCAGAGTGGACCAGGGTGCAATGGCGATGAAGGAGTGCTCCACATTCCCCAAAACTCCAAAACTGGAACCTCACCATCAACTAGAGTTTAACGTCATTCCCAGGATATGTAGACCCTCAGCCACCGCCTTCTAGCACCCACATGATAAAAAGGGGTTGGGGCTTACCATAAGGGTAATAGGGTTGGGGCAATCATATAGGTGCTAGGGCTTGACGTGACCAGCCGATTGATCGGAGGGGGCCTCTCCGACCACCCGTCTAGCCCAAGATAGGGCCAAGGTGGAGTATTGCAAGTCATGGACTGCTCATCCACCTGGGTTCTATCTTTAAACATCACGGGTCGCCACCCCAGCCAACAGGTGGCCCTATTGGGGGAGTGTTACCCCTCTGCAGAGGTGCAGTTGGTGCATTCTAACGCCCCAGCCGACAGGGCGGACAAACCTTCTGATAATCCGAGGTGCAGGGTATGAACACCATCCTTCAGGTAGTCAGATAGTCTATATCTATTTTTCTGTTTTCTCTAGAATTTCATGTCAGAAATTAAAAACTATAAGACAAAAGAAAAATCTGCAAGAAAAATTCGTTTTACGGAGCTTCGAAAAACACGTCATACCTCTATGAAGAAATATACGTATGAAAAGTTCTCTAACGAAGAAAGGATAAAACGACATTTTAATCGAAAAGGCATACAGTGCCTGAGCACTCATCAACAAGACCACTATCTGTTAGATATTTACAGAGAATGTAAAGACAATTCTTTGTCAGAATTGAAACGGAAGTCTCTTATAGAATGCAGAGTAGTTTAACTGTTAGGTGAAAACTAAAAGAATCTGAACTGGTATGTGTGGAAAAGGTTAAGAACCTGTTATTAAAAAAAAAAACATGTAAAAGCCAAATTATATTTATGCAATAAATACAGTATATAAAAAGTATACATAGTATATTGGTATATTAAAAGTATACATTAGTATAATGCTATATTAAAAGTATACTAGTATATTGTATATTAAAAAGTATACATTAGTATAATGGTATATTAAAGGTATAATGCTATATTAAAAAAGTATACACTAGTATATGGTATATTAAAAAAGTATACATTAGTATAATGGTATATTATACACTAGTATATTAGTATATTAAAAAGTATACATTAATATAATGGTATATAAAAAGTATACATAGTATATTGGTATATTAAAAGTATACATTAGTATATGGTATATTAAAAAAAGTATACACTAGTATATTGGTATATTTAAAAAGTATACATTAGTATATTGGTATATTAAAAGTATACATTAGTATATTGGTATATTAAAAAGTATACATTAGTATATTATATGTATATAGTATATTGTATATTAAAAGTATACATTAGTTATATTGGTATATTAAAAAGTATACACTAGTATATTGGTATATTAAAAAGTATACATTAGTATATTGTATATATTAAAAGTATACATTAGTATATTGGTATAAAAAGTATACACTAGTATTATTATAAAGTATACATTAGTATATTGGTATATTAACAAGTATACATTAGTGTATTGGTATATTAAAAGTATACATTAGTATATTGGTATATTAAAAAGTATACACTAGTATATTGGTATATTAGTATAAGTATATATATTAAAAAGTATACATTAGTATATTAGTATATAAAAAGTATACATTAGTATATTAGTATATTAAAAAGTATACACTAGTATATTGGTATATTATAAAGTATACATTAATATATTGGTATATTATAAAGTATACATTAGTATATTGGTATATTAAAAAGTATACATTAGTATATTAGTATATCATAAAGTATACATTAGTATATTACAGTATATTAAACATATTAAAGTATATTATGTATATTAAGTATATTACAGCATATATTTGTAAAAGATTGGATAAAAATACTTTTTTTCAGTAACGATTGCAACTCTGAATATACATTTAGCGGTTGAGTGAGGAATTTGGGATAGAAATGTGCAAAATATTTGCAATTTCTGCATCAAAATGCACTTTACCATTTCATCTGTTGACTATTGTAGTGTAAGGTGCATATCAACAACAATCATAAGTGACCTACACATCACTGAAGGTCGGTTAAATGCAATGATCTACCTTGGCATTCAAGATGTGTGTCTTTACCCAACCCCTCCACTCGAGCAGGATGTGACACAAGGTCATTTTTAAGCCGAGTTTAACAGTTTTAATTCAGAATTTTTCTTCTCCTAGACCGGTTGCCATACCAAAATTAAAGAGCCCAGTCTGCCCAACAATTTACCCATAGATGGAGGGCGAATAATTGGAGTGATATCTTTCCCAAGGGAATTAGCACTATGCAAAATGCAATTAACCTCGTCCTGGATTTGAACTCTGTTCGCCGTATCCATTTCCTATTACAATAACCATTACTCAACAAACACCGTATATACTCGTATATAAGTCGAATTTTAGGCAGAAAATGACCGTTGACCTTTATATGAATAGTAATGTTGCGTAACTGTCACTTTCGAGGGAAATGAATTTGGCGACCCGAGTTCAAATACCGGACGAGGCTGTTCGCATTTCACTTAGGTCTAATGTGCATAGGAAAGGCGGAAATCCTTATCTCCTCCCTCATCTATGGGTAAATATTAGAGTGAATTCGGTCCTTTAGCCTAAGTACGATATTCGTTATTGGAGAAAAAAAACGTCTGAATTCAAATGAGTTCTATACCACTTTAAAAATTCGTATTGTGTCACATCCTCCCCGTGGAGAAGGGGTTGGGTAAATACACACAATATCACCAATAAATAAATGCTTACTTATCATTTTTTTATAAAAAGTTAATGAAGGAATGAATCTAACTATTCTCCCCCCAGCTATGGGTAAAATAGTAAGATTGACTGGACACTTTACTCTTGGTACGGTAACCAGTCTAGGAAAGAAGAAAACTAAAATTTAAACCACCTGTATTCCGCTAAAAAGTTGACCTTGTGTCACATCCGATCAGAGGGGTTGGGTAAATAAATATATGAAAGTAATTTTGAAAAATTAAAATTAGAATTAATGAGAAAAACAAAACTGGAGGCAAATCTCATTCTCAAATATTATTTCCATAAATTAATGATTTTGGGACTATAGATCAACGGTCGACTTATATACGGGGATATACGGGAGATATGCGGTATTTTAGGGAAATTTGACTATTCAATTTGACTGTTAAATTTGACTGTAAAATATGACTTCAAATATGTTCAAATTTTACTATTAAAATTCGGCTGTATAAATTTCACTATTCAAATTAAACTGTTCAAATTTCACTGTTAAATTTTAACTGTTCAAATTCAAGTGTACAAATTTCACTATGCACATTTCACTATGCATATTTCCCTGTTCAAATTTAACTGTTTAAATTTAATTGTTCAAATTTAACTGTTTAAGTTTAACTGTTCAAATTTCCCTATTCCAATGTAACTGTACAAATTTCACTATTCAAATTTCACTATTCAAATTTAACTGTTCAAACTTCCCTATTCCAATTTAACTATACAAATTTCACTATTCAAATTTCACTATTCAAATTTAACTGTTCAAATTTAACTGTTCAAATCTCACGATCCAAATTTAACTGTTAAAATTTCCCTATTCAAATTTAACAGTTCAAATTTCACTATACATTTTTAACTGTATCAATTTCACTGTTGAATATTGTTAAAATTCAATATTGAACCTTGTTCAAATTTTAATATTGAACTTTGTTCAAACTTAAAGTTTGAACTTTGACTTTCAAATTTGACTACGTAAATCTATTCAAATTTAAGTATTCAAATTTTACTGTTCAAATTTGAGCGTCAAATTTGACTATTAAAAACTGTCAAAATGTTTCTCTTTAAATTTCGCGCACTTTTGAGTTGTGCCTAGCGTATATACATTCAAATATATATACATACATGTATGTATGTATGTATGTATGTATGTATGAATGAATGTATTGTAAATTTATATAAGCAACGTTCATGTGTCTGTGCTTGTGTGTGTCTATGTGTTTGTTTGTGTGTGTGTATCCAGGCGGACAGGCATTTATATTTTATTTGGGGCCCTAATATTTAAACGCTGCGTTAATCATGATCTACACTGCAAAGAATTCTAATCAACTATATTGAAAAAAAAAAAATAATATATTGGATTTCCTTAATACATATCAATAAGCTTCAAAAGTTGTTTTATATTTAATACGAAAGAAATAAAAACGTACGGATAGCAGATGTTTCAAATTCTCTTGTGTGGCCCTTTTTTTCCTTTTCTTTTTTTTTTTATTTAAATAAAAATTCTTCGGGGCCATTTTCCTTCTGTTTATAATATTATTTTTTTTTTTGATTGTTAATGTTTTCATCCCCAACCCCCTAAGATCTCCCGACTATAAACCAATTTTCATAATGTTTTTCTTACTTTTGGATGATTTAAGGAAATTGCATTTCGCTAGATACTACAAAAGATATCTATACAAAAAGAAAAAAAAAGATTTTTTTTCTTTAATATATCGGAAAGAAAAGCGAAAATCAAATTTGATCAGATGTTTCTTTGGTATATTTGTATAGGTTTATAAGAGATTTTCATACAAGTTAAAATAAGTATATATATATATATATATATATATATATATACATATATAATATATATATATATATATATATATATATATATTATATATATATGATATCTTTATATATATATATATATATATATATATATATATATATATATATATATATATATATATATATATATATATATATTATATACATATATATGTATATGTATAAATATGTATATATATATATACGTGTGAGTGAGTTCCCTTGGCGTACCCTTCTATATATTTAATAATTATTTATCAAAAGTAGCTCAGGTGTTTTAAGCTGAATAATGTTTGCAACAATTGAAATTAGAAAATAAAAACTATTCATCCGGGACTTTTTCTTAAAAAAAATAAATGGAAAGAATTTTCACCAATTACCAGATGTAGCCAACAGCAAAACTATCATAACAACATTCTTCTGCTTCATTTGTTTCTGGCACTGAAAATTCAAATATACTTATATTTTTCTTACTTGATTCCGTTTGCATTTTATACTTACATTTCTAAATTTAGGCTGTTTGTAAAGATTAAATAAGATATGTATATATATATATATATATATATATATATATATATATATATATATATATATAAACAAATGTTTAGTTGATAAATGCAAAATATTTCAATTCCGAAGTTAAGGCCTCAGCCATAATAGGGAGGTTTGCAAGTGCATCACATCTCAGCAAAAAAGAACTGTGCTAGCGAAATGGGGATAGACTCCCTCGCCGTTTAGCTGACACCAAAAATAGGCCACTCTGCAGACTTTACATTTACTACTACTACCACTACTACTACTACTACTACTACTAATATATATATATATATATATATATATATATATACAGGTATATATCGGGTTTATATATATATACAGCTTTGTAAAGACGAAATATATATATATATATATATATATATATATATATATATATATCGGGTTTATATATATATACAGCTTTGTAAAGACGAAATATATATATGTATATATATATATATATATATATATATATATATATATATATATATATATATATATATATATATACACAGGTATATATCGGTTTAATATATATACAGGTTTGTAAAGATGAATATATATATATATATATATATATATATAATATATATTATATATCTGGTATATATATATATACAGGTTTGTAAAGATGAAAAAAGATATATATATATATATATATATATATATATATATATATATATATATATATATATAACAAATGTTTAGTTGATACACACAAAATATTTCAGTTCCGAGGTTAGAGCACCAACCTTAATCGGATGTTTTGCAAGTGCATTGCACTTGCTTGTTAGTTGGGTAGATTTTACGGCATGTCAACCCTTGTTGGGTTATTTTATGCCGAATACATTCTGTTTTATTCATTCTTCACGAGTACTCAATTATTTTAAAACAAAATTTTTAAAACTAATTCTTTTTCAATTTAACCCATAGATGGAACCCTAAAATGTACTACCTCTCTGGGTCAGGGTGGACCTGGGAGTAATGGTGATGAATGGGTACTCCGCATTCCCCATAGCTCCAGAATTGGAACATCACCATCATATAGAGTTTAACTTCATACCCAGGACACTTAGACCCTCAACCAGCGCCTTTTAGAACTTATATGATAAAAAGGGTTGGGGCTTGCCTCAAGATCAATGGGGTTGGGACAATCATATAGGTGCTAGGGCTTGACGTGATCAGTCGATTGATCGGAGGGGGCCTAAGTATGGGCTAAAGGTGCATACCAGGTACCAATTTTTTTTGTGCAGTGAGTTCATTCCACACCGTGTGTCTCACTTATGTGGCATTGTGTTAGATAAGATTATTGGGTACTGATTGTAACACAAACTATGCGACTCCCAAAATATATTTCCTGAGTATGACACTAAGCTGCAACTGATGGTCGGGCTCAAGTTCTGTAGATCTGGGAAGCGTAGAGAACACCTTCATTGCTATTACTTTCAAGTCTACTCTGAAATGGAATGGTAGTACCTATTCGGGTACCATCTATAGGTCTGTTGAAAAATATTCTTATTCGATAATAAAATGCCAAATAAACCTCTTAAGATTCAACAGCACAAAAATGTAAATAAAAACATACAACGAACGCGATTTCCTAAATTCTGGAATTTGAATAACCCCGGACAGGTTGACATGCCGTTAAAATCAATTAATCAGTGAAATGAAAAATTATGGTACTAGTGTTGGAATGCATACTCGAGGTTATTGTTCACGAACATAGATTCCGACGAAGCGTTCGCCATTTTTTTTTCAAAGAAATTTGAGTAAAAAAATAACAGATGAATTTTAATTGATTAATATTCTAATAATCCTGAAAATCATTACAAGAAATGATCGAAAATCTAAATCCATCTCCGTGGAATTGTTGAAAACATGAATACTCTTCATATCTATCAATTTTTTGCAGTTTCTATCTATCTATCTATCTATCTATCTATCTATGTCAGTTTGTTTACTATCTATCTATCTATCTATCTATCTATGCCAGTTTGTTTACTATCTATCTATCTATCTATCTATCTATCTATCTATCCATCTATCTATGTCAGATTGTTTACTATCTATTTTCTATCTTTATTTCTATCTTTCTTTCTATCTCTCTATGTCCGTTTGTTTACTATCTATCTATCTATCTATCTATCTATCTATCTATCTTAGTTTATTTACTATCTATCTATCTCTATCTGTATACCTATCTATATATATATGTATATCTATCTATTTATATCTGTATAACACACACACACAAACACACAGACCCCCCCCCTCTCTCTCTCTTTCTCTCTCTCTCTCTCGAATGCAACCACTCAAAGGCACACACGCACAATACAAGCATGACCGCAAATACAGACTAATTCTCATAGTGGTATATATATACCTGTAATATATATATATATATATATATATATATATATATATATATATATATATATATATATATATATATATATATCCTGATAGAATATATACATATCCTATAAATAATGATATACTTCTATCCTGATAAATACCTTGTCATTTAAATGATAATGATACGTAATGCACCAAAATAAATAAAAGTGTCGCATTTAAAAGAAACAGATAAACAAATTTTTGTATATGTGCTGCAAATAATTAAATGCCAATATGTTGGATTAAATATCAATTTTGTCTTATTACATATTAAACGAAAAAAAACCCAAACTTATTGTACATTAGAAATCCATAATCTTTCGTTATCCGAATCAAAATCATCTCCGTCGCTCCTTCATAAATTCGAGTCTTCGTTTTTATTTTATTTTTTTGCAAGGAAAATTTGCAATGAATTATGACACAGATATTGGGGAACTTGTCCAATAAAAATGTTCAAACATGGAACAAGTAAAATTGTTCAAGCTAAATGGATGCATGTTCGGGAATTCAAAGGTAATTTTTCTAATTGAAGTGATTGTGGATATTATGGTGAATTTGTTTATTAAATAAATAGGCATCTGAAAATATGTGAAATATCTGCAGGAAGTTAGGGTTGGGGTTTGAATGTCCATATCTTAAAATTGATTCCAATTTCTTGTCAAAAAATGCTGCCTTTTGGAAATTATATTTTTCTTTTTTTTTTTCTTTTTTTTTTGTGAATTCTGATGATGGCTAAAAAAACTGGGTATCAAATCATCCGGGTAGTTTTAGAAATAAAGACGTCTCTAATGATCGGAAATAAAATTGCTATACCCTAAAGACTGAGGCTGCTGATTTTAGATTGGGTACTGTAGGTTTATGTTTGGTTTTATTAAAGAAAGAAAGAAAGAAGCAAAGAAAGAAATAAAGAATTTGAAAAATGAAAGAAATGCTGTAAAATGAAAAAAGAAAGAAAAAGAAAGAAAGAAAAAAGAAAAAAGAAAGAAAAAGAAAGAAAAAGAAAGAAAGAAAGAAGGAAGGAAGGAAGGAAGAAAGGAAGGAAAACAACGAATTTAACAAATGAAAGAAATGCTGTGAAATAAAACAGAAACAAAGAAAAAGAAAGAAAAAAAGAAAGAAAAAAAGAAAGAATGAACAAATAAAAGAAATGCTGAGAAATAAAAGAAAGAAAAAAATCGCGAAATAAAGACGGTAGGAGAAAGAGAAAGAGAAAAAGAGAAGATGAAATAAAAAAAAATGTTTTGCAATAAAAGAACGAAACAAATAAAGAAAAAGAAAAAAAAGGAAAGAGAAAATGGAAGTAAAAAATGGAAAGAGGAAGAAAAAAAGAAATTTTTGAAACATATTGCCTGAGGGCTGAAAGTAAAAAAATCAATGTCAGCGAGTTTGTAAGTAAAATCATCAAATTCATTAAAGGATTAAAAAAATAAAACAATTTGAAATGTAAACTTTAAATATGTATTAAAATAAAACAAACTATATATAGATATATAATACCAGTCATGTATTTATTAAAACTTGTTTTAAAAAAAAACCAATGAGGACTGTCTAATGTTGCATGTTCAAATTTTGAGTGTATCTATTCTATGTTATGACGATTTTGGGTAATGTGACGTAAGCAGTGTCGTAGTTTTTATTTTACATACAAAGACCGGAAGCGAATCTCCATTATTAATAGATTATTATTGAGATTTCCCGGAGGATGAGTGACAGCAAGTCTCCTCGGGTCTTCAGGATTCTTCTGAGTATACTAACCAATCTTAACAGTGCTGTAGTTTGGATGGTCTCGCTTCTTCCTCTGATTTCCAATTCACCCAAATTATTTCCCAGAGTTTTGAGGACCGTTACAAGGGCACCAATTACAATTAGTACAAACTTTACCTTCATGTTCCACAGTTTCTTCAGTTCTCTGGCAAGGTCCAAGTATTTGTCTATCTTTTCGCTTTCTTTCATATTCACTCGGTGGTCGCCCGGGACGGCAAAATCCACGAGATGAAAAGTTCTCTTCTTGCTGATCAACACTAGGTCTGGTCTCCTGGACGGGATTAGGTGATCCGTCTGTACCTCGAAGTCCCAGAGAATTTTATGAGTCTCATCTCCAAGAGAGGTTCAGGCTTGTGGATATACAATTTAGTTGTATGGCGAAAATTGATTTTTTGACACAATTTTCATTATTTTCACTCTTTTTTGGGTTTTCACATCAGCTTTAGCTGATGGTATTTCACTGGAGTTTGAGTGACAACAAGTTTTCTCAGGTATCCCGGACTCTTCTTTGTATTCTAACCGATTGCAGCAATGCAGTAGTCTGGATGGTCTCAATTCTTCCTCTGATTTCCAGTACCTCCAGTCTTTTTTCCAAGCTTTTTGGGACCGTTCCAAGTGCGCCAACTACAATTGATCTCACTTTGACCTTCATATTCCATGACTTTTTCAATTCTCTGGAAAGTTCCAGGTGATTATCCATCTTTTCGTTTCCATTCATCTTCTTCCTGTGGTCGACAGGAACTGCAAAATCCACCAGTTGACAAGTTCTTTCCTTTTTGTTAATTAACATTAGGTCTGGTCTCTTTGCTGGGATAAGGTGATCTGTCTTTGTTTCGAAGTACCAGAGAATTATATGCGTTTCATTCTCAAGAACAGATTCTGGTTTATGCATATACCATTTTGTTGCATGGTAAACATTTATTTTTTGCATAATTGCCAGTGGATCACCTTTCCAACCCAATCGTGCCTAGCTTTGTATTTACTACATTCGCTTAATACATGATTTATGGTCTCATCTCTTTCACCAAACACTCAATATTGGCTGTTTTGATGTGTCGTATCACTTTTTACTTTGATATAATTTGTTCTTATGTTTTGGGCAGCAATTATTAGCGATTCACTTTCTCTCTTTAGGTTTCCTTTACTTAACCATGTCCAAGTTTATTATTATTATTATTATTATTATTATTATATTATAGTGACAGTGTCTGAGTGACAACAAGTCTCCTCAGCTCTCCAGGACTCTTCTGAGTATTCTATCCGATTGCAGCAGTGCAGTAGTCTGGATGGTTTCAATTCTTCCTCTGATTTCCAAATCATCCAGTCTTTTTTCCAAGTTTATTGGGACTGTTCCAAGTGCACCAACTACAATTGGTATCACTTTCACTCTCATGTTCCACAGCCTTTTCAATTCTCTGGTAAGGTCCAGGTATTTATCAATCTTTTCATTATTATTATATTATTATTATTATTATTATTATTATTATACAAGCTGCATTTGTAATTTTTGTGTTGAAGCTTTGGTAACTTTTATTAATGTTCTGCCCAATAACATTCTGCCTTTTCCCCGTTCGTATTGGATTTATTCAACTGGTGACAGCTGGTGTCCAATAGCCATTAAAATTCAAATACAAACACAAATTCTACTTTTTATTATTTGAAAATTATTGGAATGCAAGCTTGTCTTTGGTACAACAACAAAACTTGAATTACGTTGTCAGAAAGACTTGTTTAACGATTAACGAGTAATAATTAATTGATATGGGATATCTACTAAAAAGAATTAGATCATGGACACCCCCTGCAATCTTTGCTACAAAGCTTGTACTCTACAATAGGGGACAGCTGAAAATTTCTCCCCACGTGAGCTAACAAGGTTCAACATACCCCAATTAGGGATGGTTGCTGGTCGGGTTAGCTCAGTCGGTAGAGCATTTGGCTAAGAACCACAAGGTTCTTAGTTCGACACCGGTCCTCATCAACTCAGCGTATGAGTAGCACAGAGATCTGTGCGGTAAAGTAAAGAGCTGATGGTAGGTGTGTCGTTCCACCTCAAACGTAAAAACAATCTCCTTGGTCTAGCCCTCTCGATGATTGGCTGATACCGACAATAGGCCACTCCGACGACTTTGCTTACTACTGGATTTTATGGCACGTAAACCATTGTTGGGTTATCTTATGCCGAAGTCATTTTGTTTTATTCCTTCTTGTTAGGTATTCTTTCGAATGTTCCACCTTCGAATGAGAGCATGTATCCTTGCCGCGTAAAATCTTGTTGACTGTTCTTTGAGTCACTTCTTCATTACAGATTTCACTTGCTCATCACCGGAATAATGTTTGCCTCTAAAACCTTCTTTCGTGGGCCGAGATGATAGTCTGAAGACATTAAATCTGGTGAGTATGGAGGATGCGGTAAAGTTGTCCAGAAGTATCTCAAAGAACAGTCAGCAGAATTTTACGGATTAGAGACACATGCTCTCATTCGAAGGGTGAACATTACTATTGAGAGAAGTAGGGATGTGATCCACAGAGGACCAGCTTTATTTTGATGTATGATACATGCTACTGTGTTGGTAATTATACCTGTCCTAAACAAAATGGCATTACTTTTTGACTCACCCTCGTAAAATGTAGCAAGTCATGTTTTCGACTAAAGCCTATCCTTAGATATACCTTTACAAGTTCCTCCCAATATATCAGTGCAATTGTCATTTAAAACCAGTTTCTTCTGTATGTATGAACACACACACACACACACACACACACACACACACACACACACACATATATATATATATATATATATATATATATATATATATATATAAATTTCTTTTTTTCTTCTTGCCGGATGGAAGTGAAGGAAAAGTTTTGAAAATATTTCCCCGAATTTTTAAAATTTTTTAAAAGGTTTGTTTGTGTATGTGTGAATGTATATATATATATATTATATATATATATATATATATATATGTGTGTGTGTGTGTGTGTGTGTGTGTGTAAGGAGGTAGAGGGGCGTTTTTTTGAATTTTTGGAAAGAAACAGAAATAGTTGTGAAGCACTTCAAGCATGATACAAACAAATTACTAACATTTTCCTGTCTCTAAAAGAAAAAAAAATGCCTAGTTGCAAAAGTTTAAAAAATGTAACCAAATTCGCGAAGATACTAAAATCTTAGTATTCTATTTCAGTTTTTTTTTTAAACAGTTAATTCTTCATTTTTTTACCTTTATTTTTTATTTTCTAAATAATAAGAAAAAACGGAGAGCAGGAAATCAAAAAATGAAAATAAATAAATAAAAAATAAATAAAATAAAATAGATAGAAAAAAAAAGAAGAATTTTGTCCTATAATATTTTCTTGGTATCCCTTCTCTTTCTTGATTATTTTTGCCCGACAAATTATGTTTGCATGCATGCCCGAAAAGTCGGTTGAATTTTAATGATGTAATTCGGGATATTTCACTTGTGACTGTGTCAGGAAATATTTCCAGTTCTGGTGTAAATTCCATCCGATATTGACTAAAAATTTTGGGAACTCATTGAACCTTCCACACGGACACACATTCTTACACACACACACACACACACACACACACACACACATATATATATATATATATATATACACATATACATATATATATATATTCTTATACACACATATATATGTATATATATTCTGATACACAAATGCATATGCATGTAGGCGCCTGTCGTATAATGGTTATCGTACTAGTGTAAAATAATGAGATGTGGAAAAAAACACAAAATTTTAGTTATACATTATGCAATAGTAGAAATTAACTACAATTTGGGATGACGTGTGAAAGGTTGACCTGTTGTCTTCTGATTGGTCGATGAGTACCAACAAGGCGAGTAGTGAAAGGGGGATAGGGAGAGGGCAGAGTCTGTTGGACGCAAGAGCAGTGTCTGGGTTAGAGTTTGGAGAGGACGCATCGCAATGGCGGTGTGTCCATTCGAAAAAGAAAGAGAAAAAAAAACAGGAACATCTTGTTCGTTAATAAAAACAATCAACAGGACAAGACAAAACATCCCAAGAAATCCTAAGTAGTTCTAAACTCGGAAAACGGAGAGAAGCCATCCAACCCAACAACAGATGCAGAATACCAGCAACTCCGATCCAGAATAGCAGATACCACAGATTCTGATAAGTATAAAATCGTCGGGGTGGCCTAAAGTCGGTATCAGCCATACAGCGAGGGAGTCTATCTCCTTTTCACTAGCGCGAGACCAAGGAGATTGGTTTTTAGCGCACTCATACGCTGATATGGCGAGGGTCGGTATCGAACCAGGAACCTTAATGTTACCAGCCGGACACTCAACTAACTGAGCTAAACTGGTCCTAAAATAAGATATAAGATAAGTATAGCAATTACATTCTCTTTCAATTAGACGTGGTGTCACATATCGAAAAATAATGACCTTACATATACACACTCTAAATCGATACCACCACGTCACATATTGAGATTTTCCTACAACCACGTAACACTAGGAAACGGACACACTGACACGAGTTCAAATCCTGGTTGAAACTGATTGCTATTTGCATAACTTTAATACCCTTGGGAAAGGTATGAATCCAACTATGCTTAGTAGGGCAGACCGGGATTTTATCCTTGGTTTGGCAATCGCTCTAGAAGGAATAAAATTCCAAATTTAAACATGTTAAGTAAGTAAAGTCGTCAGGATGACCCAAAGTCGGTAGCAGCTAGACACCGAAGGAGTCTATCCCATTTCTACCAGCGCTAGACAAAGAAGATTGTTTTTGCGTCTGAGGTGGAGCACCACACCTACCATCAGTTCCTTACTTTACCGCACAGACCCCTGTGCTACTCATACACAGACTTGGCCAGGTATAGCATCGTACCAGGAACCTTGTCGAACGCTCTAACCTTGTGTCACATCCTGCTCTTGGGGAGGAGTTAGTAAATAAATACTAAGATTGTCGCTTATCTGCCGAATTCTTATTTCTCATGAGTGCCGTCACCTCAGCTAAATAATGGATAACCCTTTTTTATTATATAGAAAAAATGACATGGTACACAGAAATATATAAGAAGGAAAGAAAGAAATTTTGCAGAGAAAAATAGATTACAAAAAGTCGTCATTTTTCGCGACCCCCCCCACCCAACAAAAAAAAAATGGGAGAGATAAAAATCAACATAACTCGGCCAATTTTTGGAATTAGAAACTTAAAGTTGTGGGATTGTCTAAATTTAACATAGTACACACCTGGAAAAAAATTATATATATATATATATATATTATGGACTCTCTCGTCGATTTTCGACGCATGAGGATTCACACACACAATGAACACCCACACAGTGATTTGTTTATAGTGGTGAAGGCTTGTGTTGGACCATCCACACTTTTTGGTACAGTCGATAGGAAAGAATTGGTGCATCAAGGGTTGCCACACACCCAATCAACGACCGACCTCAGGAATTTTGAATTCAGAGTTATCCCTCTCCTAGACTGGTTACCTACCCAAGGCTGAAGAGACCAGTCTACCCTACTATTTAACCCATAGCTGGAGGGAGAATATATGGATTCATACCTTTCCCAAGGGTATTAGCGCTATGTGATATATATATATATATATATATATATATATATATATATATTTCTTGGTGTTGAGGATCATTCCATACGGAGTTCTTCTGTAGTGATACAGGTCATCCGTAGTGATAAGAAGATGGGATATATATATATATATATATATATATATATAATATATATATATTTAAGCCAATGATTTCAATTCTATTTTCTTTCTCATTATTAGAATACATGCCTTTGGTGATGTGTTTTACAGTTGGAAAGATCCACTGTGAATTTTAACTGGTCGCACCCCCCCCCCCCTCATCATAAGGAATAATGACATAATGATACGAACTAGCTGGAAAACACAGAAGCAAGAAAATGATATAGGTATGAGTTTGTCTGAAATTCATTAGATATGTAATTGGGTAACATTCAGTACAAACAGATATAGGGCAATGATTTCAGGGCTGGGGGTGGGGCTAGGGGGGGTGAAAGGGGGGCTGCTGTCAATGATAGGGGTAGGGGTCTAATAAGTACTTCTTCGAGTGTCATTATCTCTCAAAGATGTGGATTTTTTTTTTAAATAGGTTTCAAGAGAATATATCGTAATGTGAAACCTTTATTTCTTGTTGCACTTTTATATTATTTCTTTTTGATGGTTTTGTCTTTAGTATTTAATTAATCAAATTTAGACACTTATACGTGTGTATATAGAGGTGTGTATATGTATATGGGTGTATATGTACATTTGGATGTATTTGTCATAGACATTCACACACACACACACACACACAACACACACACACACACACATGTACATACACACAGTCTCTCTCTCTCTTTATATATATATATATATGATATTTATTATTTGGGCATTTGATCACCTATAGGGGTGTGTATATGTATATGCATATGTTTGAGTGTATTTGTCATAGACATTCACACACACCACACACACACACACACACACACGCTCTTTCTCTTTCTCTCTGTCTCTCTGTCTCTCTGTCTCTCTCTCTCCCCTCTCTGTCTCTCTCTATCTATCTATCTCCCTGTTCCCTTTATCTTTCTCTGTCTTGATATATATATATATATATATATATATATATATATATATGTGTGTGTGTGTGTGTGTGTGTGTGTGTGTGTGTGTGTGTTAGTCGTTATTTACCCATTTTATGACCTTTTTTCTGTTTTTTCTTATTTTTCCCCTTATTGCTTTGCACTTAAAGACTAATGTTTGTTTGAAATGCACATACACCTTTTCAAATTGTTATTAGTAGTTATTATTGTTTCTTTAGCAGGGTACTTTAAATTTCTCTCTCTCTCTCTCTCTCTCTCTCTCTCTCTCTCTCTTTCTCCCACCCCCACCCCCACACATCCCAGACATAAACCTAAGAAACGTTTTAAGAATATCGTTAAAAATAACCTTGGGGCACTTAGTGTAGATCTTAGTGAGAAACAGATAACGGAATAACGGGGAAAATTGATCAATTTGGAAAAAAATGTGATCTACTAATAAATTTCTGGCGTTTAGTTCTTCATTTTGTAAATCCAAGTCAATATTGAGTTTCGGTTTATTTGGTTAATTCTTCTAATCCCATTCTGTAGTTTTTCTTGAAATCTTTGGTAAAAAAGAGTGTAGTATCAATATATATAATTGTAATCCTAGTCCGTTGTGTTCTGTCTGACAGAAAGTCCTATTAGCAATTAATTAGAGTTGACGACGATCTTAAATGCTTTTCTTTGCCTGTTTATAATCGGCCATTCTTTTTCAGAAGTTCCAGCTCCTGTTTGGAAAGTTCATAAATAGGAGTGGTGATTTGTCGTACATCTTATACGTAAGATAAACTAACATCTACGATGATTGTAAAGCATTTGCAGCTCGTAGAATTAAAGACTCTATCTTGAAACAAGCACTTCGGAATAATGGTGGAACAAAGTGGGAGATCAGGATGGGACAGCTCCCCCGGGGCGCTGCTTTAAAGGGCGCAAAATCGTGTTAAGCCTTTGCGTTACTCTAACATCTTTGGACAGACAGACAGACGCAACATAAACATAGAATAAGATTCTCACATAAAATTTGCATTTCCAGTGGTACCTTAACTTATGAGTTGTCTGTCATTCGATAGATTTTTTGCTCTGTGTTGAGAGCCACATTTTTTTATACGAGCGAGCTT
>CM042148.1:110100252-110141376 GCA_023376005.1 Doryteuthis pealeii
ATGAAAGGATGGGTACTGTTGGTATTACAGGTAAACAGCTTAAATGATTCCCCGGAAATTGAGAGTTCAGTCTTTGACACAGATTAGGTTGGAAACTAGATCAATGGATAACGAGTCGGCAACAAATCGAAGAATTTCGCTATTTAAGTTCTAAGATTCCGTCGAAATGTCACAATAAAAGAGACCAACTAAAATCTATATATTAATAGTCGTATTCCTTAAAAGTACGACCGTTATTATTTTGCAACATCCTTTGGTTAAAAACGCAGAATGTAAATTCTGATAATCTCGTGTTGCTTATGTCGTCACCTCACCTATAAAATGGACTATTCCATTTTTATTAGAAAGAAAGAGAAAAAAGGACATGCTATTCAGAGAAAATATAACCGGAAAGAAAAGAGAGAGTAGGGGAAAGACAGAGAGAGAGAGTGACTGAGCATGCGGAAGCGATAATGTTAATATAAATTTAAATTAAGGTCAAAATTAAATTGAAATAAAACTAACAATTAAATCAAATTCTAAATTAAATTCAAATAAAACAAAAATCTAAAATTGAATTAAGATATAAATAAGATTAGATTTAAATCAAATTAAATAAAATTAAATTGAATTAAGGTCTCAATAAAATCAAAATTTAAATAATTTCAGTTTAGATAAACTCAAAATGTAAAATCAAATTAAAGTATAAATTTGATTGAAATTAAAATCTAAAATCAAATTAAAATCTACATTAAATTGAAATTAAATCAAAATTAGAATTAAGATTATATCTAAATCAAAAATTAAATTAGATTTTAAATTAAACTATATTTTTAATTAAATCAAAATCAAATTAAGATCTAAAATTGTATTTAGATTTAAATTAATTGAAAATGAAATTAAAATTAAAATTGAATTTAGATTTAAATAAAATCAAAATCTAAAATTGAATAAAAAATGAATCAGAATTTAATTTTAAAATCAGATTAAAATCTAAATTGAATTATAATTAACTTAAAATCTAAAATTAGTTTAAAAAAAACAACAACAAAATAACATTTAGATTTAAAACAAATAAAACTAAATTCATTTATATTTTTACTTAAAAGTTTAAACTATTTTCATTTTAAAGAGCGATCCGATTTTCCTTACTGAGAATTTGTTTTTTGTGCACGCGTGTGTGATCACTTAAGTTGTTCATGTTCTGATTTTAGGGGACAGCTGTTATCAATACTTGACAATTGATTTCTTCAGGGCTTTTCTTCTTCTTCTTCTTCTTCTTCTTCTTCTTCTTCTTCTTCTTCTTCTTCTTTCTTTCTTTCTTCTTTCTTTCTTCTTTCTCCCTTGTTGCAATCTAAACAAAGGCCTTGAAATATGTTCAATTGTGTGTTTCCTTTTGTTTCTTTCTATAAAGGTGACATCGAGAAAAACACGACCCATGAAACAAATCTGCAATGGTATAAATTAAGTGATCAAAACTGGGGTGAGAGGGCGAGGGGAGAGGGTGAATTTGGGTGTGGCAACACGTGATCAATTGGAAATAGAATTATTGAAGAAAACTGAACAAACACTGATAATAAAACCCTTATCACAATAACAACAACAACAACAACAACAACAACATTTGTAAGGAATCAAATTGAAGTAGATGCAAGATGATAAAGGTGGAAACGAAGATATTGAAGAAAGAATGACAGAGTGGAAGAAATAGATGTGAAAGAGAAGGGAAAGAAAGAAAGAAAGAACGGAAGAAAGAAAGAAAGACGAAAGATGAAAAGAGAGATAAGAAAGAAAGAAAGGAAAGAAGGAAGGAAGAAAGAAAGAAGAATGAATGAAAGACGAAATATGAAGAGAGAGAGAGAGAGAGAGAGAGAGAGAGAGAGAGAGAGAGAGAGAGAGAGAGAGAGAAATAGATGAGAAAGAGAAGTGAAAGAAAGAAGAAAAGAAAGAAAAACTAAGGATGAAGAGAGACATGAAAAAGAAAGAGATGAGAAAGAGAGGTGAATGAAAAAAACAAACAAATAAAAGAAAAAAGAAAGACGAACGATGAAGAGAGAGAGACAGACAGACAGACAGACAGAACAACAACACACACAGAGAGAGAGAGAGAGAAGAGAGAGAGAGAGAGAGAGAGAGGAGAGAGAGAGGAGAGGGAGGGGGGGCAGTAATGAATAATTATGAAAGATATTCCGGGCTATTTAAAATGGGGAAATAAAAAGAAGGAAAAATTTAGATTAAAAGAAACAAAGAAACACAGAACGGAAACACATAAAGAAAGTAAATAAAGAAATAAAAGTTTAGAAAGAAAGAAAGAAAGAAAGAAAGAAAGAAAGAAAGAGTGAAGAAAGAATGAAAGAATGGAAATTAAGAATAGAGTGAAAAAAATAAATGAACGAATGAAGAAAGAAAGAAAGAAAGAAAAAAAGAAAGAAAGAAAGAAAAAGAAAGAAAGAAAGAAAGAAAGAAAGAATATTGATGGTAAAAGTTTATGACAAAAATTGAGAGAAGAAAGAAAGAAAAAGAATTGATTTAAAGGCTGAAAGAAATCATTAACGAAAGAGAAAAAGAAAATTTCAAATAAAAGAAAATGGGCGATGAAAAAAGAAAGAAAAAAAAAAGAAAAAAAAAAGGAAAGAAAAATCTCCAGAAAACAAAATAAAATAATCCCCTCATCCCCAACCCGACGATATAGACAATCAACAAATATATAACGAGGGCCAGTTGAATGGTCCTCTGTCCATCTTTGATAATTCCAGGGTCTACAATGCCATCGAGTCTATTCAGAGAATCGTCTTTCAGGAGCGTGCATTACAATGGCATTGTGAATGTGGGGAATTATTTCTACAGATAATACGTAAAAAGAAAGAAAGAAGGAAAGAAAGAAACGGATTGTTCAATTGAGAACAACAGGCTATTCCACCAATGCCCCCTTTTCCCACCGTCTTCTCCATCAACGACAACGCCATCATTAATATCTATATATTAATACCTCCCTAAACCCTACCCTACCCTACCCTGTCAAAAAAATCAACAAAAGCTAGAGGTCAATTAGTACAGCTTTTAGTAATTACCAAAAGAGCAGTTTTTTGAGTTGCAAAATATTCAGAGGTTTTGTTAAGATTACAATAAGGTCACTTGACCCACCTATTCATATTTTTTTTCTTTTGAAAAGAAAAGATTTTTTGTTTAGGAGTTGGTGGGACTGATGCAAGCCACAAAAGTACAAGTTTGATTTGTTCATTAATTGATTCTAATGGCATGTCAACCTGTCTAGGGTTATTTTATGTATAGAGGTTAATGTGTTACATAATTATTAGATTCCTAACACTTATGTACCATTAGTGTAAAAGCCAAAATGGCTGTTATAATTTACAGCCGGCGGCGGCGGATTGAGTGACACGGCTTGACCCCATCCTAATCCTTCCGGTGGATACCGTGAGAATCGGTGGAGAAGACCCTCTTCCGGTTTAGATTAGAAAGAGTGTTTTAGTTCAGTATCGGCCAAACCACGAAGGTGGTAAGTCGCGTTAAGCGCACTGCCGACTCAATCTGTGCAGGTAGTCTGGTGGGGATTTCGGAATAAAATATTATCTAAAGCAAATCGAAGTCTTGGGTTATTATCTAAAAACTACCAATGACACAGGGCTTCTGATAAAGAGAAATCCCCAATGGAAGACCAGACACGAAGTCCCCAAGACGAAGTCCAGACGCTTGAAGAAGAACTCAAGATACCAAAGATGAGCAGAATAATAATAGAAGTAACGAGAGTATACAACAAATGGTTGGCTGGTTGCTTAGATTTACAGCATACCAACCCTTTTCGTGACATTTAATGCCGAATCAAGTCATTTTGATATCATGTTGCTTACAGTATCTGCTGCTACTTAAGTGGTCACCCATTTAAGTATTGAACAGTCTCATCGCTGCTTAACTTTGATGATCTAGCGGGAACCGGTGCTTTCAGCGTGACTTGACTGTAAGCGCATAGGGGTTAAGGAATCGCGTTCATTTTTTTATGAACTCGGTTCTATAAAATATGTTTTAAACAAATATATCTGACTCATCGACTGGTTAATTGCTTCTATCAGCATATCAACCTGTCTGGGGATATTTTATGTCTAGAGGTTATGGAATCGTGTTCATTGTACGTTTATATTTCCTTTTGTGTAGCCTCGTATGTCATGCAATGAATGAGATTAATTGTTAATATCTGTTCCCTTTTTCATTTTCGGTTCAAACAAGGCGTGTCTGGTCACGTTGACACGAGTTCAAATACTTGACGAGACTGTCCGCATTTCACATAACACTAATACCCTTGGAAAAGTATGCATCCAACTATTCTCCTTCCAGCTATGGGCACATAGTAGGGCAGACAGAGCTCCAAAAAACAGAGGTATGGCAACCGGTCTAGGAGAATGAAAACTCTGTATTCAAACCTGTTAAACTTCGCTTAATAAATTGACTGTGTCACATCATGCTCGTGCATATGTATTTAATAAACTTATCTTTTCCTTCTCCCAGACCGGTTGCCATACCAAGATAAATACATACACATACATATCTTATGAATACTCGCAAATATATGTACTTCCAGGTGCAAGTATTTAAGTTTCAATGTAATGAAATATTGTATTAAATTGGAAAGGCTAAGGAAATTAAATGAGAATGCAGATAAAAAGATTTGAAACAGAGTGTGTTATAATCTAAAAATAGAACATCTGTTTCAGATGTTCTTACTCTTCCATAACTACCTTATTTCATTGCTAAATTTTCATTTACTTTAAATAGGAAGTAAAGAATATCATTACAGTTATTTCTTCTTGTTAATGGATTTCTTTAATAATATTTATCCCTGAGATTTTTTGCTCATATTCATTGATATAAAATGAAAGAATTAGGAATCAATAATACTGAGCACATATTTATTTAAATCAAATTTTTAATATCAATATGCAAATCAGTCTTCCCGTTCACACTGTAAATTGCTATTTTGTTGTATATATAAATACAAGTGCATGTTATTAGAAGGTAGATATGGTCAACAGTATTAATAATGTAAAACACTTTTATTAATAATAGAGGTTCAACTAAAAATAAAATCATGGAGAATTTGACGTAAATAACTAAGGGAATTGTGACTTGAGTAGTAATATAGTTTCGGTTACAGACAGACTAACACACAATCTCTATTATAATAAGAGATATCATTAAAAAAGAAGAAAAATATCTCATTCAGTAGATGTAATATTTTTCATGTGGGCATTAACTAACCCATAATGTGTTGATATGCCGTAAAACAAAACAACCAAAAAACATAACCAATCTAATTTTAAACATGATCAAACGCATATCTATTTGACCCATAGATATACTTACCAACCCCTCAGGATGCAACACAAGTCAATTTTTTAAGCGAAGTTTAACATGTTTGAATTAAGAGTTTTCCTTCTCCTAGACTGGTTACCTAGCCCTGGTTAAAGAGCCCGATCTACCCTGCTATTTACCCATAGCTGGAAGGAGAATTGGATACATACCTTTCCCAAGGGTATTAGCGATATGTGAAATGTAAACCGCTTCGTCCAGGAATTGAACTCGGGTCGACGTCCATTTCTCAAGACTCTAACCATTAGACCACGCGCCTATTTGACTCATACATGTGACTCTAATTCTTGGTCAGAGTTGGTCAGGGTGCAATGGTAACCAATGAATAACTGTACACTCTTTAGAGCTCCAGATATGGAGCCTCACCACCGGATTTTTCGTTTATAGTGTAATCTTCACTGGACTTCTCATATAGTAATGATATTTCCCAATGCATTTTTATTGTAAAAATCATTTCCATTTCATTCATATAATAGAATCATTTGCGATGGATTTTTTAAATAATTTCTAATGAATTCTTATAGTAAAAATCAATTCCAGTGTATTCTTATAGTAAAAATTTAAAAAAAGATAGACAGAAAAAAAGATTGGGATATTTGGGCGCAGTCATTTTTTGGCGCCAGATACCCATCATCAAGAGAGAGCCAAGCAAGACCGAGTTGAAGTATCAATAGTGAATAGTTTACAATAGTTTTTAGTATAAGTTGTTTGGTTAACTCTTTTAGGTGCAGGGTGTTACCTGACGTCTAAACTGTTGTTCTTAAAATAAAACGAAAACAATTTTTTAGATAAGAAATATTCTTAACGCTGATGCAATTGGCGCCAAATCGTCGATTGCACAAATGGGTTGAAGTCGAAATAAAACCGCACCACACCCTCAGCATCGTTGGTTCTCTTCATCCTTTAGTTTCATCCTTTATTATCAGTCACCATTTTTCCTTCTTGTTTCTTATCATTCGTGTATTATCTACATTTCAAGCACTGATTTCCAGGTTAATTCTTCTTCTTCTTCTTCTTCTTCTTCTTCTTTCTTCTTCTTCTTCTTCTTCTTCTTCTTCTTCTTCTTCTTCTTCTTCTTCTTTCTTTCTTTCTTTCTTTCTTCTTCTTTCTTTCTTTCTCCCTTGTTACAATTTTCTTCTTCTTCTTCTTCTTCTTCTTCTTCTTCTTCTTATTATTATTATTATTATTATTATTATTATTCACTTGCTTCTCCTCCTTCCTTCCATTCATTCTTCTTTTATTTCTCCTCTATCTTCTCATATTCCTTCTTCTCTCCATCTTTCCACTTCTTCTTATGTTTTCCCTCTTTCTTCTACTCTTTCTTCGTTTCTTCTTCTTTCTTCGTTTTCCTTTTATCCTTCTTCTCACCTCCTCCTCTCCCTCTCTTTATTATTCTTAACCTCTTTCTCCTTCTCCTCTCTTCTTCTCCTTCTCTTTCTTCATTGTTGTTATATTCAGATGCGTGTATTGGCAAACGTGTTTTTCTAAACTATTGTGCAGATGTATTTGTGAGAAGCACTAGATCATCCGCGTAGTCCGCAACTGTAATAGTTTCTGAAGGATATCATCGGACTTTTATCTTTTTTTTTTTTTTTTTTTAGAGCAAAGGCTTTTTATTTCATTATATTTAATAACATTCGTACAACGTAGTATATACCAATTATTAATAAAATGAGGCTAATGTATATCCTTCTATGACTCCAGCGACAATGTTAAAGAAAACTGTCACCATCAGATGAACGAACGATTGCTTTCGTATCTTTGTAATTTTTATTTTGGTATTTTTTTCCGAAACAAATAAAGGTTGCTTAAGAAATAAGTTAACATTTCTAATGGATTTCCTTTATGATATCATAGTTTTAAAATTCTGACCTGTTCACCATACATGGTAACATATTGTTGTCTGGGATAATAGATCGGCATAGTCTACCATTTTTAAAAAGAAGTGTAAATAATTCGAAATAACGGTAAACTGGAAAAATATATTTTGAGTCTTATAGTTTGATGAACAGCTTCTCGTTGACTTAGAGAATCACGTGACCAGACGATGCTAGAAAAATGGAATTAGAATTTCTGTCAGTTGAATCGAACAACCTGAATGAGGGACATTCGGCTGTCATGCGCGCTCGGTTAATAATGTAACGGGAAATGAAAATGTATTCGAGGAAATAAAGTGAAAATTGGCGCTATCATTAAATTAAGAAATGATGACCAATTTTTTTGGACACCGTGTATATATAATTTGGCTATAAATTTAATAAATTGTTTTAAAATTATATGATATTATTTTTTTTAAATAAATGTATAAAAATATAACAATGTGTTGGGGTCAGTAAAATGGTATTCTTGTGTGTGGAGTTGAGTGACGGAGAAGTTTTCTGTGATTGGATATACCAATCACGTGATGAGCTCAGAATTTTTAACGCAAAATACCTAAAATGCCAACAAACACCCTGGACCAGATTTGACTTTAAATCTTCTCCAAGAAATCACCCTAAGAAACCAGATATCTTCTCCAGAACGCCGGTAAGTCCCTTAAATTCAACTTTATACACAGGAAGGGCTTTACATTATTATTCATTGTCTCATGTGCTGGTTAATAAATTGTTAGAATTAAAGGAAGTATTAATTCATTTATTTGTTGCTGTTAGCCTTAGAATTAAATGCCATACTAACACAATAAATGTTTTATTCAAGTAATGATGAATAAATATTACATTTAGATTTTTTACGGCATATCAACCTCAGTGAGTCATTTAATGCCGATAAAGTTTTGAAATAAATTAATTCTTAATGGATACACAATTTTTTTATGAATACATTTTTCTATTTAACCCATAGATGGGACCCTCACAGGTACTATAACTCTGGGCCAGAGTGGACCAGGGAGCAAAAGTAATGAAGGGGTGCTTCACCATCAGATAGAGTTTAACGTCATTCCCAAGACATGTAGACCCTCAGCCACCGCCTTCTAGCACCCATATGATAAAAAGGGTTAGGGTTGCCATAAGGGCAATAGAGTTGGAGCAATCATATAGGTGCTAGGGCTTGACGTGACCAGCCGATTGATTGGAGGGTGTCACTCCGACCGCCTGTCTAGCCTAAGTAAGGTTCTAAGTGGAGTGTTGCAGGTCATGGACTGCTCATCCACCAACGTCCTTTAGCATCACGCATCGCCACCCACGGCCAACATGTGGCCCCATTTGGGAGAGTCTTACCCCTCTGCAGAGGTGCAGTCGGTGCATTCTAACGCCCCAAGTCGACAGGGCGGAAATTTAGATGAGATACTAAATTAATATTTGACTTTTGTAGATCGCGTTGGTGCATAGACCGCATTACATCTTATTTCATCTACTATTTCATAATTGTGTGATTATTCGTATCTAAGAAAAGCCTGAAAAAAATATTGTTGCTTTAGAATTATTGTCTGTCTAGCAAATGCAAATGACTGTACGTCACACATCATTCAGCAAAATATGTTAACATATTTTTAGAGTTAAATGAAATTAAAACAGACAATGACATTGTGAAACGGAAATAAAATAAAAACAGTTTTATTTCTTTAAGCATTGGGCGATTTTATAACAAAACGATTTACTATGTGATGTCATACTTTATTGCGTATCTTTCTTGGCATATTTTGGACAGACACCAGACAAGTACTAAAATTTTCATTTTTAATGTTTTGTTTTTTTTCCATTGTACAATTCTTTTAAAAACTAGCAAGAATATGCACCTACCGGGCATAGGTATACAACTTTTAATGTAATTAAATAAATTAAATTAGAAAGACTAACGAAATTAAATAAGAATGCATATAAAAAAAATCCTTTTCTTTTCCTTTTAGAAGTCCATCGCAAACGACGATGACGTCACTCCATGTCTTAAACAGTCGTGGACCCTCTGGTAGCTAGTTAGTTCGATTCTAGACTAATAGATGCGGTCATACACATTGCAATGAAAATTCCCATCTGCATTTGGTAGTTCATGTCGACGAATACGTCACCGCTCTGCAGCCCTGATAATCTCGATATTGAGCCGCTTAGCTCCTGTGTGGCACACGTCTCGCCAACCCTGTCTGTTGGAGGCCGGATCTTTCAGACTTGAAAGTATGATAGTGTATTTCTTCAGATGAATAAAAAGATTACATTTATTTTAATTATATTCTAATTGGTTTCTATATAAAATCATTCATAGGATTGATTTTCAATACGTTGGAGAATAAAACAATAATATCAAAGATCAATAACCCCAGGTAATCATTTATTAAATCCGGTTTTGTTAAAACAAGTATGCAAATTAACCTCACCATATATTATGTAAACCTGCATTTCTTAGTGATATATAACACACATTGTAGGATTTTAAACGCAATAATAACATGGGTTGTTTTGAAGCAAATCTAACTCAGATTTTCATAAAGACCTCGATAATAAATAAGAATTATTCTACGTATTAATGATTTTGACTAAATTAAATACTCATGAATAAACTTACGCAATTCTTGAGGGTAATGTGACATAAGTAGTGACGTAGTTTCGGTTACAGACTGACAAACACCGAATTTTCATTATAATGAGATTCTTAATATAACAAAAAATACCTATGAAATACAATAATTTAGCCCTTAATTAATCATCACCATCAAGGCATCGGCAGCACTGACCTTAATGACTCTTCCTCAACTTCAGTCCCTATTACCATCACTCCTGGAAAGTCCTCTGTGCAGCATCCAGTATCCGTGCTTAACTGATTAATGTAAGTTTTTTCTTGTCGACCCATATTTGTGAGTCCATATGTAGGTGCCCACAGGAGAACGTCACTTATGAGCTCGTCCTTGGTTCTTCAGCAATGTCCATATCTTATTCATCCTGGGTGAGATAGAAGGTAAATGGCCCTACAGCCAATCTGTTGTGGGGTGCTGCTTCCAGCATCCTTGTGCAGTTCCCATCTATTTTTTCCTTCAAGCGTTTCGTTTGAGTGGTGCAGCCATACAGTAGCATTGACATGGTCACATGGTCGTCTAGTAGTTTTCTAGATTTAAAAATATACTACAGTATAATAATTTAATTATTACAACGCTTGATGTTTACTTAAGAGCTATTGCAAACATTTCAATATGTAAAAAATATAATAATCTTAATTTAACTCTCTCTCTCTCTCTCTCTCTCTCTCTCTCTCTCTCTCTCTCTCTCTCTCTCTCTCGCATTCTTTTTCTTTCATTCTCTCATTTAATCTTTTCATTATGTTCAATTGAAACAGAATAGTATTTCCGCTCTGCACGCTCTCTCCCCTTTCTATCTTTCCCCAAATATCTTTCTTTCTTATCCTCTTTTTTCTGTGTAGCATGCCCATTTTATCCCCTTTCTTTCTTTATAATAAAAACGGAATGGTCCATTATTTAGCTGAGGTGACGACACTCATAAGAAATAAGAATTCGGTGGATAAGCAACACCATATAATGAGGATTTATATTTTTTAATTTCATCTTGGACAGTTTCGACGGTCTTGATTTTAATCAGCAGGTGTCGCAAGATGATAACGGTCGTACTTTTAAGGATCATGAGTATTAGTTATTACATAAGAATACTTGACACCATCGTTACTTGACGCTATAATTATTTATTAAGGATTATTGCTATTAGTAACTTGAAACCAGAGGGCGTTGCAAGATGATAACGGTCGTACTTATAAGGAACCCGATTACTAATATATAGATAATGTTATCGCAGCACCCGAGGAGTGTTTTATGTTTTCGAATTAACAAAATAATCTGTAATATTTCATCCTGGGTTATCTCCCTTGGATCTTATTTTATGAGTTTTTGTTTGGATAAGATTTTTGATTGGTGGAGGGATGCCTTTGTCTTTGTTTTTTTGTTTTTTGTTTCTTTCTTTCTCTTTATCAACATTCGGCAAAGCTTGCATACATTAAGTTAAAAGCGGGCAGGCCACACTTAAGAAACTTGTTGTTATCGCATTTTATCTTCTTAGCAATAAACACGGATTTAAGAATGTCTCCGTTGAGGGCAGCAGCCGAATATTAGTAGCACTCACAGTTGTCAAGCATTCTTATCAAAACAGACTTATCGACTTTTGATCCAATAGTAATTTTTGAGACATGTACAATATGTTTAAGGAGATACAAAGAGAGACATGGGCACAGAAAATACGAAGATGAGGCGATCAGAGAGATTGCTAATTGTTAAGAACAACGCATATGGCTACTATAGGCAAAATGCTTTTTTGTTCTCTTTTTCAAAAGAGTATTGTTCATGTCTAGTCAGTATAATAAAACTAAGCACTTCCATTTTGGAATGACCTTGGCTCATTAAGCTTAAAGCAATTGTCTATTGGGAAGGATTTTTAGTGACAAATTCCTATCCGTAGACGTCCAAGATTTACTTGTGTTTTGATTCCATTGAAATATTTATGGTTTTTTTCTTTTTTTCTTTCTTTCTTTTCTTTTCTTTTCTTTTCTTTTCTTAAGAATTTGATCTGTTTTTTAAATTAAAAAAAAGTTTCTTCTTCTTTCATTCATTTTTCTTCTTTTTTCATTCATTTTTCTTCTTCTTCTTTCATTCAATGTTTTTCTTTTTCTTCTACTTCATTCATTTATCTTTTTTCTCTTTCTTCTTCTTTCATTCATTTTTTTCTTTTTCTTCTACTTTCATTCGTTTTTTCTTCTTTATTTATCCATTTTTCATTTTCTTCTTCTTTTATTCCTTTCTCTTTCTTCTTCTTTCATTGTTTTTTTTTCTTTTTCTTCTTCTTTCATTCCCTTTTTCTTTTTCTTCTTTTATTCCTTTTTCTTTTTCTTCTTTCATTCATTTTTTTCTTCTTCTTTCATTCATTTTTTTTCTCCATTCTCCTTTCATTCCTTTGTCTTTTTTCTTTTTCTCTTGTTTTCTCTTTTCTTTTATCCCTATTTCTTCTTCTTTTCGTTTTTCCTTTATTTCAAGGTTTTCTTTTCTTTTTCCTTTCATCTTTTTCTTCTTTTTCTTTTTTTTATCTTGTTTTCTCTTTCTTTTTATTCACATTTCTTCTTCTTTTTCTTTTTCTTTCTTTCTTCGCCTCATTTGAAAAACAAAAAACAAAACATGCTTAATTCTAGGTGATGCTTGAGCTTGTTGAAAAGCTTCGCTGTTCGGTCTTTCCTCTTGTCCTATTATAAAAATTGACCCTTTATCATTTTGTATGAGAAACAACGAATGTCTTCATGCACTATCGGCCTAATAAGAAACTCAGACACTTCCTATGTCCCTGGCAGATTGACTTGCAAGGATCGCTGTTATTCATGCTCTGGATTTCGGCTACAAATTCAGTACTTTTCTTATCAGAACTACCAGTGTGAGTCTTCCTAGCCGCCGTACCTTCGTAAGCACCATTGGACTCAACCAACTCTTTTTGAATTCTCTACACCGGTCTCTGATTGACACCCAAACACTGTGAAATCTTCGTATTGGTGCCTCCAGCGTGAATACCAAGTGGTACGTTTCTAAATTTCCTGAGGAAATAGTCCTGGTTTCTTCACAGACAGTGTCCAACTGATTCTAGTTTTCTGTACAGTAGACAAAGCTCTGTATCAAGTCAAAAAATAAAGGCATTATGAGTTATCGATCTGAAGGAAAATTCAACAACTACTGCCATACTACCAACGTAAGCTTCTGGGTCAAAATAATAGAATAGGAAGCAATATTTTCAGAGCGACACTCGTAATTACCAACAAAAGAAGGAAAAGAACAAAACAAGAAATAAAGAGACAGAATCATAAAAGAAAAGTTTAAATAACTAATTACTCCCAGGTCCACTCTGACCCGGAGTGGTAGCACCTGTTATGATCCCATCAATGGGTTAAATAAAAAAAATGAGTTTTAAAAGAATTGAGTTTGGAAAAACACGTTGAGTATCCATCGTCTTCGGTATAAAATAACCCAGCAAGGGTTTACATGCCGTAAGATCCAAGCAACTTACCGGCCAATTTTCTGGTTGTGAAGGGAATGATAAATTTGAATAGCAAAATGGAGAAGAGTAGAAAAAATATCTTTTTTTAAAATATTGGGGAACAAATGCTTAGAATTCAAAAAAAAAGTAGAAGCATTTTTGTCAAAAAGTAAGAGAGAGAGAGAGAGAGAGAGAGAGAGAGAGAGAGAGAGAGAGAGAAGAGAGAGAGAGTCTAAACGAAGTAGTCGAAATTGTTTGTTCAAACTATACAATGGTTGAAAAAAAGAGAAAAAAACAACAACGGGGAATTTTTCTGAAAATGTAATATATTAATGAAATGAACAAAAAATGTTTGAAAGAAGCTGATAAAATGACTAAAAAAATAAAAATAAAGATCTAAAGCAAGATAATAAATAAAATAAAATAAGACTCGTCCATTTAAACAAAATATTAAAGCAGTGGCAGGACATTATACAGCTACACGCATAAGTAAAAGTGTATACCACATTGTAAAACAAATGAATTGCTTTTCAGAGAGAGAGGGAGAGAGAGAGAGAGAGAGAGAAGCCATTTTGAAAAAGTAAAAAAAAAATACCCGAAAAATTGATGCCGCAGTATTCAATAAATTAAATGAATAACACAGAAAAAAAGAAAAGAAATGGATGAAAAATGTATTAAAAAAACTTTAAAAACAACATAATAATCCCCAACTTTTAAAAAGTAAAAAAAAAGGTTACTTTGTAATTTAAAGGCATAATTCGTGTAGCAACAACAATTATTACAAGAGCAGTAACAGTTGGTGTGGGTTGAATGAAAAAAAAAAAAAACTATGAAAAAATTAAATAAATGAATAAAATAAAATAAACGAGGGAGGTCGGTAAATGTGGTTGAGTTAAAATAACAATGGTTCAAGCTAGGCATGCAATATGAATTAGTTGTATGCTAAAATGAATGGATGAACACTATTGATTTCACGGTGAAAAATAATACAATAAGTATTTTAATATTCTAGAATAATGCAATATTTAAAAAAAAATTCTTTGCCTTAGCCATTTTTAATTGATGGTTGGTAGGTGTTCGTTTTGTTAATTTTACAATATAAAATTTCCCACACCCACTCGAAAAAAAAAAAAAAAGAAAAGAAAAGAAAAGAGAGAAAGAAGAAATTTATGATCTGATACATAACCTGTCCTTTTTCTTTTTTATTTATTTTTTTTTTTTTTTTTTTTTTGCTTTTCTTTTTAATTTCTGTTTCTGGTTTTGAGTCTTTTCATGACAAAATTGATGAAAAAAAATTATATTAATTTTGGGGGAAAAGAACTTTGATGTATAAGAACATTTTTTATTTCTTTTTTTTTTTGTATTTTCTGTTTTTTGAAAATTGAGTGGACGATAATGAAATTTTCGTGTGAGATTTTTTTTTTGTGAGGAACAGGAAAAAAAAAAGAAAATTTTTCATAATTTTCTGTCGTTTTTTTTTTTTCTTTTTTAATAATGCAACAAGTTGAATTCATGTTATAGAACATGTTTAAGAGTGAAAAAAAAATCTTTGAATAAAAATGGAAAATGAATGAAAAGCTAAGGAATAGGAATTTTAAAAAAAATAACATAAAAGTGGATGGAAAAAAAAATGATGAATGAAATTTTTAAATTGAAAAGATTTTTGGGACAATACACAGGCATGCGTGTATTTACATGCAAGGGCACGAACTCACACACACACACACACACACACACACACACACACACACACACATATATATATATATATATATATATATATATATTAACGAAAAAATAAGATTGCAACACGCAAAATAATATAGGTGGATTCCAGAAAATAATGACAGATGCACAGGTAAACAATACTGAACCCCATATATATATATATATATATATATATATATATATATATATATATATATATATGGAGAGGGAGGGAGAGAGGGGTGAAGAGATGGAGGTGAGAGAATGATCATATATACAAATGAATACATGTATAGTTGCCAAGATAAAGGGTGTATCATCAGTACTCAAATCCCCCTCTCATACAATATCCAGTTGAAAATCTGCTGGCCATGTTGGTAGAGTCTAAAATATGCTGACAGTATCCCCTTGCAGAGGGCTAAGAATCCCCCGAAAGGTACAACACTAAACTGCATCTGATGATGAGGTTCCAGTTCTGGAGATGTGTAGAGTATCCATTCATTGCTATTACTTCCAGGCCCACGCTGATCCGAAGTAGCTGTACCTATTAGGGTCCCATCTATATAGATCTGTTTTGAAATTATTCGTATTCAATACGAGTTCTTGATGCCATCTATACATACATAAATGGCAGTAGTGTTTATGTGTATGTTCGAAAATATAACAACGACAAAGTAAATATATCTACACATTAAATATCACCAGGGCTTGGTTTTTGAGCAGAAATAATGAAGGTCTGATTTATAATTGATGAAGATAATTAAAAAATAAAATTTAAATGATAACAATATGGAATCTTTTCCATTTAATATTGTAGACATAAATTTCTATTTTCAGAGTGACTGGATCAACGCAAGGTCTTTTTTTACGTAGGGATTTTAATGGGGCATCCAGCGGGGATATAACTCACAATTCAGTAATAATGGATCTGCGAGACTAACTTTAAAAAAATCCCCCTCTACCCAGGCGACGCCGGGTAGCCACTTCTAGTACATATATAAAGGGCAGTTGTATGTATCTGTATGTATGTCTTGAGGAAACTTCGAAAATAAAACAATTAACAACAAAATAAATATATATACACATTAAATATCACCAGGGCTTGGTTTTGAGCAAAAATAATAAAGGTTTGATTTGTATTCGCGAAAATAATTAAAAAATAAAATTTAAATGATAACGGCATGGATTTTTTAAAATATAATATTTTAGATAGTAGACATTAACATTTCTTTTCAGAGTAGCTGGATCAATGCAAGGTATATTTTTTTACATAGGGGTTTAAATGGGGCATCCCATGAGGATTCAACTGACGATTTAGTAATAATGGATCTGCGGGACTAACTTTAAAAAATCCCCCTCTATCCAGGCGACGCCGGGTAGCCGCTGCTAGTACAACTATAAATCATTTGTCCATTACTCCTTGTTCGTCTTACTTACATGGTTTCTGTGATAGGGGGTGATAGGACGTATATCTGCTTTTTTGTTGGATGCTGCTTTCAAGATTTGTTCAGAACAGCACGCAGCATCCCTGTATATTTCCCATCTAGCTTTTTCTCTTAGCATTTCGGTTGAACCCAAGTGGTGCAGCTGTACAGTAGCACTGCGACGAACTCCTCTTTTTATCATACATTTCCTAGAAGGTGGTGGCTGAGTATTTTGGTGTCCTGTTATGGCGTTGAATTCTATCTGATTGTGAAGTTCCAATTCTGGAGCTCTGGGGAATGTGGAGATCCCCTTCATCACTATCATTGTTTACTAAGTATTAGAATTACTTACACGAATCCATATAACTGTGCAAACAAATTTCTATTATCATTTATATATCAATATTCGTGTTCCTTATTTGTGCGACCATTATCATCCTGCAAATCCCTCTTTAGTTAAAAATGAGACCGTCCAAATAGACCAAGATGAAATGCAAATATATAAATCCTTATTATCTGGTGTTGCTTATCTGCCGAATTCTTATTTATTATGACTGTCGTCAATTCAGCTAAATGATGGACTATTCCGTTTTTATTTTAAAGAGAGAAAGGGAAGAAAAAGTACATGTTACAGAGAAGAAGTTAAGAAACAAAGAAAGACGATAGTGATAAAAATGAAAAAAAGAAAGTAAGACAAAGAAAGTGGACGACTATCGCTTATCACTCATCATAAGCTCGATGTGCGCGTTCTTTCTCTTTTTTTTCTTTCTCTCAGACGCCCTTCTTTCTTTCTTCTCTCAGAACGCGGTTTTTAAATATCGTAACGACTTTTAATTAATGAATAATTTACTCTAATAGGTTCGTTCCACGTCAGCACAGAACTTAAAATATCATCTAATTCTTTTATCAGCTGATTACTGACTTACGTAACGTATAAACTCATATTCCATTCTTCAGATGCTTGCATTCCAGTACTTTTCATTTGTAAACAATACGTTGAGTCTCGGATTGTTTTCCTTCCCAAAAATATTTCTCTAACATTTTTTGTTTCGAATCTAAATCGCAAACTATGAATTACAAATTACTAAAATAACTAAAATAACTTGCCCTAGGCAAGACTTTAGATGCACTCTACCTATAAAGTTTTGATAAGTTAATATATGTTTAGCAACATACTGGCATAAAAGGAATACAAACTAGGCATGACTGGGTGGGAAAGGTGATCCACTGGGAATTGTAGAAGAGATTAAAATGTGTCCATGTTGAAAAAGGTTCTGCACAAATCAGAATGTGTTCTACAAGATGAGACACATAAAATTCTCTGAGATTTTGAGATACAAATCGATCACCCAATCCCGGGCAGAAGACCAGACCTAGTGTTAATTACCAAGAAAAAAGGAAAAGATATAGAAATACTTGGATCTTACGAGAGATCCACACAAAGCTGATCGATGCAGGTCCTCGCTGGATGTCCCACACTGTCATGCTTATGTGCAAGTTTCCAAAGGAGAACGTCACTTATGATTTTTCCTTGCTTCTTCAGCAGTATCCAGCATATCTTGTTTGTTTTACTCAAACAGTTTGTGTGATAGGGAGAAAATGGTCGTATAGCTGCTTTCTTATGACGTGTTGCTTCCACGACTTTTTTAAATACCATTTAAAGCACGCAACATTCTAAGTTAATCCTTGCTTCTCCACCGGTGTCCAGCATCTCATGTTCGTCTTACTCGAACGGTATATGTGATAGGGGACAAGTAGCTGTATAGCTGCTTCCTTGTGAGGTGTTGCTTGCACGATTTGTTTCAGACCGCGCGTAACATTTTTGTGCAATTCCCAATTAGCTTATTCTCTAAGCGCTTCTTCAGAGTCCAAGTGGTGCAACCATACAGTCGCACTGACACAACTACGGCTTGGAAGAATTGTCGCTTTAACTTATCATTGAGATCAGAAGATGAGATTTTTGACGGGTATCAAATACGAATTACACGTTAGGGAAACTAGAAAAAAATACAAAGATATCTTCACAAAGTAAAAAGTTAAACTTGCTTTACCATTTGGAAGAATTGATTATGTCATTAAACAGGGTATAATCAAAGATACATTTTTATGTAATCAATACAATTAGGTGAGATTAACTCTATCGTAAAATACACCGAGTGAACTTCTGCAGAGGGATAAAATCCCCTAATGGGGCCACCTGTTGGTGGATACCCATAATGCTTAAAGACGGAATCTTGAAGAGTTTATGACTTGCAACATTCCACTTGGGCCATTACTTAGGCTTGACTTATATGAGTGTCTGGACCCTATTGCTTCTATAGCAAACCCCCAACCCTTTTTATCATATATGTGCTAGAAGGCAGTGTCCGAGGGTCTTAGTGTCCTGGGTATGACACTAAACTGCATCTAGTGGTGAAGTTCTAATTCTGGAGCTCTAGATGGTGTGGAGTACCCCTCTATCGTCATTACACTCTGATCCACGCTGATTCGGAGTGGTAGTACCTGTTAGGGTCCCATTTAATGGGTGAAATAGATTTAAAAAAATGAAAGGTAACTTCAATGTTGGTGGTCGGAAAAGAGAAACTGGAAATCAGAGGAAGAAGGAAGGAAGAATCGAGACCATACAGACCACAGCACTGTTCAGATGAGCTAGAATACTTAGAAGAATCCTGGAGAACCAAGGAGACTTGCTGTCACCTAAACGCCAGGGAAGAACAATTAAAACATAGATTGAACATTATAAGATTAAAATGTCAGATACAAATTGATGACTATATACAAGGTGTATCAAAAAAGTATCGATATATTTTTACTTTTTGGCACACCTTGTATTCTAAAAAAATAACGTTCCTTCATTCTTCATTTCTATCTTAGTAAATACAGTTTCAAACTTGGTACTTTTTTGACACACTTTGTATTCGGAAAAAATTAATGAATGGAACGCTATTTTTTTCAGAATACAAGGTGTGTCAAAAACTAAAAAAAATCTCGACACGTTTTTGATACACCTTAATATATATATATATATATATATATATATATATATATATATATTCTTTTTGGTGGGTACCAAGTCATTGGTATTAGGATGATTCTAAGCTGACCCTTTCTTCCAACTGTAGGGTGTTGCAAAGTGCAGGTTCGCTTTGAGAGCTCAATGCTTAATTTTTATAAACAGAGCAAAGTAATTTGTAAAGAAAAAAGGCTTAAAAATCGGGTTTTAATCGATTATGGTCCATTTCCACCCGTGGGTATCTGAGAATCCCCCGAGTTTCATCAGATCTTTATTGAAAAGAAACTATTGAAATAAAGATCTGATGAAACTTGGAGGGTTCACAGATACCCACGGGTGGAAATGTGTCATAATCGATTAAACACGATTTTAAGCCTTTTTCCTTAGACACACACACACACACACACACACACATATATATATATATATATATATATATATATATATAGGTTATTAACTATATCCGATTAGATTACGCGGAAAATATACCCTGCCGAGGATTAAGACCCCCCCCCCAAAAAAAAAAAAAAATGTGTGTCTTGGGTCTGAAACTAAAAAGCATCTGATGGTGAGATTCCAGGTTTGGAAATCCGGGAATGTGTAGTACTCCTTCATTAGCATCATTCCCAGATCTACTCTGACCCGGAGTAGTTGTACATGTTGTCCATCCCTGGGTCAAATGGATCTGTTTGCTAATTAAAACTGGTGTGAAAAACTCGGAGAAAGTGAACATACTCACTTAGAAATTTTTCTAATAATTTTCAATTTAAAATTTCCAAAAACTACAAAAATATCTAATGCTCAGCGTTCGTTCTCAGGATAATTATTTTGACAGCTTTGCGACCAGATTTTTGAAGAATTCGCAGCATCCGATGAAGTTGTGAACCGGGTCATATGAATAAATTTGTTTCAACAACTTACTTTTTAGTTTACTACAGTTAGATTTACGTACGTACACACACACACACACACACACACACACACACACACACACACACGCACGTAAAATATATATATATATTTATGCTTGTGTACATATATATATATATATATATATATATATATATATATACATACATATAGTTTCCTATATTTTACCAAACGCCGTCCGTTTCATGTCAATGCTATTCTAACACAGAGACACACATACACAGACAGACAGACAGACAGATACACACACACACACATGAACACACACACACACACACACACACACACACACACATATATATATATCATTGATAATATAGTTTGCTATATCATACTAAGCGCTGTTCATGTCTATGCTACCTTAACACATACACAAAAACACACACACACGCACACACACACACACACACATATTATATATATACATATATATACATGGTAGCATATATATATGTATATATATATATATATATGGTACATATATATATATATATATATATATATATATATATATTTAGCACCTAGATATAATGACATTTACACAAGCATAAAGATACACTTACGAATATGCACATGTAGATATACATATATCAATTCGCAGTATTTTTTGAGAATTGAAAATAAAGTGCTCGATTACAGGTGTAAGAGCTGTGGGCGACAATATACCCACTATTTCCACCAGAATGCGGAGAAATACAAAAATTCAACTCACAAAAAACTTCACGCATATATAAATGAATTGACATTCCTTGCATTTCTTAACAGACACATTGTCTTGATGATAGGTGGCTAACACGCTGCTTGGAAACCACTGGTAACAATTGCACCTTAAACGTATTGTAGACAATAATGAATAAATAAAAGAATATACATATATCGATGCATATTTCTTCAATTGCATATACGTTCATGTGTAAGTGCATTCAGGTGTTTATATTTTTTTAGATCTGAATGCAGATATGGGTGTATGCATGCCTATACACGCATACATAGGGAACATGTATTAATTTTTCACATATACTTTTCTATAACTATATAAGTAAGTAAGTAAAGTCGTCGGGGCGGCCTAAAGTCGGTATCAGCCAGTCAGCGAGGGAATCTATCCCCTTTTCAATAGCGCTAGACCAAGGAGATTGTTTTAGCGTCTGAGGTGGAGCGCCACACCTACCATCAACTCCTTACTTTATCGCACAGATCCCCCTGCTACTCATACGCTGAGTTGGCAAGGACCGGTATCGAACTAGGAACCTTATGGTTTCTAGCCGAATGCTCTACAGACTGAGCTATGTATATATATTGATATGTGAGTGAAGGTATATATGAGTGTATGCTTGTCTATAAACACATACATAAAGAACGTATATTTATTTTTCATATATATATTTTCTATAACTGCACACACACACACACACACACACACACACACACACACACAATATATATATATATATATATATATATATATACAGATATATATGTATTCATTCATCTGTATGTGCATTTATGTGTTTATATTTGTAAACGTGAATGCAAAAATGAGTGTATGTATGCCTATACACAAATGCATAAAGAACGTATATTCATTTTCCATATATATATATATATATTATATATATATATATATATAATATATATATTATATATATTATATATATACCGAAATTCATAAAGAAATAAGTATCTATACGCATACATATGTATATGCTTAAACAATGATATGACTGAATTCAGAAATTCTTCTTTTTCTCCATTTTTTTTCAATTATGAACCATTTTTTTTTCTTTCAGTTACAAAAGGAAAAAAATAAAAGATATTTCTTAATGTGATCAATAAAAAGTTCCTATTCTAATTCATTGATCTAAGTGCTGAAATTTTTCAATTAAAACTATTGTATTTTTTGAAAAATCCATTTGATTTTGTTTCATCGAATGAAGTTTTTTTGTTTTTAAACTTTTGTTGTTGTTGTTGTTGTTGTTGATGCATAGAAGAAGATGCTTGAAATTGGCGGGCAAAACATGCTGTCCAGTGTGTAGACATTTGGTGCAACTTGTTCAATAGTAAATATATTATTATTTATGGAATATGAATCGTGAAGGAATTTTTATGAAAAAGTGAACAGCAGGCTGCAATAACACAGTTGGACATTTTATTACAATTTCTTTTTTCTTTTATTTCTTTTTGTATTTAATTTTGAATTTTTCTTTCTTCTTATATATATATATATTATATATATATATATATATAATATAATATATATATTATAATATAATATATATGTGTGTGATGTGTGTGTGTGGTGTGTGGTGCTTTAGACACACTACATATATATAAAAATTATATTACTTATATTATATATAATAAAAAAAAATAAATAAAATAAATAAAAAGAAAATAGGTACTAGAGTTTTATGTTACTCCTAGATTTTTCATTAATTAATATGACAATATTCTTTTACTCTTTCTCTCTTTTTTCTTTGCTACTTTTAATTTTCTCTATATTTTGTTTGTCCCTTTCTCTCCGCGTTCTCTTCTCTTTCTTTCTTCTCTTTCTCTTCACTTCTTCTCTTTTTTTTTCCTTTTTTTCGCAATTGTTGGGTGTGGGCTCTTTTTTATATCTCTGTAATATAAATTATCAATTTCTCTAACGAACACCTACCAAACCATTAATTACATAAATTGGCTAGGCAATGAATCTTTCTTTTTTTCACTATTTGCTTATTAAGCTAGTAATCATCCAAACATTACTTTATTGTATTATTTTCTTCAATCGGCAATTCGATCGCTGTTTCATTCACCATCATTTAGCATACAACTAATCTCTCCATATTGTCATTCTGCCTAGCTCTTTGCATCCGATCTTGGTTTATTTTACACTCAACCACATTTACCGACTCTGCCTCGCTTTATGTCTCATTGTAATTTTCATGTAATCTATTCACTGTTCTGTTTCTGTAACTTTTTTTATTTAATTTTTTCCTATAGCTTTGTCATTTTTTCTTTATTTTCCTATTTTTTTTTTTTTTCACTCTCACACCCCACACCAAACTGTTTTGCTCTTGTATATAATTGTGTTGCTACACAATTATGTCTTTAAATTACAAAGTATCTTTTTTTTTACTTTTAAAAGATACTGGGGATTATTTAATGTGTTTTTAACACTGTTTCTTTTCCTTTCTTTAATACATTTTTCATCTCTTCTCTTTCTCTTTTTTCTGGGTTTATTTCATTCACACTTTTTGAATACTGCGGTCAATTTTTTTCGGTGTATTTTTTTTTACCTTTTTTCAATATATATCGGCTTTCTCTCTCTCCTTCTCTCTCTTCCTCTCTCTCTGCTGCAATTTCATTGTTTTCACAATGTGGGATCATTTTACTTATGCGGTGTGCTGTATAATGTCCTGCTCACTGCTTATATTTTTGTTTAAAATGGTACGAGTCTTATTCTTATTTTATTTAATTATCTTGTCTTTAGATCTTTATTTCTTATTCTTTTTTTAGTCATTTTATCAGCTTCTTTCAAATCATTTTTTGATTTTCATTTCTTAATTATAAATATTTCAGACTTCCGTTGTTGGCTTTTTTTCTCTTTTTCAACCCCTTTGTATAGTTTGACAAACCATTTCCGACCTATCGTTTAGACTCTCTCTCCTCTCCCTCTTCTCTTCTCTCTCTCTCTCTCTTCTCTCCTCCTCTCTCTCTCTCTCCTTACTTTTTGACAAATCAAATGCTTCCTACTTTTTTTTTGAATTTAAGCATTTTGTTCCAAATATTTTAAAAAAAAACGATATTTTTCTACTCCTTCTCCATTTTGTATTTCCAAACTTATCATCCCCCTTCAACAACCTAGAATAAATTTGGTCCGGTAAGTTGCTTGGATCTTACGGCATTAACCCCTTGCTGGGTTATTTTCTATACCCGAAAGATCGATGGATACTCCAACGTGTTTTTCCAAATCTCAATCTTTTAAATCATTTTTTTCTATTTAACCATTTGCATGGGATCATAAAGTGTTGTACCCACTTCCGGGTCAGAGTGGACCTGTAGTATTCGTTACTTAACTTTTCTTTTTATGTATCTTGTCTCTTTATTTCTTGTTTTGTTCTTTTCCTTCTCCTTTTTCTTGTTTGGTTTAATTACGAGTGTCGCCTTTGATAAATTTTGCTTCCTATTCCTTTCATTATTACGTTGTAACCCAGATTAGTCTTATTTTTACCGCTTTGGTCATGTATTGGCAGTTAAGTTTGTCTTGCATTTCTTTCTCTCCCAGTAATCTTGGTTGGGTTATAACTTTATCAATAGTCCTTTTATAATTTTGATGACTTATGATATACATAGCTTTAATGTTCTACTGTTATTTCAGCATAATATAGAACATTTGCGCTACTCTGTATCATGTTTTAGAAAGTATACCCAAGGACTATTTTCCTCAGGAAATTTAGACGTACCACTTGGTATTCACGCTGGAGGCACCATACGGAAAAGAATTTTTCACAGTTCGGATTTGGGTGTCATCACTTCAGAGATCCGGTGTCTAGAGATATTTACAAATAAGAGTTGTTGAGTCTCAATGTGCGTTGCTTTACTGAAGCGTATACGAAGCAGGTAGTGATGACTATTACACATGACGTAGTTTGATAAGAAAAGTATTCTGTAATCTTTGTAGCGTCAGGCATGAATAACAGCGATCCCTTGTCAAGTCAAATTGCCACGCGCGACATAGGACAGTGTCTGAGTTTCCTTATTAGGCTTCCGATGTGGGATGAGATCATATCGTTGTTTCTCATACAAGAATGAAATAAGGGTCAATATTTTATAATAGGAAACAAGAGGAGAAGACCGAAAAGACGAAGCTATTTCAACAAGCTCAAGCAAATCACCTAGAAATTAAGTCATGTTTTGTTTTTTTGTTTTTCAATATTGAAGGACCGAAGAAAAGGAAAGAAAAAGAAAGAAGAAGAGAAAATGTGAATAAAAGAAAGAGATAAAACCAGATAAATTTACAAAAAAATTCATGTACTTATTTATTTTTCTTAATATAAATCACATGATAATCATTACTACAAAATCTTTTTCCGATATTATCTTTCTTCCTTTTATATCATAAAAAGAAAAGAAGAAAAGATTACTAAGGAAAGTAAAAGAAAACCTTGGAAATATAGGGAAAAGAAAAAGAAGAAAAGATAGGGATAAGACAGAGACAGAGAAGAAAAAGACACTTGGAATGAAGGAGATGGAGAAAAAAATTAATGAAACGAATTGAAGAAAAAATGAATGAAGAAGAAAAAGAAAAGGATAAAGAGAATAGCAAAAAGGGAATAAAGAAGAAGAAAGAAAAAAAACAATGAAAGAAGAAGAAAGAGAAGGATTAAAGAAAAGAAAATGAAAAATGGATAAAGTAAGAGAAAAAACGAAATGAAAGTAGAAGAAAATAGAAATGTGAAAGAGAGAAAGAGAAAAAAGATAAATGAATTGAGTAGTAAGAAAAAGAAAAACATTGAATGAAAGAAGAAAAGAAATGAATGAAAAAAGAAAAAATGAATGAAGAAGAAGAAATCTTTTTTTAATTTTAAAAAACAAGATCAATTCTTAAGAATAAGAAAAGAAAAGAAAAGAAAGAAAGAAAGAAAAAAAGAAAAAAACCATAATATTTTCATATTGGAATCTAAAAACACACCGTAAACTTGGACGTCTACGGATAGGAATTTGTCAACTAAATCCTTCCCAATATAGACATGCTTAAGCTTAAATGAATGCAAGGTCATTCAAAATGGAGGTGCTTGTTTTATTATACTGACCTAGACATGAACAATACTCTTTTGAAAAAGAGAACAAATAAAGCATTTTGCCTATAGTAAGCATATGCGTTGTTTCTCTTAACAATTTAGCATTTCTTTCTCTCACATTACATCTGTTCCCTCTCTCTCATTACATCTTTCTTTCTTCTCTCATTTCATATTTCCTTCTTTCTTTCTCTCTCTTTCATTACATATTTCTTTTTTTCTCTTTCATTACATCTTTCTTTCTTTCTCTCAATTCATATTTCCTTCCTTCTTTCTCTCTCATTACATCTTTCTCTCTTTTCTCTCTCTCGTTACATCTTTCTTTCTTACCTTCCTTCGTTATTTCTTCTCCATTTTCCTCATCTATAATTCTTATCTATAAATCCTGGCTTTCATCTCTTTCTTTCTTTCATTAATTCTTTCGTATTTTTCTTTCATTTCCATTTTCATTATCTATTATTCTTATATATATCTCCTAGCTTTTTCAGACTCCATTATACTCTTCTCTCTTCTCTCTCTCTCTATCTCTCTCTCCCTCTCTCTCTCTCTCTCTCTATTTATCTTTATAAAATTTCAACTCACCCATTCTTAATATTTCTATGTTCCATTGTAACTAAAATAAAAATGAAATTGCTAACACTGCACACACCCTATACAAGAAAAGAAAAAGATGATAGAGAATTATTTGAATGGGAATCCTAATATGATCAGATAAGAATGTTTAAATTTCATAGAATTTTTGCACTTCTTTTCAATGAGAAAAAGTCAAAAGTTTCTTGAAAAACCTTTTGTTGAAGTCCGAACATTTTCAGCTTTTAAAGTAATCGTTAGAAATTTTCTCTCCCGGCAACGACGATATATTGTTGAAAATATTTTTTTGCTTTCTATGTTAGAACATTGGATACAGAACTTTCATTTACTTGATTGGTGTTAGTTTTTTGAGGACATTTATATTCAGGTCAGATGCTGTTTTTAATATAAAGTCGCTTTTGTTACATATTTTGTGGGGGTGAAAATATACGCAGTCATAATATATATATATATGGGTTAGCTCAGTCGGTAGAGCGTTCGGCTAGAAACCACAAACTTCCTAGTTCGATACCGGTCCTCGCCAACTCTGCGTATGAGTAGCACAGGGATCTGTGCGGTAAATTAAGGAGCTGGTGGTAGGTTGTGCGCTCCACCGAGATGCTAAAATAATCTCCTTAGTCTAGCGCTATTGAAAAGGGGATAGACTCCCTCGCTGACTGGCTGATACCGACTTTAGGCCGCCCCGTCGACTTTTACTTACTTTACTTATATATATATATATATATATATATATATATATATATATGATATTTGAGTTAAGGTAGTGTGGACATGAAGTCAACACCTGGCTGCTGACAGTTTCTCGCTTATGCGATGTTCATACATATGTATATATTAAAAACTAAAGCTGTGAACATTCTAATTTCAATTTAATCACACACACACACACACACACACACACACACACACACACACACACACACATATATATATATAATATATATATATATATATATTGCATGAGAATTGTTGTGCCCAAGGTTTCATGCTTTAACCCATTCCTCAGACTGCGACTGTCTGACGAATGCATTAAAGCAGGAACCAAATGTCACACACACACACACACACACACACACACACACACACCACACATATATATATATATATATATATATATTATATATATATTACATACATATATATATATATATTTATACTTATATTAATACTTATATATATATTTAGAGTAATAATATTAGTGATAGTAGTTGAAGAAAAGTGTTAGGGTCTACGATGGTTTCAATCCAAATGATTTCATCAGAACTCTACTTTATATTTAAGTAAGTCGATGTAATTCCTTAGTTAAACTTAGTTAATTTAGGTTGAAGCGACAATTGGATACTATATATATATTTCTGTATATATATAGTTCGTAACGAAATGGCTTAAAAATCGGTCATTTTATGCAAAATGACCGATTTGTAAGCTTTTTCTTAACCAATTGTTCAGTAATATTGAACATCGAGCACTGAAACTGGACCTGCTCAACTCTAAATTTCTGCTGTTGGAAAAATGTCCAACTTAGAATCCTAACACCAACTGACTTGCTAACCCCATTTTCAGTTATATATATCTATTATATATATATATATATATTATATATATATATATATATAACAGCTCTATCACTGGTATTGGCACTCCACTAATCATATACCAAAAATCTTGTTCCACCTCCAATCAGCAAGTGAACTATTTATAACCATATTGGTGTAAGTTTTTGAGGACATTATATTCAGGTTTATATAAAGTGGCTTTGTTCATATTTGGTGGGTGGAGAAATCTTTTATTAAAAAAAATCTTTTTATATTCATTTCCCTGATTTAAAAGAATTAGTTTCATGACCTAATGCTGAATCCACATTTAGATCATTCCGATAAACAAAAATTCTTATGAATTATTCATATGTATGTATTGACCTAATTATTTAATGATTGTACGTTGACTAGAAAGTCAGATTTAAACTTTGAGAAGAAAATAATCACAAGGACTCAGTTCAAGATCGGCAAAGAGAAGTCCCCCAAGACTGAATGTATTTTAAAAATTTCTTGAACTGAAAGTTTATCAAAATAATTTTTTAAAAATAACAAATATCAAAAGGCAATAAACGGTAATATTTAATGTATATTTATATTTACTTTGGCATTAATTGTTTTGTTTTTGTTGTTTCTTCCGGAGATACATACATATATACATACACACCAACTGCCTGTTATATATCTAATAGAATCGGCTACCCGACGTTGCCTGGATAGAGGGGGTATAATTAAAAGTTAGTCTCGCAGATCCGTTGATTGTTTTGGTCTAACATAATTGATTTATGTTTTAATCAAGAACGCAACCAATGATTTCCCCTTCTCTTACTATTCAAATCCTTATTTTTAAACAACATCCCAGATATAAATATAAACTTTATATATCTTATTTTAACTTTAGTTATTTTTGCACTAAAAGCAAGCTCTCCAAATAGTGAATGTATATATATATTTACTTTGGCGTTAATTGGTTTAGATTTGAGGACATGGAAGACACTATGCAAAACATGACAGTACTGTTTCATTCTTGAATATGTGGGGATTAAAATAAAATTAAAATTAAAATAAAAAACAACAATAAACTCCCATAAGCCTTCACACCAGAGGAACTCTCCGAGCATGTGCGGGAAAAAGGACCCACTTCCGACCCCCAAGTGTATCTCTCGGCCATTCTGACTGTGTCTAGACACTACTACTGGCCAGGGAGATAATCCCTTGTCACTTGTCGGATATAACTGGTGAATAAAGCCTAAGTCATAAAGCCACCTTCTGTCTTTGTCTCTTTCCTTTTCTTTCCTTGAATTCCTTCCTTTTCAGCACGATCACCAAATAAGGTGGGGTTAAAAGCAAACCCTAGGAACACGCCATCAAGAATAACTAGAGCCACCTTTTAAACCTGAAACACCAAACCTCGAACCACTCCATAAATATGATATGCAGCTTATGGTCAAGACAATAGTTTTATATTTTTAATTAAAGGCTCCCATATAATATACAGCTTATGGTCAATTTGTTCTATAGCTGTCTTATTACATATACCGTATATCTATATCGTGGGACAGCCGTTTGAGCATCTATTATTACTTATGAATTATGAGAGATATCCGTGGTTATACCTCTCATATTAGATCTTCTACTTACTTTTTGGTAGCTGAGCTGGTATTTCTTATTATCATACTTCTTCTGTTTCTTACGTAGTTATTAGCTTTCTTGAGGTATGTACTCTCTTTCTCGTAGTCTGTAGCTATCTTAATTATTTAGCCTTTGGTTCCAGGCGGGTATTTCTCCTAACTTCTGTACTTAAGGGATGCCACGGTTGATTGTAGTTTTTAGAGACAAACTCAAGGAATATAGTTTTTGTGATCAAATTTTATTAAACTGAAACTTAGGATTCTTAAACCACCGCGGGAGCCCCCCCTCCAAGTACGTCCTACATTGGGACGTATAGCGGCTGACTGTCTAACTAAAGCTTCGCTGTTGGTTGTTGTTTTACAGCATATCAACTCTTTTCGGTTCATTTAATGGAAAAATCAATTCATTTTGATGAAAAAACGAACCAGATTTCTTACAGTGCCTTCTGTTGCTTAAGTGGTCCCTCAATTACAAATTGAGCAGGTTGAATACTGCTTAACTTTGGTGATCTTGCGGGAACCGGTGCTTTCAACATGACTTGACCATAATTGGGTTTTCAGTTACTTTTTATCCAAATATATCAGCTGAAAAATAAATGGATATTATGTCAGGGTCCGATTTACATGTAAGTACAATGTTAATTTTGTTGTATTATTGTTGAAAACTACTTCCTTCAGACCCACTTCGAAAGAAAAAAATTTAAAAAGAGAAAGAAAAAAGAAAAAAAAAACAGAATTGAAGGAAGTAAAAATTATTTTAATTGCAGATAGATAGATAGATAGATAGATAGATAGATAGAAACACTCTTGATAGATAGAAACACACGTGATTGAGAGATAGATAGATAGATAGATAGATAGATAGATACTCATATGGACAGACAAATAACTAGATAGATAGAAACATACTGAGATAGATAGATAGATAGATATAAACATACTGAGATATATAGATAGATAGACAAGTAGATAGATAGATAGATAGATAGATAGATATAAACATACTGAGATACATTGATAGATAGACAAATAGATTGATAGATAGATAGATAGATAGATCCTGTTCTTTTAAGAAATGCATGAAACAAATTTTCCTTTTCTATCAAAGATTCCAATTTGTTTTATAAAGAAATTATACTATGTCAATTAATCAAATCCTAACCAAATAAACTAATTCAATTTCCATTGGTTGTAAATAAATTGACTATACTAAACTTGGATTCACTCTGAGTTATTTTTAATAATTTATTCTCAGTCTCATTATTTATGTTCAACAGTGATTTCCTTTCTGACTGGCTTTCCCAGTTTTCTTCTTTAGTCCAATGTTAAAACAAAATCCTTTGTTAAAACCAGTTCTTATTTATTTATGTTGCTTGAAATTTCATTTCACTTCCAGAACAAAAAAACAAATCCTGATTATCAAGTTTTCTGGGGATTTTTGTTTTGTTTTTTTGTTTTTTTTATTTTTTATTTTTTATTTTTTTATTTTTTATTTATTTTTTAACTTTTGTCCAAAAGAAAGTCTGAATAAAAAGCAATGCAAAAAAATAATAAAAGATAAAATTAAAAAAATAAAGAAAAAAAAAATTATAAATCTGTTTTTGTTTTTATATTGACCTCTGGGTGTGTATACGTATATGTTTGATATGCATAGTGATATCACTCACTCACTCACTCTCTCTCTCTCTCTCTCTTTCTGTGCGTTTGTGAGTGTGTGTCCGTGTGTGTGTGTGTATATTTGCCCCTGGGTGTGAAAGTGGTGATGGGGTGTACTTTATTTTCCACCTTTCCCCTTTTGAAAATACCTGTTATATTTTTTTCCCGCTTTTGTTCAATTCCATTTTCCATGCTTGATGTTTTTTTTCCCATTGACTTCCTCAAAGTTTTTTTTCTTTTTTATTTCCACCTTGGTTTTTTTTTCACAAATTCATTCATTAATTCAAACCATTTTTTTTCCTTTTAAAATTCTCTTCTTTTTCTTTGTTTTCTTTTTATCTAGTTTTTACTCATTCAGTTATTTCAATCATTGATCATTTCTCTTGATCTTTCGTTTTCTTCTTTATCTCTTCTTTCTTCTTTCTTTTCTTTCTTTCTTTTCTTTCATTTCTTTTTTCTTTCTTCTTTCTCTTCCATTCTTTCTTTCTTTCTTTTTACTTTCCTTTCCTGCTATTTTCTTCTTTCCTTCTTTCTTTCTTTCTTTTTTCTTCTTGCTTTTCTTTCTCCCTCTCTTATCCTTTCTTCTTTCTTTTTCTTTCATTTCTTGTTCTTTCTTCTCCTCTCTTTTCCATTTCTTTTCTTTCCTTCCTCTATTTTCTTTCTTTCTTCCTTCTTTTCTTTCTTTTTTTCTTTCTTTTACTTTTCTTCTTTTTTCTTGCCATTGCTTCTCTTTCTTTCATTCATTTTTCTCTCTCTCTCTTCTCTCTCTTCTTTCTTTCTTTCTTTCTTTTGTACTTTTTTCTTTCTTGCTTTTCTTTCTCTTTCTTTCTTTTCTTTCTTTTTTTTTTCTTTGTACTTCCTTTGCTTTCTTTCTTTCTTTCTTCTTTCTTCTTTCTTTTTTCTTTCTTTGTACTTTCCTTTCTGCTGTTTCTTCTTTCTTTCTTTCTTTCTTTCTTTTCTTTCTTGTACTTTCCCTTCTTGCTTTTCTTCTTCTTTCTTTTTATTTCTTGTACTTTCCTTTCTTGCTTTTCTTCCTTTTCTTTTCTTTTCTTTTCTTTTTCTTCTTCTTCCTTTCTTTCTTCCTTTTCTTTTCTTTATTGCATCAACTTTCCTTCCTTACGTTCTCATAATCATCCTTTCTCTTCTTTCTTTCTTTCTTCTTTCTTTCTTTATTCTCTTTTATCTACACCCTACACCCATCCAACACAACATTACCTTTTATCCTGCACATATACTGGACTCACTATTTCCATTAGAAACAAACACTAACAATTTTCCCATTGAAACACACAACACCACCCCACCTCACACCTACAACAAAAAAATAAAAATTCTCATTCGCATTTCATTGTTATAAACACTTTTTTATTATTTATTCTTTGATTAAAAAAAAAATCAGAAAGAATATTTATTTATTGTCGAGAATTTGAAATGAGGCACCTTATCCGGGTCCTCTCTTAAAGTACCTGGCCATCGATCCTCCCCCCCCCCTGGACTCAAGCGAATAAACAATGCGAGTTGTGAGATTTTGAATCGATGCATTGCTTAATGGATTATCAACAGGTAAGGCCACAAATAACCGTTGAACGTTGCCAATTGAACCCAAATTGATTTTTTTTGGCGGGGTAGGGGGTAAGGCTAACTTGCGGCCAGAATGAAACTTCTGTTCATGGAATAACAGATGGGGGGGGAAGCAGGAGTGTCGTGTGACGTGTGTGTGTGGGTGGATGGGTTATTTAAACTTACAGTGCTTGTTTCAACAATAAGGTGTCCACCCTGGTTCAAGTGCATAACCTTAATATTCGAGTGGAGACGGTATTTAAAATCAGGTCTTTGATTTTTGATTTTTCTTTGATTTTTAGTTTTTTTCTTCTTTTTTCAGAATAAAAAAGAACTAATATTTCTTTCATCTCTCTCTCTCTCTGTCTCTCTCTGTCCTCTCTCTCTGTCTCTCTCTGTCTCTTCCTTCTATCAATCATAGTCGATTATCTATCTATCTTTTTTTATTCCCCACTCTCTCTCTTTCTTCCCATCTCTCTCTCTCTCCCTCCTCTCCTCTCTCGTCCCTTATCTTCCTATCTATCAATCATAGTCGATTATCTATCTTTCTTTTTATCCCTCCCCACTCTCTCTCAATTTCTCTCTCTTTCTCTCTCCCTCTCTCTCCCTCTTCTACCTATCTATCAATTATAGTTGATATCTATCTATCTTTCTTTTTCATTTCCCACACTCTCTCAATCTCTCTCCTCTCTCTCTCTCTCCCTCTCTCCTCTCTCCTCTTTCTCTCTCTCTCTCTCTCTTCTCTATCTATCAATCATAGTCGACTATCTATATCTTTCTTTTTATTTCCCCAACTCTCTCAATCTCTCTCTCTCCCTCTCCTCTCCCCCTCTCTCTAACCCTTTTCTTCCTATCTATCAATCATAGTCGATTATCTAGTCTTATCTTTCTTTTTATTCCCCCCTCTCTCTCTCTCAATCTCTCTTCATATTTATATATCATAGCCACACGATTATCTATCTATCCATCTTTTATTCTCTCTCATCCCTTTCTCCCTCTCTTAATCAATCATAGTCACTCGACTGTCTATCTATTTATCTTTCTTTCTTTCTTTCTTTTTTATCCCCCACTCTTTCTCTTTCTCTCTTAATCTCTCTTTATATGTATCAATCATAGCCACTCGATTATTTATTTATCTATCTATCTATCTGTCTTTATTCTCTATCTCCACTCCTCTCTGTTGTTGTTTAGTGTTTTTTTATGTTTTGAAATTAATTTACGTACTATTTTTTTACTATGGGTAAAGATAGGGATGTACAAATACACGCACAAGGTAAAGTAGGATTAACAATTTAGATTGCAACCCCCCCCCCGCAATCGCGCTCAAAATCGAATTTTAATCCAAATGGTTTATATTATACCAATAAAATATATGTTTTCTTCTTTTAAAAAGAGACATTTTTCCTTAAAGCTTTGAGCTTGCGATTAAGTTACGCTGATCGCACTGGTTCCCCCTAAATCACCGAAGTTAAGTAGTGATAAACATGTTCAATAATTGGATGGATGACCATTTAAGTAATAGCATATAATGTAAACAACCTGATCATCAGGCTTGAATGTAGAAAATTATCCAGGACATCCAACTTGTACCGCTTTCGTAGAGCCCATTTCAGGATGGAGTGCTTGAGCCGTGTCTTTTATGCAAACTTCTGAGTCACTTGCGTGCTCACAACCAAACTTTGTAGAAATGGCCTTCTTCTGTGAATTCCCTGTCAATCACTATATATTATATATATATATATATATAATATATATATATAATTTAAAATGTTGTTCTGGGTTCCAAGCGGCGAGAAAATTTAAATTTTATAAAAAGAAGGTCCGCAAAATGTATTATGTTCTCATAAATTCTTTTTAATTATTTTTATCTTACATACGCGGACAGTGTTTCTGATCTGTTGTCTTCCTCAGGCATTGAGTTATTATTTTGGCAGAATATGTCGATATTTGATAGGTTGTGTGTGTTTCTGCAACTTTTCTATTATCTCTCTCTCTCTCTCTCTCTCTCTCTCTCCTCTCTCTCTCTCTATATATAATATATATATATATATATATAATATATATATATATATATATATTTCTTATAACATATTTTTCAGGAGATGACCCAATGAATCATACTATGTGCACCTCCTGCCTAGTAAATAAATGCAATTGTGCATTACTTGAAATTGGCTGCACTAGAGCATGTTTCATTTTTCTTTCCAAATTCAAATCTACACGTAAATGATTCATGTAATTGCTCAACAAAATGCCTGATAATTCTCCGATTTTCAAAGTTCTAAGATCAGGTCAGTGTTCTAATCGCGCCAGCGAATTCTTGCGTTTAATCACATACTATCGTATGGCATCAAGGACAATTTGTCTGCTGGGGTCTTCAGGAATGAAGAAAACCTAATAAATATCTATAGCGATGTTAGAGGAGATTGTGTTGATAATTGCAGAGAAGTAACAGTCAATTAGTATTACTAGCAACAAAAAAAAACAAAAAACAAAAAAAACACCCTCCGGGTGGTGTTAAAAATAAACTTTTGAACGTTATTGCCTGAGTGAGGTGGTAAAATTAATTAGACAAGATAAACACGGTTAATATTTTTTAAATCTATTCTTACTTTAAAACGAGCTGATTGTTTGTTTTTGACCAGTAGGGGACCACCAAACGTTATACTAAAAATATCTGATTTAATATTCAGACTCTTTATCTTTAGCAAAAAATTATAAAAATCGTCACGAGTAAACACTTATTTTATTACGGATTTCATAAAATCAAGCAATTTGTTTAATTTTTCACGCAAAATACGCATACTTATTCACCTTTATGTGAGAATGATCGTTTGAAATTAGTTCTTTTCCTAAAATTATATTTTAAGGGCAAATATTAGTTTTACTAAAATTGATCCCACCGATCGATTTAGCTAAAAACATTATTTCCCCTAATATATTTTAGAGGAAAAAAAAAACTATTTCAAACATCAATTCACATAAAGGTGAATATAAGTATCGAGTATTTTCGTTGGAAAATTAACATTTATTGTTTTCCTAAAATTTTCATCTTTGATATTTTTATTGTAGTTAATGATCCTGACTATAAATTGAATACTTCACTAATAAACTTTGTTAATTCCTGAAAGGGATTGTTGACGTTTAACCACAGTGACATAGTCGGTTACAGACAAATACAGGACCAACCTCTATTATTAACAAATTGGAGGTTTTCGGACTATCGTCCTCATTTTATTTTTATGTACACAAATTTCGGCTTTCTTTCTCGATTGCTTTGTCGATTGGAAACCTCTGGAAGTTTGGAACCTTCTCCACGAAATTCAGTTCCCGAAGAATGTTCTCCCGAAATCCAAGGAGTGTTCCCAAGTTTGATGTGAGAAACACTTAAAGAAGACCGGAGGAATACTCGACCGAAACGTTGTGCTGTATATAACAATAAAGATGAGAGGCAAATAACCTCAAAACCCCAAATAATACAAATCATCAAGACTCATCTATGAAAATTTTGCAAACAGTACAGTCAAATGTTAAGGTTCTTATTCTCTAGGATTTTGAGATACAAACGGAGAACACAATCCGGGAGAAGGCGGACCTAGCATTATTTAACAAGAAAAAAGAGAACTTGTTATCTAGGGATTTGCCGCTTTTACGGATTTTGGAGTGAAAAATAAAAGAAAACGAAAAAATAAACAAATAGTTGGTTGGTTGGAATTTAAAGCATGTCAACCCTTGAGTAGGGCCGAAACATTTTCTGATTCATTTCTTGTTTGGAGCTCAATTTTTAACACGTTTTCAATTTTATTATTATTATTATTATTATTATTATTATTATTATTTTATTATTATTTATTTCACACCTGCGTTAGCTCGTGATCTTTCACTGGAGTTTGAGCCCCCTCCCCCAAAAAAACACCCCTGGGCGGCTGTAAAAATTCATTTTTGAAAAAATGGGAGTTAAAAATTAAATGCCAGAGAATTTCGTACCATAAGTAAATAAAATTTCAAAATTTATTAAAGGAGAAAAAAAAAAAAAATAAAAAAATATCTTGATTTACTCTCTCTCTCTCTCTCTCTCTCTCTTCTCTCTCTCTCTCCCCTCTCTCTCTTCTCTTCTCTCTCTCTCTCTCTCTCTTTCTCTCCTCCTTTCCGTCTTTATCTTTATGTTCGATTGAAAAGCATTAGCGTCTATCGCTTCTGTACGTTCACCCCTACTTCTTTCTTTTCTAAATAATGAGATAAATAAGAAATTAGGATTGGGTAAATTAAAACCCAGAGGATGCTGCAGGATGATTAACGAGAGGAGACTTTAGAACAACCGGTAACATAGTTAATTTACTATACTTAGCCTTAGATGTGGCACAAGGCCAGAAATATCGGGCGGACAAAAGAGAATCAATACTCATTAACAATGGTCTGGGAATCGAAGCTTGATAACCATTACACCACGTAGATGGTGCCCACCGTAGTTCATTCATCCTCATGTTCACACATATTAGCACGATGATATCCATTACAATCTCTCTCCAACCGTCCCTATCATCTCATAGTTTTGGGGAGTCCTTCTGCACAGCATGACAGTATCTGCCCGAGTTGGTCAATGTTACGCTTGCTAACCGGCCCCACTCTTTAGCGTGCCCATGCTGCTGACTCCATAGAGGAACGTCACTTATGAGTTCGTACCTTCTTCTCCATGCAGTGTCCTGCGTGTCGTTGTCGTCCTTACTCGGATGGTTTGGGTTGATATGGAGCAGTGACCGTACATCTGTTTTTCTCGTGGGGTATGTTCCATGTTTTGTTTAGGATTCGCACGCTCTTCTTGTTCAGCTCCCATCTAGTTTATTTTCTAGGCGCTTCGTTAGGGTCCAAGAGTGACCAGCCGTATACAGCAGCAGCTACACCGACAATGGCATTGAAAGAATTTGTCGCCTTCTGCTTGTTGTTAGATCCAAGATTTCCATATGACTGATAACCTTATTTATTAGCGGACCATGCCCTTTCCTATGCGTCTGCATTTAACATCGCTTTCTGTGGATGGATACTTACTGACTATACGGTACTTGATTATCATGTACGTGAGTTTGGAGTTTGCAATCCACAAGAATGGAGATGTCCCCTTATGAATTTTAAAAGACATGAACCCAGTTTTATCGGGAGTTTCACGTATAGGCGATATTCCGCCGCTGTCCGCACCGTATTAATATAATATATATATATATATATATATATAAAATTAACTATATATTATTTATTTTATTTATGGATAATGAAAATATATTATGTTAATTAAAATGATTAGGTATTATCTATCGGGCCGGTTTAAATGATCGAAAAGGACAAAAAAATAAAGAAATAGTGGATGAGATTCAGTATAAGATCACTTTTTACCTGTCCCATACACTAAATTAAAAGGATGTTTTGTTTGTCCAGACATGATTGGATAGACAATAAAAACTTATTAATATTTTAATTGGTTCTATGACACAGTGAGTGTGTTATAAAATGATTAGATCATTTTTCTTCCTAGTTAATTACGAGAGAAAAAATGTCTGAGCTTTTCCCGAGGTAACAATTAAAGATGAGAAAACAAAACCCTTCCAAAATTAGCGTCTGATCATTTGCGCCGATATGACGATTTATTAGGAATAACTAAATCTGACGAATTACAAAACGAAACAAAATCAAGAGGAACTATTGAGTGCCAGAAATGATGATTAACAATTGTTTCAATGTATACATAATAAAACAAACACTACCTTTCTTCTTTTTTTATCAATTCATTTTGACTTTACGGTTGGCCTTGAAGCGACGCGAAACCATATGGAATGTTTTATTTTAAAATTCGGGTGAAATAAAATCGGGAACATAATAAGGAAATCGCGAGTTAAGCGACACCATTGGGTATTTTCAGTCTCGAAGAATATAAATAGTTTTGTCACCCTTGACAGTTATAGACGCCTACTGTGACTGTTGAGTCCCAATGTAGAAAAACAGCCTCGACCACGATGTCGCATGTTGAAGACTGTCCCTGAAATGTTGCATGTACGGCGCTTTAGTAACAACATCTATATAACGTGGATTTACATTTTGCATTGTATCTTGGACATTTGGATTGTCTCGAAAATTCTCTAGCCAGAGGTGTTTGCGGATGATAACGGACAGAATAAGATTTAGGAACACCAGTATTTAATATAAGATTTATTAGGGGGCGTGTGGCGGGTAATTGATTAGAGCTTTAGGAAATGGATCAGTCAACCCAAGTTCAATTCCAGTCTAGAAAGGAAAACTCTGAGTTTCAAACCGTCTAAGATCTAAATACAAAATGTAATCCTGATTATCTGGTGCTGCACTTATGCTGCTGAATTCTTATTTTCTTATAAGTGTCGTTACCCAGCTAATTATTAACCATTCCAAGTTTTCATTATAAAGAAAGAAAAGCGATGTAAAAATGACATTGCTACACAGAAAAAATATAAGAAAGAATGGGAAAGATCGGGGGAGCAAGAGTGGCGTGTGGAAGCAGGTAACGCTATTCTGTTTCAATCGAATATTAATTAAAAGATGAAAAAGGAAAAATGTGTGGTGTGTGTGTGTGTTGTGGTGTGAGTAGGAGAGAGAGAGACGGAGAGAGAGAGAAAGAGAGAGAGAGTTTAAATCAAGTATCATTATACTTTTTACATATTTGAAGTATTTGCAATAGTTTCAGTAAACATATCATAACGTTGTAATAAATTAGATTATTCATACTGTGGTATACCACAGTCTGCTAGTATCAACATATTAATCTATATTTCTCTCTTTAATTTACATATCACGCTTGGTGCGGTTTTTTAAATGCCAAAGCCATCCTTTTAGAAGATTCAGTAATGGTACTCTTTTAAGCTCTCATTGTTGGAGGAAATAGTGGGCGTTCATACATTCCCAATGGCTATTAGATACCGGAAGTGGAACGTAATAGCGTGACTCAGTTTAACTCGCTTCCTAGGATGGTCGGTGTTCAGGCAACATTAGCCACTACAACAACCAGGTGTTTTACCCTCGTATATCAATGAATATTATTAAATGTTTCCAATTAATTTTGAAATATATGTTTGTTTGTTTTGTTTGTTTACGGCCTATCAAACCTTAGTGGGTCATTTAATGCCGATAAAGTTTTGAAATAACATCAATTTCTTATGGAAATTTACAATTTTTATGCAATACATTTCTACTCATAGATGAGACACTAACAGGTACTACCATCCGGGCCAGATCGTGAACCAGGAGCCAATGTGACATGCAAGGGGTGCCTCACGTTCCCCAACCTTTCAGAAATGAACCTCACCATCAGTTTAAAGTTAAACGTCATTCCCAGGACATGTAGACTCATCAGTCACCGCCTTCTTAGCACCCGATATGATAATATAAGGGTTGGGTGCCATAGAGTATGAAGGGTTGGGAAAATCATATAGGTGCTAGCTTGACGTGACCAGCCGATTGATCGGAGGGGGCCTCTCCGACCGACCGTCTAGCCCATAGATAGGGCCAAAGTGTGAGTACTGCAAGTCATGAACTGCTTCATCCACAGGGTTCTATCCTTATAGCATCACGGGCGCCACCCCGGCTAACAGGTGGCCCCATTGGGAGTCTTACCCCTCTGCCCAGAGGGCAGTCGGTGCATTTTAACGCCCCCAGAAGACAGGGCGGGTGAAATATATGGAGTGAAGGATATGGCCAATATCTTTTTAAATAACTTCATGCTCTTCGACATTCGAAGAAAAAAAAACATTAATTTCGGATAAATTCCGTCATCATCGTTTATTAGCAAAATGAAATTGTTTCATTTGAAACAATATATTTTTGTCGTTTGATAAGGGTGTTCACGAGTGGTAATTTACATAAGCTTAGATTTGTCTGGGCAAGATCGTAGAGGTGGGGCACCTGGGAAAAGACAGAAACGTTAGTAGTGGCAAATACGACCGGTTTGCTAAGCATTAATTGCATCTCTCTCTTT